>CM056049.1:215924830-216266861 GCA_029574335.1 Rana kukunoris | reverse complement strand
AACTCCTCTTAGAGTTACTGTGCTAATGTAACGTCATAACCTATATGAACATATATTAATATTACCAGCTATACCTTCTATATACTAATACATATTAGTAGGACTAAGACTTCACTTAAAAACTAACTTAACAATAGATATAAAAAAAGTATATTATAAGTAGCTTAGTTACGGATTCTGATTTTAGCTTTAAAACACGTGAAGACAGTATTTCTTGGTTCAGCTCTATGACACATGAACTCTGTGTATTCTTATCTGTGAGCCTGCTGACCTGCTGACCTCATGTCATCCCTTGATACTGGAGAGACAGCTGCGTCAAAATCCTGACACTCAAATCTTATGTCACTCTCAAATTGGCTGACCAGAAATATTATCACTGCTCAGTTTTTAGATGGAAGAATTATGTCATATCAATTGATCAAGGCCATTCACTCATACCTAATTACTATGATTAATCATAAATCCAAATATGTTTTGCAAGCTTGCCATAAATTATGAATTGCCAAATTATGAATTTGAAATAATATTCTAACAATCCCCCTGAATTATGATTAATCATACTAAAATTTAATTCACACATACATACATTCGTATCTCAATTGCTCCGCCTTATATCAAATGATGGGCACAATATTCCTCAGAACTGAAGCAGCTAGAAATATTTCTCCTTCTAAATGCTTTTCTCTTTACTTCTAACTCTTAGATCTGTCTATTCAAAATTTTTAAATAATGGTATAGATTTTTACAAATGTAAAACACAAAGATGACTAATATCAATAATTATTAATAATAATAATAATAATAATGAAAATTATTATTATTATAAATAAGTAAATAATGCAATGATATATTTCCATATATGTGCTCAAATAATATTTTAGCTCTTTGGAAATATACTATTACTTTCTAAAACTTTTCATAACTTTTCCCATTGTTCTATTAAGAGTGATATATTTTCCTAAGTTATGAACAATAAATGTTCTATTAACTTAGAATGATTGTGCTAAATTCAATATGTGAATTAAGAAAAATAAATAAAAATAATAATAATAATCCTAACTTAATGTAAACATTAATATCAGAATAATTGGATGATCAAAAAATGTATATGTATATGTGGACAAATGTTTCAGTCCTAAATTGTTTATCTATAGTAGATATAAAGTTCCTTCTGATTAATTTTTCTTCATGAAATGTCTTTTAAAATGTCTTCTTCAAGTTCTGTTAGGTTAGAAAAACCTTGTTGAATAAGATAAAATAGTTCATAAATATGAATTATAAATCTTTTGTCAAATATTCTTCCAAAAAGGATCTCTTCTTTTAACTTTGATTTTTCTCTTTGCTCTTTATAGAACCTTGTTATCCTCCATATTTGTTTGATTTTAGATGCCATATCTGTAAAAGAGAGGCAGTATCATTACTCAGGAATAAAATGTTTATATTAATTCTTGTACATTTTCCTATTTTTTCCAACAAATATTAAAACATTATGAAACAATAACTTTAGTTAAAACTATATGTGAAATACTATCTTATATTTCCCTTCAAAGAGAACTTTTGTGTGACTATGTACTTCTATGTACTGTCCTTATCCTGTCTAAAAATGACCTAAATTATAAAATATATGTACTGTGAAGTTTAGGTATGTCAGGACGCAATATTTCATTTTTGGTCATGATACGAATTCTATTTCTAACGAACAAAGTTAGATTTCATATCACCCCAGAGATGACAATGGACTATGCCTTTGTTCTCACCTCTAAACGATTAGAAATATGCGTAACTGTATTCATTGTGTGTAGAAGTTCTTACTTTAGTGTCAGAGTGTTCTGCAAGTACTTCAATGTCTTTTTCAGCTCTTGCATTGGAAACCTGAGATAAAGACTTCTCAGCTACAGCTGTATAAACATGTGTTGGTGTAAATTCCTGTAGATGTCTTTCGTTCCCATCTATCTGAATGTGTATGGGCAATAAAGCTCTGAACCAAAGTGGATATATTTTCCTAATTTCTTTAAAACTACCTTCATCAAAAAATACCTTTTTAATGAGCAGTCAGGTGTCTGTACAATGATTTTGTTTGATTTCACTATGCTCTCTGTAACTTTAATTGCATAGTAAACACTTAGAAGTTGCTTCACACCTGGCTCAAAAGTTTTTTTCCAAAAATGATAAAACTCTGGAGAAATAGGCAATTATGTTCTCCTTACCTTCTTGTAACTGAAACAATGTTACTGAGATGGCATTCTCAGATACATGAGTTTTCAAAACAAACGATGTTTCAGAACAGACCTCTATTGTACTTAATGCTGGAGCATTCTGCAAATCTTTTTTCAACACTTCAAAAGCATTTTTCTCATTTGGACCCCACTGGTCAACTATATTACCTTTATTCCTTAAAAGATTTTATAGTGGATTAACTTTTTCTGCAAAACAGTGTACAAACTCTTTGCAATGATTTATTTTATGCAAAAATTGATGCAATGCCTTGTAAGTTGTTGGAGTTGGGATAACAGTAATATCTCTTACTGTTTCTTGCAACAATTGTCTCTTTCCTTGACTAATTTGCATGTGAAGGAATTTCACTTGATTTTTCATCAGCTGAACTTTTGTCGTGTTTATTTTTAAACCTTTCAGCTTGTAACATCATAAACAATTCAGACAAAGAGCCATATGTTCATCGATATTCTGAGTACTCAGCAAAATCGTATCCACGTGCTGACAAATGCAATCTGGCCTAGAAAATTTAGAAAGTATCGTTGCTATAGTTTCATGAACTACACCATCACCTATACCTAGACCAGGTAATAATCGAGTGAACGTATAAGTCTCTTTTCTGAATGTAAACGCAAGTTTGTATTGACAACTTTTAGTTAAAGGAATGGAAAAAAATGGCTATTAGCGATTTCTAGTACTGAAAACACTTTGTCCTGGGCAATCAAATTTAACTTTATGTTAGATTTATCAGGAAGCACTGGGCTATTTGTGATGTGCTTATTCAATGTTCTTACATCAACTGATAAAGAATATGAATTGTCAATATTTTGTGATAGGCAAAATACAGTTATTTACACTGATTTAGCTTTCTTTACAATTCCAAGTTGTTCAAATTCTTGAATAATGTCAGAAAGTGGACCAATTGATTCTGGTGGTAACTCACTCTGATCAAGAGGTTCTGGATCCTTTCCTTCAATATTTAATTCGCCACTTTTCAAAGTTCCAATGTCATTTTTTGAACTTTGACCACAAACTTGGAAAACATAGTACCACTTCCTTTAAAGCACAATTACCATCAACATCAGGCCACTTTTGTTCTGTAGACATATTGGTAATGGAACCAACATTACTGTATACAGAGGGATCAATCAGCACTGATTTGGGCCTAGATGGATCTTTCCAAATACTTTTATTAGCCAAATCAATCATCCACTTTTGTTTGTTGATTACATCAATGCCAAGTATATTCTCTGCTTCTTGACAGACCCAAATGTTAATATTAGTTTTCACTAATCCAGGTACTTCAAATGTTACATTGGATACCTGTCTAGCAGTGAAATTACCTATATTATTAAAACCCACTATATTACACATAGGAGAATTGGGTTTCACAGGTATGTTTTCTTTGGTAAGGCTAATCTCAGATCCACTGTCAATGAGACAATTAATATGTTTACCATTTATCAAACATTGTAAATATGGCCTCCCATTCTTGTCCAAAATAATTGGTGCTACATATTGTAATGGCAGAGAAATAGAATCTGGGTGTGATTCTATTTTTGGCAATGGCATAAACCTTCTCTTTCAGTGACAGCTCCTTTTGCCATATTGTCTGAACTACTGTGAACAGTTAAATTACTGATCTGTTTGACTTCAGTGTGATAAGGCAATTCAGTCAAAATATTATCTTGACATGAAAAACCAGGTTGTACAAAAGCTGATTTTTCATACTCCATATCTTTAGTTCTTATTTGTAAGTCACTCTTAAACTTAAAGCAATGTTTTTTCATATGGCCTGATCCATGACAGTAAAAACACGTCACGGGGATATCTCCTTGCCTCACTTGACTGCACCTGTCCTTGTCATTCCTGCTGAGACCTGTCGTTTCTAACACGTCTGTAACCTGACTATTTTTGTCACATTGAATAATAGAAACCTCATGTGTGAGATTGCTTTGATTCAATTGTCTCCTAATTTTGTCAATGAAGCTTACTATAGCATTTAAATTTTGACGTTCCTGTGCTATGGCCACTGAAGTTGGGTCAAGGTATTTAAATTTTTTATGAAAGCTATTTTTAAACCTGGGTCAGTTTCATCATCTACTCCAAATATCATTTCATAAACCTTGCAAAATCTTGTTTTTAACCAAAATGGATCTTCTTCTGCAGTAGTCTGTAATAGGTCTAGCATTTCTATGGTCGGTCTTTGTTCACCGGTCATACATAGCAATAATAGTCGCAATCTATCTGTGGCGTCATTTTGTCTTTCCTGACCTTCATCATCACTAACACTACAAAGTGAATGGATTCGTTTAGCAAAATTAACAGGAATCCACAACTTGAAATATGTAATTGCGTTGATCGTTTGAAAGATTTAAAACGATCCGCAAACATTTCAAATAAATCCCAATTGGAAAATACAGTAGCCTCAACGTCATAAACTAGGAAAGTCTTTTAAAACTTTCATAAGTTGGTCACGTATTTGCAACTTTAGTTTTGCAGTTCTACATAATAAGTTTTTATGTTTCATTTCCATTTCATCAGTAGCATCAACATTCTCTATTTCCAAACTTTCCGGAAAAATAGGATTGTTGCTTTGACTTGGTTTCAGTCTTTTTGTCATCTGTATTTATTACAGCAATCTGTCTACTGTCATTTTGCAACTCTGGCAAAATCATTTTTTTAGATTCTAATTGTTCCTCAAGATTCTCTATGTAATTACAAAGAATCTCACAATTAGGACAACTGAGAGAATCCTGGGACACATTTTCATGTATTCCTGTGTTCTGTACATTATTAGTCTCTGTCTGGTTTAGTGTACACACATTTTTGGCAGGTAAAATATTAATAATCATCTTATTAAATATTCTCACCAATTTCAATACATTACTTATTTTCTTATGTAATTTATTTACAGTAAACCTGGATTTGTCTATCCGGACATTCGAATTTAAGCATTCTTGGTACATATACAACCACAAGTGACTGTCATTAGGATAAAGAGACACATCTTTAAATTCAAGTTTACTCTCTCTAGCAAATTTATCTATAAAATTCATAGTTTTTTACTCACCGTTATTTTAGATGAATTTCTCGTCTTCAACCTCTGTTGCTGGACGGTTGTCCGCATCTGACGCAGCACAACGCCTCTTGCTTGATAGGTTCTGAACCGTCTTTTTTTCTCGAGACTTGAATATTCGCAAAATTGCGCCAATCTCTCCCCCCTCATCAAGGTTCGAGATTTTCGTAAAAATAGAGAGATAGGACGGTTTACTCTGGCTCGCCAAATGAAGAATATTATTAATATTTCATATTCTTGTAGCTCAAGGGCGTTTCTGAATGAATAGCATTCATAGTCGGGTTGACTTGAAAATTACGTGTGAGTTTATTAACACACAGGTGGCATCATAAGCACAATGAAAAATAGTATAAAGTTCAGTTTAGCGTAGATGAAAATATTTAAAAATAAATCAATTATGCTGTAGCAAGCTTAATGAAAGCATGTGTGCTGTCTCAGGCCATCTTGCCTGATTCCAAGTGAAGAAGATGCAGGAAATGACGTTCTTAGACTTCTGGTATCAGCTGTTCTCCTTGTCAATACGTCAGCATGTCAGTGTTGTCTTCCAAAGTGGGTGTGAGAGAATCTGTGTGTGTGTGAGCGTCATGAAAGTGTGTGGTGTGTGGTGTCAGCGTCGTGTAAGTCTCCCGCCTTCTTTAAAGCAAAGCATATATATATATATATGTTACAAATGAACGTCATGACCTCACACCGTCCAGACGTAGACCCTTGTATGGCACAATATTCTTCTGCTAGGTTCAGCAATATGAAGATCTTAGCACAGAGTCATATGGAGTTTGATTGACAGGCACACATGTGACACTCTATACTTAGAGTACTGTGCTAATGTAACGTCATAACCTATATGAACATATATTAATATTACCAGCTATACCTTCATATATACTAATACATATTAGTAGGACGAAGACTTCACTTAAAACTAACTTAACAATAGATATAAAAAAGTATATTATAAGTAGCTTAGTTACGGATTCTGATTTTAGCTTTAAAACACGTGAAGACAGTATTTCTTGGTTCAGCTCTATGACACATGAACTCTGTGTATTCTTATCTGTGAGCCTGCTGACCTGCTGACCTCATGTCATCCCTTGATACTGGAGAGACTAGCTGCGTCAAAATCCTGACACTCAAATCTTATGTCACTCTCAAATTGGCTGACCAGAAATATTATCACTGCTCAGTTTTTTAGATGGAAAGAATTTATGTCATATCAATTGATCAAGGCCATTCACTCATACCTAATTACTATGATTAATCATAAATCCAAATATGTTTTGCAAGCTTGCCATAAATTATGAATTGCCAAATTATGAATTTGAAATAATATTCTAACAAGGGGTCGACAATATCCGGGCCCCAGGTCACAATTGCGACAAGAAATTGTGACCTGGTGCCTGCGCCCGCCGGTAATTGAGTCTGCGGCTTTGCGGCCTACAAGAGCGGCCTTGTGAAGTCCCAAGCTCTTGCTTCTGTGAGCTGGTGCCATCTGGTGGTGCCCGTTGGCATTACAAGTTAAACAGTAATTGTAATGTGTCATTTTTCACTATTTTCACTGCCATCTCCTTCCCTCTAATTAGAACACCCAAACATTATATATATTTTTTATTCTAACACCCTAGAGAATAAAATGGCGATCGTTGCAATACTTTCTGTCACACCGTATTTGTGCAGCGGTCTTACGAGCGCACTTTTTGGGGGAAAAAAAGTACACTTTCTTTAATTAAAAAATAAGACAACAATAAAGTTATCCCAATTTTTTTTTTATTGTGAAAGATAATGTTACGCCGAGTAAATTGATACCCAACATGTTACGCTTCAAAATTGCGTCCGCTCGTGGAATGCCGACAAACTTTTACCCTTTAAAATCTACATAGGCGACGTTTAAAAAAATCTACAGGTTGCATGTTTTAAATTACAGAGAAGGTCTAGAGCTAGAATTATTCCTCTCGCTCTAACAATCGCGGCGATACCCCACATGTGGTTTGAATACCGTTTACATATGCAGGCGCTACTCATGTATGTGTTCGCTTCTGCGCGCAAGCTCGTCGGGACGGGACGGGACGGGGGGGGTTCTGACTCCTAACTTTTTTAGCTGGCTCCTAGATTCCAAGCAAATTTGTCAAACCCTGATGTAGTGTGTGTGTGTGGGGGGGGCGACGACAGCGTAACGCCCCCTTTGATCACATTCACATAATACAAAACGTTTCTTACTTGCTTGCAGGGTCTTAAATGCTGAATAAAGAGCTGCATAAACAATCAGCATACATATGTTAGGGCTAAACAGAGAAGTGACTGATTACTGAATGTGGGGATTTTTGACACTTCGCAGAGTGAAAACCATGAAAGAACTTTATTGAACAGCATATCCAAATAAATAAACCTCTATCCAAAGTGTATTCTTTCCTATTACTCAGAGATGACAATCTGATGACTTGTATTGATGGAATCAAGGCAGTAACAGCTAAAGAAAATGGCAAGACCCACTCTAGAGCATCAACAACTGTATCAGCAACCTGTCTGAAGTGGGTGATATTCATTCAGAAGACGTATTCACCCTCTAAGGGGATACAGCTGATATGAAATATATTATGGGAAGCAAGAAAGCAATTAGCCAGCACTGCCTTTGGCAGTTATGTCACTCCGAGCTACAAACTGGCCAGAAGTTTTGCGCTCCCTGCTACAATGATTACACACAGACTAGAAAAACAGACAATTAAATTAACCACTGCAATGCTTGAAAACTGCAATGAGCAGAACATACACAGAAACGAGATTTAATTACCATGCTGAGCTCTGCGGGAGGTCAAAATAACAAAATGCATGTGACAGTTTATCACAAAACAACACATCTAATTACTTTCATAACTGCATTCTAGCTGGGCTGAAAATCACACAGGCAAGCCAGATAAAAAACGTATGCACATATGTTCATTAGTTGTCTGAAAAAGCAAAGTTTGAGAAATGATGAATCGCTGGATGTTGGTACGTGTACGAGCACATACAGACCTTTGCAGAGAGAAAGCAGTTTGCTAAACGGTTGTGTAAATCTTACAGACACACAATTCTCAATACACTGATGATTCATGCACTCAGGTTTATAAGGCATGTTCAATCAAAGCAGCTTTTTTTTAATTGCGTACTCTTTCTACTTAAAGGGGTTGTAAAGGTACAATTTTTTTTCCCTAAATAGCTTCCTTTACCTTTGTGCAGTCCTCCTTCACTTACCTCATCCTTCCATTTTGCTTTTAAATGTAATTTCTTCTGAGAAATCCTCACTTCCTGTTCTTCTGTCTGTAACTCCACACAGTAATGCAAGGTTTTCTCCCTGATGTGGAGTGTCGTGCTCGCCCCATCCCATGGACTACAGGAGAGTCAGGAAGCTCTCTACGTTGCAGATAGAGAAAGGAGCTGACTGTCCTGTAGTCCAAGGGAGGAGGCGAGCACGACACTCCACACCAGGGAGAAAGCCTTGCATTACTGTGTGGAGTTAGGCTCGATTCACACCTATGCATGTTGCTTTTGAGTGTTTTTGCAGTGCTTATTGCGGTGCTTGCTGCGTTTTTTGACGTGCGGTTTTTATTTTTATTTATTTTTTTTTAGCCATCAATTTTTTTTTTTTTACATTTCCTTTAACAACCGGCTATAAACAGGTTAAAAACGCAAAACACGAATAGCGGCAAAATCGTGGTAAAATCACTGTAAAAAACGCAGTACTTGCGTTTTTGATGCAGGTCCATTGGATTCTATTACATGCAAAACGCTGCTTTTTGCAGGAAAAAAAGTCCCCGACCCTTTCCAAAAACGCAGAGGCACAAAAAAGCATTGATGTGAACATGTTCCATAGGAGACCATGTTAAAAAATTTCCATGCATTTCTGCAAAATGCAAATGCAAAATGCATCAAAAAAAGCATTAGTGTGAATGGAGCCTTAGACACCTTTTCACTCAGTCGGGCGATATTACCGCGATTTTGCCGCGATTCGCGGCCGCGATTTCAATGAATGCCTGTGTAAGTGGCATCAAAATCGGACCAAAGTAGTGCAAGGACTACTTTGAAGTCGGCACAACTTAAAATCGTGCCAGTATGAATGATGTTCATTAAAAATAATGGAGAATGACTTGTCATACGATTTTGCAGTCCAAAATCATGGGACAAGTCGTATAAGTGTGAAAGGGGACTTAGGCCTCATTCACACGAGGCGGACTCCGTCGCACTCCGTCGCGACGGAGTCCGCCAGCTCAGCGGGAGATCAGTCCGCAGATCTCCACTGAGCCGACGGATGACGAGCTCCTCTCTGCTCACTGAGCGGGGAGGGGCTTGTTGGGCACCTCTGTCTCCTATGGAACGATGGAGGCTCCATTCACACTAATGCTTTTTTTGATGCATTTTGCATTTTGCAGAAATGCATGGAAATTTTTTAACATGGTTTCCTATGGAACATGTTCACATCAATGCTTTTTTGTGCCTCTGCGTTTTTGGAAAGGGTCAGGGAAAACGGACAGCATGTCCGCTTTCATCAGAACTTACCCGATCCGATCCGAATCGACGGATGGGGACGTATCCCCCATACGTCTGTTTTTAGGGGATCGGATTGGGTCGGATGTCAGCAGACATATCTCCGCTGTCATCCGATGCTCCATAGGGATGCATGGAGCGGCCGTTCAGGTCCGCCATCAAAACTGACAGGCGGACCCGAATGGTCCGTCCGTGTGAATGAGGCTTAACAGACAGAAGAACAGGAAGTGAGGATTTCTCAGAAGAAATAAGGACATTTAAAAGCAATTAAAAGCAACATTAAAAATCAAAATGGAAGGATAAGTGAATGAGGACTACACTAAGGTAAAGGAAGTTATTTAGGAAAAAAAATTATACCTTTACAACCCAGAGAATGTATCATGTATTTTTTTTTTATATAACATTTTTTTTTTGATTGTTTTTTTATAGTTTTGTCAGGTAAATATAAAATACTGCATATAAATATTTCATAGTTTTTCAGCTGTAGGCTTTAATCATGCTCACCAGGCTAACCTTATATTGTATTGAGGTTTTGTTTCACTTTCAATAAATAAAAAATAAAAAAGGTACAAGACATGGTATATAAGAACTTTTTAAAATTGCCAGGTAAACAGTAGACAGCTAAAACGTAGCTGGCAAGAATGTAAAAACCTCCCAACAGTATAAATTGAATAATAATAAACAAAACTTGCAGTCTGAGTTAGAGTAGATATCGATGGGCCAGATAATATATTTCCACAGGTCGCAAAAACAATAAGCAGATCAAGACAATAAGTCAGAATCAACAACAACATCTGCAACAAGCAAACAAGAAAAAAGGAAAGAGAAAGGAAGGCTGTCCACAGTAGTGAGGTGGAAAATAGCGGTGGGGTAAAGGAAAGGAGAGGAGAATGAGCGTCGTGAATGGCCAAAACCAGCACCCCAATTCTGGACTACTATAACGAGTTGTAGCTCTCCATGGACAGAGACCGATGGACATATTGTATCCACCGGATCCATATCTGAGAGAATTTATTTTGCGTGTCTATCAGGATGCTGGTCAGTTTCTCAGAACCCATCATTCCGCTAACGGATTGTTTCTTCCATGCTTTGGCGATCATCTGTTTTGCCGCTAACAAAATGTAGGTCACCAATTTGAATTGGGCTTTAGTAAAATCGGGGGCTTTAAGGTGTAGTAAGACATAGCAATGATCTGTTAGGTGCGAATGAGCAAAGAAGGAATGAGCTTCAAAACCTTGGTCCAAAACCATGTGAGCATGAGACATGTCCACCAGGTATGAGAAACATCACCTGGCATTGGGCAGCCACAAAAGCACCGAGCAGTATGGGAAGGCTGAAGGTGGGCTACATGTGATGGGACCGGGTACCATCTGGTAACTGTTTTGAATGCAGACTCAATAGTACTTACATTAATAGAGCAAGAGTCTATTGTGGCCCAGATTTGAAACCAATCTGCTTTATCTGTGGAACACTGGAGGTCTGTCTCCCACTTGGAAACATAAGCGTGATTGATATGGTGAGTATTCAGTTGAGAGTAGAGAATAAAAATCAGTTTAGGGAAGAGAGGTGTATGTTTGATTATATGTTCAAATAATGATAGCTGACTCATAAAGGTTTATTGATGAACATGGTGGGGAGCTAATGTTTTATTCATAAGAATCAAAATAGTTTGTTATGCCCCGTACACAGGATCGGAATTTCCGTCGGGATAAACTCTGACGGATTTTTCTGACGGAATTCCGTTCAAGCTGTCTTACATACACACTGTCACACCAAATTCCGACCGTCCAAAACGCAGTGACGTACAACACTACGACGAGCCGAGAAAAATGAAGTTCAATGCTTTTGAGCATGCGTCGATTTTGAGCATACATGTTTTTTTCCCCCGTCGGAGTTCCATACAGACGAATGGAATTTCCGACAGAAAATGTTTTCATCGGAAAAAAAGAGAACATGTTCTCTTTCTAAGTCCATCAGAATTTCCGATGGAAAAGCTCCAATGGGGCACACACATGGTCGGAATATCTGATGAAAAAATTTCGTCGGACTTTTTCCATCGGAAATTCTGATGGTGTGTGTACAAGGCATAAGTAGTAGTAATAAGCAGTATTGATGATTTGTTTCAGCAGAGTAGGGCTGGGGTCTCCAAACCTTCTAACCAAAGGGCCAGGTTACTGTCCTTCAGACATTAGGGGGGCCGGACTGTGGCCATTGGGAGTAGAAAAGGACCTGATGTCACTAGGAAAAAATAATCCCCCATCGTTTATTTCAGTGGGAATAATTGCGCCCCATCATTGGTGTCAGTGGGAGGAATTGTGCCCCATCATTGATGTCATTGGGCTCCATTGTTGGTGTCATTGGGAGGATTTGTACCCCATCATTAATGTCATTTGACCCCTCTGTTAATGTTTTTGAAAGAAATTGTACCCCGTTGATGCTGTTATTTGGAGGGATTGTGCCCCATCATTGGTGTCATTGGGCCCCATTGTTGATGTCATTGGGAGGAACTGTGCCACATCATTGGCCACTGGCAGGAATTGTGCCCCGTCACTGGTGTCTTTGGGAAGAATTGTGCCCCTTCATTGGTGTCAGTGGGGGGGGGGGGTGATTATGCTCCATCGCTGGTATCAATGAATGAAATAGTGCCACAAGGGCCGGATATAAGCAAGCAAAAGGCTGCATCTGGCCCCTTGGCCACAGTTCGAAGACCACTGGTGTAGGGGAATAGGAATTGCTGCCTGTGTCAAGTTAAAGCGGATGGTTCACCAAAAATAAATATTAAAAGCCAGCAGCAACAAATACTGCAGCTGCTGACTTTTAATATTAGGACACTTACCTGTCCTGGAGTCCAGCGGCGTCCGCAGCAGAGGATGAGCGATCGCTCGTCACCCTGCTGCTCCCCCCTCCATCCACGGTGAGGGAACCAGGAAGTGAAGCGCTCCGGCTTCACTGGCCGGTTCCCTACGGCGCATGCGCGAGTCGCGCTGCGCCCGCGATTGGCTCCCGCTGTGTGCTGGGAGCCGAGAGTTCCCAGCACACAACGGGAAAAGCCCGTCTTTTGCCCGAGACTGCGGGCCGGATGTGGGTGCGGATACCTGTCTTTAGACAGGTATCTGCACCCCCCTCCCCCCTGAAAGGTGTCAAATGTGACACCGGAGGGGGGGGGGGAGGGTTCCGATCAGCGGATCTTCACTTTAGGGTGGAGATCCGCTTTAAGATTTCTCTACTTCTCGTCTCATAGAAAGTTTAAGAAAATCTCCACAAAGTAAGGAGCATTTTCCTTCTAGATAATTAGCAAATTACTGTAGGTGTAACCAAATTTGCTCTCATTTCTTTTTCTGATACACAGCATTAACTTCTACATTGTATTTAATTTTTTTCTAGACTACTCCTAATAATTTGAAAGATCTTGAAGTTTATAAAAGTATGTTCTGAAGTTTCCCACACATTTACTTCCTTGAATTCTGTGATACATTTTCACCTGTATACCCTGTTGATGGGCACTGCTGTGTCGCACATTTCACAGAGCCTGCCTTCTAAACTACAGGGGTGCTGAAAGGAGTTTCAGGAGGCGGAGTCAGTACAGAAATCACTGATTGCAGGCAGCAAGATACCATGAGATATTAGAAAATTATATATTTGATATTTAATGAATATTAGAAAGTAAATAGCAGAGGAGAAGCTGCAAAGCATGCAGGGATTTCAGGAAGTTGTGGGAAAAGACAGTCAGACAGCAGACAGGCAGAACAACATACAATTATATTTTTCAAGTAAGTATATTGCATTGTCAAATACTGCATAACTATCGTTTGTACTGGTATTACAATGCTGACATTATAAAATTAAAGTGTATGCTGTAACCATACATTGCCTTTAAAGCAAAAGTTTAACTGGTTGCCGACCGCCCGCCGTCATTTTACTGCGGGAAGTTGGCACGCCTGGGCGAGAGCCCGTAGCTATACGTCCGCTCTTTTTGCGGCCACTAGGGGGCGCGTGTGTATCAGCCATAATGTCCGTACAGTGTATGTAATGCGCAAAAAAATAAAAACCGCAAAGGTGATCAAATACCACCAAAAGAAAGCTTTATTTGTGGGAAAAAAAGGACGCCAATTTTGTTTGGGAGCCACGTCGCACGACCGCGCGCAATTGTCAGTCAGTAAAGTGACGAGAAGTGCCGAATCACAAAAAGTGCTCTGGTCATTGGGCAGCAATATGGTCTGGGGGTTAAGTGGTTAATATATTGCAGCTTAGTAATTATTAGATGTGGGGGCTGCATTCGTTTTCTTTATTTTAGTTTTTTTTTCCCCCTGTTTTCATGTTTTGTAACACAACTCCTGTATTAGAAAGCCTTCACTCTCGGTGAAAGAGTACAGGGGTACTAACAAACTGAAGCGAAACGCCAGCTAACACTTTACAAGCAGTTATTGCAAACTGTTTTTTTTCCTTTTTGAATATAGGTTTTACATTAAAAAAAAATGCCGATCATTGTAGGCAGCTCTGTGAGTAGTAAATTATCTGAAATAAACTGACTTACTGGCCAGACCACCAGATGAAAACAAAGGAAAGAAAGCCTAAAAAAAGATAACAAATGCAGCCATCACATCCAAGAATTGGTAAACAGCAATATAGTAAATGTTTTCTTTTGGGTTTTATACTGCTTTAACCACTTCCATACCAGGCACTTACGCACCTTCCCGCCCAAGCCAATATTCAGCTTTCAGCACTGTCGCACTTTGAATGACAATTGCGCAGTCATGCTACACTGTACCCAAACAAAATTAGCGTGTTCCTTTTTTTTCCCACAAATAGAGCTTTCTTTTGGTGGTATTTGATCAACTCTGCGGTTTTTATTTTTTGCGCAACAACTAATAAAAGACTGAAAATTTAGAAAAAAATATAAATTTTTATTTTTTTCTGTTAACTTTTTTGTAAATAAGTATGTTTTCTCTTTTAATTACGGGCACTTATATGGCGGCACTGATGAGGTAGTACTGATGGGCACCGATGAGGTGGCACTGATGGGCACTGATAGGCGGCACTGATGGGCACTCATAGGTGGCACTGTTGGGCACTCATAGGCGGCACTGATGGGCACTCATGGGCAGCACTGGGAACTCATAGGCGGCACAGAATGGCACTCATGGGTGGCACTTATGGGTGGCACTGATGGGTACTCATGGGTGGCACAGATGGGCACTGATAGGTGGGCACTGGGCATGGATTGGCACGGAGGGGTGGCACTGAAAGACACTGTGGCGTGGCACTGGTGGACTTTGAGGGGTGGCACTGATGTATATGTTGCCAGTCAGTGCCCATGTGTGGGCACTGACTGGCATCTTTCTTTTTTTTTTACCTGTATTTTTTTATTTTTTGAAATCCTGTTTTTTTTTTGCCCTGCCAGTGTGGGCATCCCTGGTGGTCTAGTGTGGGCATACGAGGGGGGGCTGCGCTGATAAACAATCAGCGTGAACCCCCCCTGTCAGGAGAGCCGCCGATCGGCTCTCCTGTACTCGCGTCTGTCAGACGCGAGTGAGGAAGAGCCGTCGGCGGCTCTTCCTGTTTACATCGTGATCAGCCGTGATTGGACACGGCTGATCACGTGGTAGCGAGCCTTCGCCGGAGACTCGTTACCGAGATCGGTGATGCAGGGTGTCAGAATGACACCCCACATCAGCGATTGCCACGCTGCGCGCCCCCACGGGCGCGCGTAGCATGAATTCGTGCAGGACGTTTGAGAACGTCCAGTCACGATTTCATAACCACTTCCCGGCCGTAAATCTGCTATTGGCCGGGCGGGAAGTGGTTAAGGATTTCCCATTACTTCTTGTTTCAGCGACATGGGTCATCAGGAAAAATAGGGAAATTAAATCTACCTAGTGAAGACTTCGACAAGAATACAAATTTAACAAGGATTTTAATCCTTCCTGACTCTACTAACTAGGGTTGTCCCGATACCAATTTTTTAGGACCGAGTACAAGTACCGATACTTTTTTCCATGTACTCGCCGATACTGAATACCGATACTTTTTTTAAATGTCATGTGACAGTTTTCAAACCACAATACAGACTAAGGATATTTTCTTTAGAATTATGAAGAACTCTAACTCAAGACATTATAAAAGAATAAAAATGAGTAAAAATGAATAAAAATGTTTTATTTTCTTGTCACGCAGTAGTAAAAAACTCAAAGAATTTTCACAGAACATGTTGATAAATACAAAAAAAGTATTCTATTTAGGTATCGGGAGCATTTGCGTGAGTACAAGTACTCCCGCAAATACTCGGTATCGGTCCCGATACCGATACTAGTATCGGTATCTGGACAACCCTACTACTAACTTTACATACAACTGTTTTGCTGAAAATGTGCTTGTCTACAGAGCTCAGTAGCTCAAGCTCATATTTTATCGTTGAACCATGGGAGTGATGCATCCTTTTACTTGCTTGAGCTATATGGCTTCGTAATGACACTTAAAGCGGGGTTCCACCCGCAAACATTTTTTTTTTATAAGTCAGAAGCTACAAACACTGTAGCTGCCGACTTTTAATAAGGACACTTACCTGTCCTAGGCGCCCGCGATGTCGGCCCCCCGAGGCCTACCCCTCGATTGCGGCAGGTCCCGGTGCCGCCATCCTCACTAAGGGAAACAGGCAGTGGAGCCTTGCGGCTTCACTGCCCGTTTCCTACTGTGCATGCGCGAGTCTCGCGGCGCTTTGTGAATAAGAGGCTGCTCTCTGGGATACACACAGTTCCCAGAAGGCAGTGCGCCCCAATGACCAGAAGACAATGCAAGGAGGACAAGGAAGAAGACCTGCCGCGGACTAGGAAGAGGCAGATTAGTAATATCTGCATAGCAACCAGAATTTCTATTAAAGAGGAGGTTCACCCTAAATATAGTCTTTCTCATGTGATCCAGCATACTGGCGTCAGCGCCAGTATGCTGTTTTTTTTTTTTTTAATCCCCCACTTACTGTGTAATCTTTATTTTTTATTTCTTTCCCCCGCGGTGGATGGCGCCTGTATAGCGCGTCACGGCTTTCGAAAATACCCGATTTAGGACTCGGGTATTTCCGGCGCAATGCGGCGCCTGCGCACAGACCTAGGAGCTGACTGCGCAGGTGCCGTATTTCTCCGAGTTCTACGGCTATGGCGCGTCACGCCCTCCGAAAAAAGCCGAAATAGGACTCGGAGAAATACGGCGCCTGCGCAGTCAGCTCCTAGGTCTGTGCGCAGGCGCCGCATTGCACCGGAAAAACCCGAGTCCAAAATCGGCTATTTTCGGAAACCGTGATGGGCTATACAGGCGCCATCCACCGCGGGGGAAAGAAATAAAAAATAAAGATTACACAGTAAGTGGGGGATTTAAAAAAAAAAAAACAGCATACTGGCGCTGACGCCAGTATGCTGGATCACATGGGAAAGACTATATTTAGGGTGAACCTCCGCTTTAAGTAAAATGTTGGTGTAATTTGTATTTTTTAGTTTTTAGGGTGGAACTCCA
Organism: Rana kukunoris; assembly: GCA_029574335.1. Taxonomy (NCBI): domain Eukaryota; kingdom Metazoa; phylum Chordata; class Amphibia; order Anura; family Ranidae; genus Rana; species Rana kukunoris. Next base: position 216,249,547 of record CM056049.1, on the reverse strand, counting down.
CTTTAATTACAAAGTGAAAACCTAAAAGCAAACAGCTACTGCTGTTATAGATATCTGTTTAAAAAAACAATATGTTCTATGATATGAGTGCAATGGGAACCCCCATATTACATTTTATTAGTAAAATAAATCATTTATATAAATAGTAAAGAAAATAATAAAACAGTGTTTAAATAAAAATATATACTCCCTAAACCCTTATTGCTTACTTATAGAAGTCGCTCTGATACCGGTACTCATGCTAATTATGTCAATGTGACTGTATATACAACACTATACAATAATGCAATAAAATGATGCACAAAATAAAAATGAAAATAAAAAAATGCACCTTTAGTCATTACCAGTTCTCTATACAGAACAAAGGATTTATGTTACAATCCTCTTGCTTCTCATCTAAGTGTGTGGAAATACTACAGGGCTAGGTTTTATGCCAGGCTTCTAATTTAGAAGAAATAATGCGGCGTAAGGTTTTTATCTTCTTGGCGACACGAAGATGTGCTCACTAACCTCTGACATCCACAAAGGCGAAGCTTCATGTTGAGTCAGTTCCTACCATCTCTCTGTCCTCGTTGTTACATAGACATTCTATCTGACAGATAACACCTCCCTACAAAAAGCTACAGCTACACTAGAACTTAAATGCTACTGCTAATACGCCCCATAAGAACAACAGCAGCGACATAATAGGCTGCACAGCAGTTAAAATGATTCTGTCGATACAATATATAGACAAGTAGTATTTGCTCATTATGCATTACTTACCTTAGAATCGAAGCCCCCGAAGCCGTCCTCGTCTCCCCCTCCGGTCGCAGACATCTCTTCACAGATACCCAGAAGGTTACTTCCGGGTATCGCCGCTCCGGCGCTGTGATTAGCTGGAGCGGCGATGACATCACTCCCGCGCATGCGAGTGGGAGCCGGCAAATACGGCATTGACGTTTTTAGGAATGGGGCTTTTTTTTCTGAGCCTGCGCTGTTGTCTACGACGCATACACCTATTGGCAAATATCTCCTAAACCGTGTAGGTTTAGGAGATATTGCAGACACCTACAGGAAAGCCTTAATCTAGGCTTACCCGTAGGTGTTACTTCTGGGTGGGGGTGTACAACCACTTTAAAACAATGAATGCAAATGTACATACAGTATATGTGTACAGTATATCGTTTTCTAAGCAGTTGTTACAGCTGTATATGTCTATGGGCCTTTCACACAGTTGTGCCCAGGGCCACCATAATGCTGCACTGCAATCAGCAACATAAAATAAAAAAATAGGACACAGAGACTGTAAATGTCAGCATTGTTACAAGGTGCACATGTAAACATTTGTACAAGCCTACAGATATAATATAGCCTATTGGTCACTGTCGTCATGAAACCTACCAACCAAGAAAGGAACTGCAGGCGTTCCAGCAACCAAGGATGATAGACAACACGGCCTACCAATAGTATGTATTCAGCAGCGCAGCTGCAGTGGCCAATAGGGTCCTAGTCAAATGTACATTGACACATGAAAACTTTATACAAACATTACATGCCTACACTGTACGGACAACTAGAAACACAGTATCTTGCCGCCAGCAAGCTCCTGCATTTTACCTTTATTTATCATAGACAATCACATCTGAATGAGACCCTACACCCACCTTACCTCACAATTTCTTGCTGCTCTACAGCCAGCCAGAATACACCTCACTTTCAACCTTGGGGGGAGAATGTGACTTGCTCCCCTTCAATGGTGCCTGGGTCTGGCAGCCAATGACTGGACCCAAGCATTCTCACATGACCAAAAGAGTGATGTCACCACTCCACCAGACAGAACGCTGCAAGGCAACAGGGATAAGGTGAGTATAAGGGGGCTTGGGCATTTCTTTTGCAGGGACAATAAATAGGTTCTACAGTCTCTTTAAAGTGGTTGTAAACCCTTACACATCACTTTTCCTTACAGGTAAGCCTATAATAAGGCTTACCTGTAGGTACTGAAAATATCTCCTAAACTTGCACGGTTTAGGAGATATTTACCATATATGCTTGCGCCAACGTCGTTGGCACATGCGCACTGAAGAATCGTGCCATTTCTAAAGGGCCCGTGCTGTGACCGTAGGCTCCTGTGTGCCACTCAGGCCAGTCACAGAGGCGGAGTCCACGGGCCCGGAAGAAAAAGGGGTGAAGATGGACGCGACCACCAGCGGGGACCTGGTGGACATTGCGGTCTTCGTTTGCAGGTAAGTGCAACATAATGGACTAGTATGTGATTTTATTTTCTAAATAGGTTCCTTTAAACTAGTGCATTGTTGGTTCACTTACCTTTTTCTTCGATTTCCCTTCTAAATGTTTTTTTTTTTTGTTGGTTTTCTTTGTCTGAATTTCTCACTTCATGTTCCTCCTCAGTAAGCTGTTCTAAGTGACTAACCCCCTAGCCAGAACAGCTCGGATGATGGTGCAAAGCTTACTGAGGAGAAACAGGAAGTGAGAAATTCAGACAAAGAAAAAAAACATTCAGAAGGGAAATCGAAGAAAAAGTTAACCAACAATGTGCACTAGCTTAAAGGAACCTATTTAGAAAATAAAAAACTAACCTTTACAACCCCTTTAAGGGTACCCACCAGTCCAAATCTACAAATTTAAAAAAGAAGTATGGGTTGGGTTTTTTTCCTCTGTCATACTTACCTAGGTGGATGCAGCATCGGTCCGATGTTGCATCTGTCCCCTGGTGCCGCTACACTGAGAACCCAACGATCAAACACCATCGATGGCTCGGTTCTCACAGCTCCCCAAGCAGAGAGCTGCTAACTGTCAATCAGCAGCACTCCTGCTCTGCTCCTCCTTGCTCACTGAACCGCTAAGCTGTGATGGGGCGGGGACATCTGTCATGTCAGCAGAGAGCGGACTTCAGGAGCGGATCACAGGACTGCACAGGAGTGCAAAACGAAATGCACTCCTGTGATCCATAGGAGAAGCCCAGCCAAACAAGCTCATGCTGGACTTCTCCTTTAACTCTATTTTCAGTAATTTGGAGGGGGTTTTTTCCGTATAGAATGGGTAGGTTTAGAACTTCTGTTAAAGCGGAGCTCCAGCCGCGAAAAAATTTTTTTTTAAAGTCAGCAGCTACTAACAGTGTAGCTGCTGACTTTAAATAAGGACACTTACCTGTCCTAGGCGCCCGCACTGATGGCCCCCCCGATGCCGGTCCCGCGATCGCTCCGAGTCCCGCGCCGCCATTCACACTATGGGAAACAGGCAGTGATGCCGTACGGCTTCACTGCCCGTTTCCTACTGCGCCTGCGCGAGTCTCACGCTGGCTTGTGAATGGGCGCGCTGCTCTCTGAGAACACACACAGTTCCCAGAAAGCAGCGCGCCCCATTCACAAGGAGAAGGACAAGAAGAAATCGGACCGCGGTGCAGGTGAGGCAGATTACGGACTTCCGCATAGCAACAGCTATTTCGGGTGAGTATTTTTTTTTTTTTTTCAGTTTTTTTTTTTTTTTTTTTAAACAACATGGCAAAATGTTGTTTTCCTGGGTGGAGCTCCGCTTTAATATTTTATTGCTGTCTGTTTACCTGAGATTTCTCCTCACTTTCTGTGCAGATGCAGGGTGAAGAGAAAAGAAATAGCCACTATGGCGTCAGAGACAGCATTTAAAACCTGACATATCTGTTAACCCTTCCCTACTACAATAAATATACAAAGTCTACATACCCCTGTCAAAATGTCAGGTTTCTGTGATGTAAAAAAAATTAGACAAAGATAAATCATTTCAGAACTTTTTCCACCTTAATGTGACCTATAAACTGTACAGCTGAAAAACAAACTTAAATAGTTTGGGGGGGGGAGGGTAAAAAAATACAATAATGTGGTTGCATAAGTGTGTCTTATAGTTGAGGATGTAACTGTGTCCAGAATTAAGCAATCACATTAAAAATCATGTTAAATATGAGTCAGTACACACATGCCATCATTTAAAGTGTCTCTGATTAACCCCAAATAAAGTTCAGCTGTTCTAGTAGGTCTTTCCTGACGTTTTCTTAGTCGCATCCTACAGCAAAAGCAATGGTCCGCAGAGAGCTTCCAAAGCATCAGAGGGATCTCATTGTTAAAAGGTATCAGTCAGAAGAAGGGTACAAAATAATTTCCAAGGCATTAGATATACCAATGAACAAAGTAAAGACAGTAATCATCAAGTGGAGAGAATATGACACAGCAGTGACATTACCAAGAACTGGATGTTCCTACAAAATTGATGAGGATGAGAAAAAAGTCCTACAGCAACATTAGAGGAGCATTAAAGGAGCTGCAGGAATATCTGGTACATGTGACAACAATCTCCCGTATTCTTCATATGTCTGGACTATCGGGTAGAGTGGCAAGACAGAAGCCCCTTCTTACAAAGAAAAACATCCAAGCCCAGATACATTTTGCAAAAGCATATCTTAAGTCTCCCAAAAGCATGTGGGAAATGTGTTATGGTAGTGGCCATCTTTCCTCTGCAAAATTACACTGGATAAGCTGGATGCTGCCATAGGCACCACACATAAAAGGTTTGGCCAAGGAGTCTGTGGAAGATCTGGAGACCTCTTGGATGGTGATTGGTGGAGAGGATCTTAGGCATAAAAAAAAAGGCATATTGACCTACTTGACATCATGGGGTCAATACATTTTGGTGAGTGCAAATCTGTGTGGAGGCACCATCATGGCACCTTGAGGTTAGGTTTCACATTCAGTATATGTTTATTACGCACTGATTAACAAACATAAATTAAAGCCATGCTGCTAAATATGTACATTAATTAACCACTGTAAACACAGAGATCCACGTCTTGTACATAGGGACACAGATCGGTCACCTCCCCCAGTCTGTCCCCTCCCCCCCACAGTAAGAATCACTCCCATGTTACACATTTAACCCCTTCCTCGCCCCCTAGTGTTAACCCCTTCCAGTCACATTTATACAGTAATTAGTGCATATTTATAGCACTGTTCACTGTATAAACGTGAATGGTCCCAAAAATGTGTCAAAAGTGTCCGATGTATTCGCCATAATGTCGCAGTCCCAATAAAAATCGCAGATCGCCGCCAGTACTAGTAAAAAAAAAAATATCATAATTATGTCCCCTATTTTGTAGGCGCTATAACTTTTGTGCAAACCAGTCACTATACGCTTATTGCGATTTATTTTTTATTTTATTTTTTGTACCAAAAATGTGTAGAAGAAAATGGCCTAAACTGAGAAAAAAAATACATTTTTTTTTAAAAAGAAATTGGATATTTATTATAGTAAAATGTAAAAAATATTGGGCCAGATTCTCAAAAGAGATACGCTGGCGTTTCGTAAGAAACACCGTCGTATCTCTTTTTTTTTTCTGAGTATCTATGCGTGTGATTCCTAGAATCACTTACGCATAAATACAGTGAAGAACCGACAGGTGTAAAACAATTACACCGTCGGATCGTAGATGTAATGACATCACTGGCCGCTAGGTGGCCTTTACGATGATTTCTCATTTGCCTATGCAAATGAGCCTAATCCGATGATTCCCGAACGTTTTTACGCCGCCCCGTCGTCGTTTACGTAGTTTCCGTAAGCGTAAACCTACCCCTGCTATATGAGGGGTAGGTCTACGACGTTCCGTCGTTGCCATGTTAAGTATGGCGTCGGGTCAGCGTCTTCTTTTTCCGTCGGTTACGTTGTTTTACTAAGTAGTTCGCGAATAGGGATATACGTAAACGACGCTCGCGTCGGCTTCATTCATTTTTTCCGACGTGAGCTGGAGCATGCGCACTGGGCTATTTTTGAGGACGGCGCATGCGCAGTTCGATCGACGCGGGGGCGCGCTTAATTTAAATACAAGCCGCCCCCTTTGAACTACGCGGGGATACGCAGAGCCATTTACACTACGCCGCGGCAACTTACGGAGCAAGTGCTTTGGGAATACGGCACTTGCTAAGTTAAATTGCGGCGGCGTAGTGTAAATGGCTTACGCTACGCCAGCGGGAAATGTATGGGAATCTGGCCCATTGTGTTTTTTTTCAAAATTGTCGCTCTTTTTTTGATTATAGCACAAAAAATAAAAACCGCACAGGCGATCAAATACCACCAAAAGAAAGCTCTATTTGTGGGAAAAAAAGGACGTAAATTTTGTTTGAGAGTGACGTCGTACGACCGCGCAATTGTCAATTAAAGCGACGCAGTGCCGGACGCTGAAATTACGCCTGGGCAGGAAGGTGGTATATGTGCCCAGTAAGCAAGTGGTTAATAGAATAGTGCAAATATAAAATTACAGAAAAGTCTGTGCATTCATTTATAAGTCCACTGATAGTCCCACTGTGAACAATGTTAACTCTTTAAGTCAGTGCTCGTGCGCTTAAAATACTAAGTGCTCCACCCTAAACGTGCTCCAAATATCCCAACATGGACATGACCCACTATTGCTAGCTAGGTCACCATGCGCCTTTGGGGTATTCTCCTCAGATAAGTACCACCATCCACACCGGGGATACCCTTTTCCTCCTGTCAGACACCTCAGTTACAGAAAAATTGGCAATAGTGAAATCTCATATCTTAAAACCATCCAATTTTTTGTATAAAAACAAAAATGCAGCTATTACACTTGCTTGTTTAGATACCTAAATAAATTCGCACTTGGTGTATACAGCATGAGATAGGACAAGATGGCAACTGCTGCCCTGGATTCCCGAAGACGCCATGCATCCCACCGCCTGGATGGAGCATCACTGGAAGTGACGTCATGGCATGTAAACCACGCCTCAACACGTTTCATCCTGAATGGACGTCTTCAGGAAGCTTTCATTTCCTTTTTTGGGGGGAGTATATTTTCACGGTGGAGCGAATATATTATATATTTATTGAGCACTGGTCTTGTTATGGTGGACCCTGGGACTCACTAACAAAAAGTACACGGGTTGTTTGGACTTTATTTATGGATTCAATATTTATTCATTGACATTTGTGGATCATTTTTAACACTGTAATATTTTTTTAAGTTAGTAGCATTAGATTGTATATGATTATATATGCGTACAACTATTTTTTTTTTTACCCTAGAGCTGCTCATTATTTAGGCCCCTTTCACATGGGGCAGTAAAGATGAAGTGACGGTATAGCGGGGCGATTTTTAAGCGCCACTATACTGTTGTATTTACTGCGATATTTGGCCGCTAGCGGTGCGGTTTTAACCCCTGCTAGCATCCGAAAAAGGGTTACAACCGCCAGTGACGTGTCATATTCGGCTCCCTCATCACAGACTGCTCTGGAAGTGCTGTGGCGGCCAACTGCACATGCGCGATGCGTTCCAAACGCATCTGCGATGCGTTCCAAAGCATTTACAACACTGCACACCAGCGAAGCCGTCATTCAGAGCGACGTGGACTTAGAGGTAAGTGGCCAGTCGGCCTCACGTCCTCGCTTCGCTCGGACAGCTCGCTCCGCTCGCTCGGCCTCCTGGCTCTTTTTTTAACATCCTCCAATCCACGGGTGTTTAAGGAAAGAGCCTGGATGCCGAACGAGGTTTCGCTGGTGTGCACTGCCGTAAATGCATTGGAACGCATCACAGATGCGTTTGGAACACATCGCGCATGCGTAGTTGGCCGCCCAGCACTTCCGGAGCAGTCTGTGATGGGGAGCGGAGTATGACGATACACCGGCACTGCGCCTCGGTATTAATGCGGTTTCCCTTTTGATTTCAATGGGAAGGAGCGGTATAGGAGCGGTAAACACCAAAGATGCGGTTAGCAGGACTTTTGGAGCGGTCCTGCTAGCGCACCGCTTCAGTGTGAAAGACTTTGAAGACTGCAGGGCACACATTTTTCAGGCGGTCTAGCAATGCCTGAAAAACATGTCAGTGTGAAAGGGGCCTTAAAGTTTTTCTGGTGATAATTGTGCACTAGAGGGCACAATTGCTGCAGCAGCTGGTCTTTATTTCACTTTCTATTTCTGATTTTAAAGAGGAACTGCAGTCTGCTCACATAATTTTTAATGAAAACAACTTTGCCATTCTGAAGCTTCCCTCCAACCACTTTGCATATTATTTTATATATACTGTGATTCTGTACTTGTCAAATATGCTGCAGAAACGTCCCTCCACTAAGTCTGGCTGCATCCATTTTAACTGTGGGTAGCTGAAGCTGCTGCCTGTTCACTTCCTGGATTTACATAGAAACACAGAGGTACGCCTCCAGCTCTGCTGCTCTTATTGGCCCTCTTATAATTCATCCTTCATCCCTTCCTGGCAAACTCTAACGAGAGAGAGAGAGAGAGATGTTCATGATGTCATAAGCCTAGGCTAATGACAAGACAAGTAACAGGAAGTAGGCTGTATAAGTTATTCTGAAGTCTCCCAAAAGCCTAGGCAAGACAAGTAACAGGAAGTGGGCTGTATAAGTTATTCTGAAGTCTGAAGTCTCCCAAAAGCCTAGGCAAGACAAGTAACAGGAAGTGGGCTGTATAAGTTATTCTGAAGTCTGAAGTCTCCCAAAAGCCTAGGCAAGACAAGTAACAGGAAGTGGGCTGTATAAGTTATTCTGAAGTCTGAAGTCTCCCAAAAGCCTAGGCAAGACAAGTAACAGGAAGTGGGCTGTATAAGTTATTCTGAAGTCTGAAGTCTCCCAAAAGCCTAGGCAAGACAAGTAACAGGAAGTGGGCTGTATAAGTTATTCTGAAGTCTGAAGTCTCCCAAAAGCCTAGGCAAGACAAGTAACAGGAAGTGGGCTGTATAAGTTATTCTGAAGTCTGAAGTCTCCCAAAAGCCTAGGCAAGACAAGTAACAGGAAGTGGGCTGTATAAGTTATTCTGAAGTCTGAAGTCTCCCAAAAGCCTAGGCAAGACAAGTAACAGGAAGTGGGCTGTATAAGTTATTCTGAAGTCTCCCAAAAGCCTAGGCAAAACAAGTAACAGGAAGTGGGCTGTATAAGTTATTCTGAAGTCTGAAGTCTCCCAAAAGCCTAGGCAAAACAAGTAACAGGAAGTGGGCTGTATAAGTTATTTACTGGCAGAAAAAAAAAATGTTTTACTATACAAAATTGAAACAACAAGGGCAACAAATGTAATAGGTAGAAAGATGAAAAAATTACTGATGGTGCGCTTTAAGTTTATCACGTATTTTAATTTCATATCACAGGGGGTAAATCGTATTTAAATTTAAAGACAGCAACTTGAACAAATTCCATACACTAGCCCCTTGATGGCTCTGCAATGTTCATGTATTACCTGTATCACAGAATGGTATACAATTGATTAATCATTTCTCCACTCGCCTTTTAGTAACAATCATTAAATGAAATGCAATGTTTTCATTGGTGACATAAGACCAATGATGTATGTAATGACAACATGTCATTGTAACACGTTCCTAATCACAGCCGTCATTGCCAGATGTCTAAACAGTAAATATGTTCTTGGTCAATGGTCTGCTGAGTTTATTCCCAGACATATTAGCCCCTGGGTTATCCTGAGATCCTCTTCCACATGGTCATAACAAAGAGTATAAGGCTGAATATTATTCACCAGCTGGAAATGATGACCTCATACCAGCGCTTTACCAACAATGTAATGATCTAAAGATGAATGTAGCATGCCGAGCCTTTTTCACATCTCAATACAAATTAAAAAATAGATACTCTGAAGGGATCAAATGAAGATTACTCAGAATATTTTAACCAATAACAAGAGGCCATACAGCGGGTGATTATTGAACAAACATTCATACCAAAAATCTTGCCAGTAAAATTTCATTATGCCAACAAAGACGTTGTTTGAAATAACTTCAAAATTTTGTTTGCTTTTAACAACTGATTCTGTTGTGAATGAAATTTGCTGAACGAAAGCCACATACACTGTTAGAAATGTGTGCCTTCGAAAAAAAAAAAATGTCACCTGCTCCTTGGAATTCTCTTGTCACTACATATAGGCCCGGATTCACAAAGCACTTACGCCGATGTATCTCCAAATACGCTGGCGTAAGTACAAATGTGCGCCGTCGTATCTATGTGCCGACCCACAAAGCTAGATACGTCGAAAAATAGGCTTCAGCTGCCGTAACTTTCCTACGCCGGCGTATAGTGGGCGCATATTTACGCTGGACGCATGTGTCGCTCCCATTGATTTTCGATGCAAATTAGGGAGATACGTGGATTCACAAACGTACTTGCACCCGGCGCATAATATACACGGTTGTGTGCTATGCAAGGTACGCCTGTGCTTAGTACGCCCACCCCCTCCCCCCACAAAAACCACCACACTTGCACGCACACAAAATTGGTTTAACACACACGCACTTTGGCCATGCGGTCTCCTAAAATAAAGAGAGGCGAAGGACCTATGGGGCTGGCTGGGTGGGCTGGACCCCCTCACTCCCTCATAGGGGGAGTCCCTCTGCCCCATTGGGGTCCCGTTGGGCCCCAGTTGGGCTCCCAAGAGGAGCAGGTAGGGCGGGGTGAGGGGGAGGCCCCCCTCACACCCGCCATTGCCACCAGGGGCATGGAGAAGGATGGCGATTGCCTCCGGGGGGAGGGTCTGCCTACTCCCAACTCCTGCAGTCCGGCTCCTCTCTCTCGAGTTCACGCACAAAAATACACTTTAAAAAAAATAATAATAATATACACGGTTTGCGTAAGTCGTACGTCCGGCGTAAAGTTATTCCCCATATGGGAGGCGCAACTCATGCAAAGGTATGGGCCAGGGATCGAATGCCATCGAATTTTACATTGTTTACGTTGTACGTGAATAGAGCTGGGCGTAGGTTACATTCACGACGTAGGCAGTGATTCGACGTATCTTAGGCAGTTGTTTTGACGTGATTGTGAGCATCCGCACTGGGATACGTCTACGGGACGGGGCATGCGCCGTTCGTTTTAAGTACTTGCCTAGCACTCGGCACATCATTGGATGGGGTCACGTCTCATTTGCATTGGTCATGCCCACTTCCACTTACGACGACTTACGCTTTCAAAGCCCAGCGTAGATTTGGGAGCAAGTGCTTTGTGAATACTGTGCTTGTCTCTCTGCGCTGCGTCGGCGTAACGTATATACGCTACGGCGGCATGAATATGCGCCGATGTATGTGAATCCGGGCCATAGAGTATGTAGGCAAAGCTTTTCCAGGTAATAAGCCCAAAGTCCGATTTGTGGAGGGTGACTTATCAAGACTGGAGCCCACGTTCGCATTGGGCATGCGATTTGACATGCCAAATCGGCGTCTATTGCTGGCAATAGCTCAACCCGAATTGGTGCGGTGCCACACTGATTCCCAAAAGTAGTTCCTGTACCCGCACAGAGAGACAAAACTTGGAGCTAAGCACGGAAAACACTCAGCTCCTATCTTTCATTTTCAAAGTTCCCCTTTGGAATGTGGTACACCTGTATTTGGGGTGTAAAATATTACATGTGCCAGCACCCCTCTCACCCACTAAACCCCACCCATTCCCATGACAGCAGGTGGGGGTCCGCACAGCCTCGTCATTAATTCACAGGGATTTGTGAATGAATAAACTACAAGTCCTGTCCGCCACAGTGGCAGACAGACTTGTAGTTCTCAATAATCTATGAGCCGACTGATCAGCGCACTTCCGGCAGTGTACAGCAACTGTCTGCCTGTACAGAGGTATGGGCAGAGAGTTTAGTGACGTGTCTGCAGGATCCTGGTATTGCACCTGCGATCCACTGATAACAGATGCAATGCTTTACATACTTTTGTAGGAATAAATAATAAATGTGCATTTGGTTTCGATTTTTTTTTCACTTTTTTTTCCTTAAATGCAAACTTATCCTTTAACTGAACAAGCTAAAATTAGAAGCCGATTGGTTGCCACAGCTGCTCCAGTTTTGATAAATCTCCCCCCACTGTTGTTCCCAGTAAAGGCGATCATGCCTGCTTGCATGAGCTGCAAGTGGTATTAAAACCAAAACCAAACATGTATCATATTGCAGTTTACCAATCCTCAGATGTGCATTTGTTTTCTTTTTTAGGCTTTCTTTTTTTTTTTTAATCTGGCGATCCAGACAATAAGTCTGTTGTTTTTCAAAAGCACAAGCTGCCCAGCAAATGTGGCAGTTACAGGGTTGAGACAAACCATGTGCCACTGACAGGGGCACCTAAAATGACCAACCTTTATTTATTTATGTAAAATCTTGCAAAAGGAAAAAAGTGGTTGCTGTAACTGATTATAAAGTCTGAGCTGGATTTAAATTCAATTTATTAGTGTAATTAAATCTACTAGTACATTTAAAGTGTTACTAAACCCAGGACCCTGCATTCACTATACAGTATCTGGTATCCCACAGCACACAGAGCATGGACATGCAATTATTTTAGTAAATAGTAACTTCTAAATACCTTTTCTTATCAGCAGTATAGAGCAGTCTTGTGACATCTATCAGTGTCTGGTTAAAGTGTTACCAAACCCAGGACCCTGCATTCACTATATCTGGTATCCCACAGTACACAGGACATGGAAATTCAGTTATTTTAGTAAATATAAACTTATAAATACCCTGTCTTGTGATTTCTATCAGTTCCTGGTGAAGCTTGTAGGAGGAGTTTTCATACTGAACTAGCGGTCCTATGAGGTTGCACAACCCCTGACCCTCTGTCTGGACAGTGCCAATTGGCCCTGTGCTGATCACATGCACTCGCCTACAAAAAAATAAAAACTCTCTAGCAATACACACCAAACTGAGCATGTGCAGAGTGCCCCCAATGCTCTGTACTATTAGGAGATCAATTGGGGACTGTGGAGGAAAAGGAGGATCAGAGTATACAGGATCAAACAGCATTTTTTACACAATGCAGAGGATTAACCCCTTAGGTTCCACAGCGACTATAACAAACATGCTTTATTGCATATACAGACTGATTTCACTGTTGTGGGTTTAGTAACACTTTAACACTCCTATCCCCTCAGGTTAACAATGCTGCTGGTACAAGGGTGCCCCGTGTGCTCCTTTATCCAGAGTGGGGACACTCTAATACAGAATATGTGAAAACAGAGGGGGAAAAGCTTATAGAAAAAAAGAAAATGAAGGCAGCCAGCACATCTAATGATCATTAAGCTGCAATATATTACATATTTGGCGTTGGGTTTCATTTCACTTTGATTCTAAGCACACACAATGAATATCAACTCAGATCAGTCATTATAATATCATAGAATGAACAAATTAAGAAAGGAGTGTGTCATTCTGAATGGGTGATGGTTGGTGTTATCTGTGGACACATATATATACTTACATAGATAAATATATATATATACGTATTACAGATCAGGTCTGGTGTGTAGGCCATGTGTATGCACAGGTCTAACACGTTGGAGGATTACAGGAATACAAAGCATGTCTGCCTTCTCATGAAGCATTACCTGCTAATGAGGATATCAAATACAAAGGAGGATGAAGACTGTCTGTCTTTATAAGGGGGGCAGTTATAGTGATTATCTATACGGGTATAATGATTATCTATCTATATGGGGAGGGGTATAGTGATTATCTATATGGGGGGGGGGGGGCGGTATTGTGATTATCTATAGGGGGTATAATGATTATCTATCTATATGGGGGGAGGGGTATAGTGATTATCTATATGGGGTGGGGGGGGGGGTTATAGTGAATATCTATATGGGAGTTATTGTGATTATCTATAGGGGGGGTATTGTGAAAATCTATATGGGGGGTATAGTAATTATCTATATGGGGGGTAAAGTGATTATCTTTATTGGGGGGGGGGGGGGTGGAAGTGATTATCTATATGAGGGGGGGGGGGCTGATCTGCTGAAATCTGTAGAAATCAGAGTGTGGGATTTGTCCAGATCCTGCTTCTAATCCTGAGACCTGCTGCCAGCACTACTCACAGGACATGAGGATGGGAGGGGGGGGGGGGGCTCCATCATCACCCAGGATGACACACACCGTGCCCACACTACTTCCACCCGGCCCCCCCCCCCCCCCTCTGACGTCTCCTCTTTACCTGTACAGCCGGATCGTCCCCCCCCCGGATCCTGTCAGTGTCACACGGGCCGGCACCAGTACTGTCAGGTGGGATCCACTAGCGGACACGGCGGCCGCGGGGTTCGCTGTTATTGTCCTGTCAGCGCCGCCCAGAACGGACCCGCCCCCTCTACCGACAGATACGGCTGACGGTGAAAGGCGGAGCTCCGAGGGGCATCACTAATCAAAGAGGAGGGAATTCGGTCGCCGCTAATAACTTGACATCACCAGCAAGTCCCGCCCACTCGTCGCTAAGGCGCCCGGGACAACCGCTAGCGGCTCCGGACTTGAGCCAGCCTCCCGTTGCCTAGCAACCCTGCTCGGGTCCACGGATGATGCGTTGTGCACGCTGTCTGCTGGTGGATTGGCTACTGTATCTGTCACTCATAACCAGCTCTTCACCGATTGATGGAATTAGGATGCTTGTCGGGAGGCTCTCTGTCACAACGACCTGACATCTAATGAAAGAGGACCTGTCTGTCACTGTGTATAGGGATGGAACTGATACATGATGAGGAGGAGTAGAGGAGGAGCCTGTGTAGTACGATTATAGTTATAGGGATGTGAGAGAGAGAGAGAGCAAATGTCAGCGTGTATGCTACTGGCAGCCATTGAATGTTCTTTCTTCTAGTGTCTTCAGGGGACCTTCCACCTCACTTACCAATTTCCCCTTTCCCAGAATGGTATAGAACTCATCTTTTAATTAACCACTTGCTGACCAGGCTTTTTCTGACACTTTTTTGTTTACAAGTTTATATCAGTATTTCTTGCTAAAAAATTACTTAGAACCCCCAAACATTATATATTGGGTTTTTTTAGTGCCAAGGTTAGCATTACTGCCCTAGAGAATAAAATGGCAATCGTTGCAATTATTAATGTGACACGGTATTTGCGCAAATGCTTTTTTTTTGGGGGGGGGGGGGGGGGTAATACACTTTAACCCTTTCATGACTAAGCCTATTGCTGACATTTGGTGTTTACAAGTTAAAATCTGTCTTTTTTGCTAGAAAACATTATATATATAGTTGTAGCAGAGAATAAAATGGTGATTGTTGCAATATTTTATGTCACACGGTATTTGTGCAGCAGTGTTTTAAACGCAACTTTTTGGGAAAAACACACTTTCATGAATTAAAAAAAAAAATTTAAATTAAAAAGTAAAAGTTAGCCCAATTTTTTGATATAATGTGAAAGATGATGTTACGCCGAGTAAATAGATACCAAACATGTCACGCTTTATAATTGCATGCACTTGTGGAATGGCGACAAACTACGGTACCTAAAAATCTCCATAGGTGACGCTTTATTTATTTTTTACGGTTACCAGGTTAGAGTTACAGAGGAGGTCTACGACTAGAATTATTGCTCTCGCTGTGACAATCGCGGCGATACCTCACTTGTGTCATTTGAACACCGTTTCCGCAACTTCCGTATGCGTTTTCTTTGCTGCGGGAGCTCACAGGGAAGGCGGATAGTTAAACCGCATTGGTTGTTATCCCTGGAAAGCCAATCGCCAGCTCTGAAAAATGATACCGGGATGATGCCTGCAGCTGCGGGAAACATCCTGGTATAACCCCCGAAATTCTTTGAACGCATATCTGCGTACGCTCGGCGGCAAAGGGTTTAATTAACCAATTCAGCTCCGGAAGGTTCACCTCTTTGTATGACCAGGCCATTTTTTGTCATGTGGCACTGCGTTTACTGACAATTGTGTGGGCGTGCAACGTTTTTTCCCACAAATAGAGCTTTCTTTTGATGGTATTTGATCACCTCTGCGGTTTTTATTTTTTGCGCTATAAACAAAAAAAAATTAAAATTTTGAAAAAAAAATTTTTTTTTTTTTTTTACTTTCTGCTTTAAAACATATCCAATAAAAAATTGAATTTCTTCATCAATTTTTGTACTCCTCACCTGGTTGCCACCACACACATTTGACACTATCTGAACCAAATAAGTTAATCTTGATCTCATCAGACCACAGGACATGGTTCCAGTGTCAGGTCATCTGAGGTCAGATGACAGATGCACTCTGTATAAGTCAGGAGTGCACCGCTAAGGTAGTCTCTAGGAGACTAGGAGGTAGTAACTCTGGGAGGTACAGGAAGGCAGGCGCACTGGAGCACCAACACAGATCCCACTGGGAGCTAGAGCCTAAGATTCCCCAGGGTGCGGAGTCTAAGAGCCAGCAGGTGTTCAACAAAGCCTCTAGTGGTGAGGATGGACTGGGCTGCAACTGGCTCCAGGTCACGTCACCCAGAGTCTCCCAGCTCACACTCACAGTAGGCTACAGGAGGATATAGAGAAAACAGCAGACCAGGATAACAAGAGATAGTAAGGGGATGAGCCAAAGGTAGGGGGGGGGGGAGAACTAGCAGACAAGGATAAACATAGAACACGCCAAAAGGTCAGGGTCACAAGCAGGGATAGTCAAGAACAAGTCGGTAAAACAGAGACGTAAAGCACACGGCAAGCAGGAAACCAAACACACAATAGCTAACAAACTATGTTGATCAGCAGGGCTGGCTTGCAGTGCACAGGTTAATATAGAGTTCCCTGATAGGTCCTGGGGTGGAGCCATGCTAGAGGAGAAATTACTTAAGCAGCCAGATGAGATTGGCTGGCCTCTAAAGCTGAACACATGAAGGAGAGGTGAGCTATACATGACAGACAAACATTACTGGATAACCATGACAGTACCCCCCCCCCCCTCTAATGGGCCTCCCCCTCCCCCGCCTGGGCACAGGCTTAAAGGGAAACTTTAGATGAAACCTCCTTAACAGTCGAGGTGCAAAGACCTCAGATGCAGCGATACAAGATGCCTCCTCAGGACCAAACCCTCTCCAATGCACAAGGTACTGAAGAATGCCTCTGCAAAGCCGAGAATCCAGTACTTGACTAACCTTGTACTTCAGATTATCCTCAGAGAGGATTTATTAAGGACCAAATGCCTTTTAGGAATAAGCAAGGGCATGAGAGGACAAACAGGAGTCTGAGGAGGGTCCCCCAGACCCTTAAAGAAGAGTTGGACATCTAGCACAGGACCATCAGACTGGGCAGAGGTCAGTGGAACTCTGAGGTCAGGTTAGTTAGAAGATGACATGTTACAATAATCAAGCTGGATAGCTGAAAGAGAAGCAGAAATGCAGAGAGCCCTGCAAAAAAGGTTGAAAACCCCACCTGGCCAAATGAGGGAGTCTATCCAAAGGATGGATTGAGCCTCTTAGACAGGTCTGAATGGACTTAATAGTAGTAGGGTGAGGCGAGGTTGCAGAAGGTCCCGAATAAGAAAAAGTAGGAGGCTCACTGGGCATGGGCTGGACTGGCATAACTGGTGCAAAGGCCGAGTGAATAGCATAGTTATGTGTAGCGACTACCTGAATCGCATCGCAAATCGTAGCAACTGCAGAACTTGTACACAAGTTAGCCAAGGGTGTTTAGGGACAGACAGAGGTAAGTGGTTATGCAAACTGCAGTGAATGATCGGTTCAGGTTCACAGGTGGGCTCCTCATCCAGAGTGCCACATGACCTAGAGAGTGCATCAGCCCGACTATTGCAGGACACATCCCAGAAATCACTGTATGCAGTAGGAAGAGCAAAAGATACTGGGATGGTGGCAACAAGGAGTTTCTCTTTTGGGGCAACCTTGGGTAGGCAGGACGGGGAACAGGAGTAACCCCAAGCCAGGATCTGTCCAGCAGTCCAGTCAACATGTGGAGAATGGAGCTGTAACCAAGGAAAACTCAAAACGATAGGAGTTGAGGCCTTAGGTAAGATAAGGAAGGCTATCCACTCCTGGTGGAGTGTCCCTATTGACATCTTAACAGGGAGCGTCTGTAAGCAGATAGGACGCCCTGGTAGAACAGTGTCATCAATCGCCAAGACCACCAATGGCGTGGTGAGGGGCAAACGGGTAAGTCTCATGGAAGATGCAATTTCCCAGTCCATGAAATTGCCAGCGGCTCCGGAATCCAGATATGCCGAGACCGGATGAGAAGAAGCGGCAACATGAAGGAACACAGAAAGAAGACGAGGCGGTGAAGGTAATATTTCTGGGTCCAATACTCCACCTTCCAGATGTATTGGACCCAAATGTTTTTCCGGACGAAGAGAGCAAGTGTCACGAAAATGACCTTTTCCCCCACAGTAGAGACACAGGCCCTAGAGTTCTGCACCTAGCACATTCCTCTGGGAATAGCCTGGTCTGACACAGCTGCATGGGTTCCTCAGCTGGCAGGAGATGCTCCATGGGTCGAAGGGAGGGAAGCTCGGCCTGACTAAGGACCGCTGGCGTCACTTTTCCAGGGACCTTTCCTGAAAATGAATATTGATCTGGTTACACAAGGAGATAACTTTCTCCAGATCAGTGGGGATGGTTCTTCCCGCTAATTCATACTTCACTCTATCAGAAAGGCCATGCAAAAAGGTTGCGACTAAGGCATCATTATTCCAGCTCAACTCAGCCGTCAGTATGAGTAAATAAAGAGCATACTGTCCCACATAAGAAGGCTCTTGGCGGAGACGTAAAAGGGTGCTGGCCGCTGAAGAGACACGAGACGATTCTTCAAAAATATTCAAAAAAAGTTTCAAGAAGTCAGACAGGCTAGAAACCACTGGGTCATTCAGTTCCCACAGAGGGGCTGCCCAGGCTAAAGCTTCACTGGAGAGGAGGGAAATTATATAGGCTACCTTTGCCCGATTAGACAGAAAGTTTTGAGGCTGGAGATCAAAATGAATAGTGCATTGGCTAAGGAAGCCTCTGTAGGCCTTGGAATCCCCAGAGTAAAGGGACGGAGCTGGTAAGTGCAAAGGGTTAGCGGCTGCAACTGTAATAGATGCAGCAGCAGATAGCGATTGAGGTTGTTGAACCAGGGGTCCTAAGGAGGCCTGAACCTGTTCAAAACGGGAGGCCAAATCCTGAAGGAATTGCATGACCGGGGTCTGATTAGATTCCTGGGTCTCAAGTCTGCAGACTATCCCCTGCAACGGATCATCTGCAGGTAGCGGCACATCAGCTGGGTCCATGGCTGATCAAACTGTCAGGTTACCTGAGGTCAGGTGAAAGATGCACTCTGTATAAGTCAGAAGTGCACCGCTAAGGTACTGGACCCTAGGACTGACTGCTGTGGATTGAACTCTGGGAGGTACAGGAAGGCAGGTCCACTGGCGCACCAATACAGATGGGAGCTAGAGCATGAGATTCCCCAGGGTGCGGAGTCTAAGAGCCCGCAGGTGTTCACCAGAGCCTCTAGTGGTGAGGATACAATGGGGATAGTGGCGCTGTAATCAGGTATGCAAGACAATATGTCCGTTGAATGATAGTCCTTTTATGTATTATACAGCGTCTGTCACACAATGTGAGAAATTAGGAATGGGGAATGGAAAAAATGGGAAAAAGTCCTATAGATTAAAATAATACAGAGTCCATGTTCCAGGGCAAACCTCCAGGTAGAAGATGAGAGCAGGCTCCAAATATGCAAAACAAAAGAAAGAAGGCGCCACCAGCTCAGGAACAGTGCAATTTTAATTTTGCAATAGGTGCATTATCCTCTTACTTTTAAAATTAGAGAATTCGGCATACAAGTCCTTGCTGGCCCATAGGTGGCGATCATCCGCTGCAGATGTAGGCTGTGATGTTAAAAATATCCCCTGGGATCTTCGTCAGCTGGGAAACCAGGAAGTCCAGGCAATGTGTGTACCAAGAGTGAGGCTTCAGACACACACACATACAGCGTTGGAGCGCGATAATGTCACGGGCAGCATCAGAGCGATGACGTTTCGGAGCATGCACCATAGGCTGCTAGGTGCGCTTCTTTTTCAAGCATCTTGCGCTCCAACGTTTTGGAGTCCCCAGGGCCCCCCTTTAAAATATATATATATATATATATATATATATATATATATATATATATATATATATATATATATTATTATTTATTTTTATTATTTTTTCTTTTTATTAAAGGGCCCAGAGGTCCCCAGGGCCCCCGATGGCTACCCCCCCCCCCATTTTTTAAATATTTTTTTATATATTTTTTTTATTTCATTTTTGTAAGGGGCCCAGAGGTCCCCAGGGCAAACCCGCCCCGCCTGGCCATGTCACCTGCCACAAGTTGTGGATTGTCCACTGGCCACATCACCTCCCACAAGTTGTGGATTGACCACTTGCCACGTCACCAGGCCACGTCACCAGGCCACGTCACCTGGCCACATCACCTGGCACATCACCTGGCCACAAGTTGTGGATTGTCCACTTGCCACATCACTTGCCACGTCACCTGTCACAAGCTGCGGATTGTCCACGTGATCTGCCACAAGTTGTGAACATCCACTTGCCACGTCACCTGGCCACGCCAACTGCCACAAGTTGTGGATTGTCTACTGGCCACGTCACCTGGCCACATCACCTGCCATGTCACCTGGCCACATCACCTGCCCCAAGTTGTGGATTGTCCACTTGCCATGTCACCTGGCCACGTCACCTGCCACATCACCTGTCCACGTCACCTGCCACGTCACCTGGCCACATCACCTGCCACAAGTTGTGGATTGTCCACTTGCCACATCACTTGACCACGACACATGCCACAAATTGTGGATTGTCCACTTGCCACGTCACCTGGCCATGTCACCTGGCCACGTCATCTGCCACAAGTTGTGGATTATCCACTTGCCAAATCACCTGGCCACATCACCTGCCACAAGTTGTGGATTGTCCACTGGCCACGTCACCAGCCACAAGTTGTGGATTGACCACTTGCCACGTCACCTGGCCACGTCACCTGGCCACGTCACCTGGCACTTCACCTGGCCACAAGTTGTGGATTATCCACTTGCCAAATCACCTGGCCACATCACCTGCCACAAGTTGTGGATTGTCCACTGGCCACGTCACCTGCCACAAGTTGTGGATTGACCACTTGCCACGTCACCTGGCCACGTCACCTGGAACTTCACCTGGCCACAAGTTGTGGATTGTCCACTTGCCACGTCACCTGGCCACGTCACCTGCCACAAGTTGTTGATTGTCCACTTGCCATGTCACCTGGTCACAAGTTGTGGATTGTCCACTGGCCACGTCACCTGCCACATCACCTGCCACGTCACCTGCCAAAAGTTGTGGATTGTCCACTTGCCACGTCACCTGGCCACGTCACCTGCCACATCAGCTGTTCACATCACCTGGCACGTCACCTGGCCACATCACCTGCCACAAGTTGTGGATTGTCCACTTGCCACGTCACCTGCCACATCACCTGCCACGAGTTGTGGATTGTCCACAATGCAATGCAAGCAATTACAGGTTTTTTTTTTTTTTTTTTTTAATGGTTTTTCATCATTTGCCATCATTTTTGAGAATTTTAATGTAAAAAAAATAGGTCACCTATAAAAAAAGGCATATAAACGAAATCGCGGCAAAATGCCCGTACCGCGTTTTGGCACGTTTAGTTGCGTTTTGCGTCTGAACCCATTTGTTTGCTACTGGAAAAACGAGAATAAACGCAACTGCCTAAAAATGGCAATAAACGAAACTGTGTGCATGGACACATACTGTAGGATAACAGTGAATGTGTTCATGGGGCAGTTGAAAAAAGTGCCCAAATGCCTCTGAACTCGCAGTTACCAGCGTCTCGTGTGCATGGGGCCTAAAAGTCCCTGCTACTAAACGCTGCTAAAAGCCTATGTTTGCATGGACACATAGACTAAGGCCGCGTACACACATATGAGAACCTCGACGGGCCAAACACATCGTTCCGCCCCTCGAGGTTCTCGTCCGGCCGTCAAAATCATCGACCAAGCTGTTGGGAAAGGCGCCGAGCCATGGTTCTTGATGGGCCATGGAGCAAATAGAGAACCTGCTCTCTATTTTGGCTCGACGGCTTTCCCGACGGGATGCTCGCCGAAACCGTACACACGGCCGAGGTTCTCGGCAGAATGGGGATCCCAGCGAGCTTCTCGCTGGTTTCTGCCGAGAATCTCTGCCGTGTGTATGCGGCCTAACATACAGGGAAGTTAAGAGGCAGGAAAAAAACACCCGATGCCCCTAGAAGCAGCTGCAAAAATGCCCAGTGTGCATGAGGCCTAACTGCAACATCTGCAAGACAGCTTGTTCTGTTACTGGCAGGTGGAAATAAAGCCTATAAATTAAAACAAATTCAGTCATCATTTGAATTGGCAAGCTGCAATATAAAATAAAAATTGTATGCTTTTGGGTTTAACCACTTCAGATCCGGAAGGTTTACCCTCTTCATGACTAGGCAATTTTGTGTCTTACGGCACTGCGATACCCAAATAAAATGCATGTACTTTTTTCCCCCACAAATTAGAGCGTTCTTTTGATGCAATTTAATCACCTCTGCGGTTTTTATTATTTGCACTTTAAACAAAAAAACAACCAACAATTAAAAAAAAAAAATCAAAGTTTTACGTTCTGCTATAAAACATATCCAAAAAAAAAAAGAATTTCTTCATCAATATGTTTTCTGCTATATATTTTTGTTAGAATAAAATCCCAATAATCATATATTGATTGGTTTGCGCAAAAGTTATAGCATCTACAAACTTTGGGATATTTTTATTTATTTATTTATTACTAGTAATGGCGGCGATCAGCGACTTATAGCAGGACTGCGACATTGCGGTGGACAAATCAGACACTAAGACACCATACACACTATTAGATTTTCTGTCGATTTTTGTCTTCAAAATGACCAAAACCATAAAATATGAGGTCAAACCTTAAGACTTTCAATTTGTATGCAATTAGGCAGGCCCTTGCACTACATGGTTTTGGTAAATCCGAAGACAAAAATCTGCAGAAAATCTAATTGTGTGTATGGGTTCTAAGTGACACTTTTGACTCTTTTTTGGGGACCAGTGACACTAATACAGTGATCAGTTCTAAAAAAATATGCACTGTCATTGTACTAATGGCACTGGCAGGTAAGGGGTTAACATCAGGGGCGATCAAAGGGTTAAATGTGTTCCCTGGGAGAGCTTTGTAACTGTGTGGGGGTTTCTTTAACTGGAGGAAGACAGAGAGCAGTGTTACTGCTTAGCAGAAACACAGGATCTCCTTTTTCCCCTCTCACAGTTTACCATCATTCTGCCTCTCTCGGGAACGATGGCCGGGTGCCGGCGAACATTGGGCTCATGGTCACCCCAGAACTGGAAATAAAGATAATGCGCAGGTACTTAATTTCGCGCTGAAGGGCTGCCCTGCCGCAGTACATGCACGTGGGGCGGTCGGGAAGCAGTTAATACCGCTTTAAGACTTAGGCCCCACACACACGAGCAGACAGATTTGTTCAAATCGGTCGGGCAGACCGATTTGAACAAATCTGTCTGCTGGGGACGTATTGGTTTGATCGTGTACACACGATCAAACCAAAATCCCCGCCGGCAGACGGCGCAGTGACGTGGTGGTGACGTTGACGCCGCCACGTCACCGCACCAGGAAGTAAATCACTTCCGCACATGCGTCGAATCCATTCGACGCGTGTGCGAGAAGACATGTCTGCTGGTTAGCGTACTAACCAGCAGACATGTCGGGCGGATGGGTTCCCAGCCGACAGATTTGAAAGCATGCTTTCAAATCTGTCGGCTGGCCAAATCCGTCTGCTCGCCCGTACACACGATCGAATCTGTCTGCTGGGACGGTCTGGCAGACCATTTCCAGCAGACAGATTTGGTCGTGTGTACGCGGCCTTAAAGGGTCACTAAAGGAAAAAAAAATTTGCTGAAATGACTGTTTACAGGGTATAGAGACATAACAGTTAACTGATTCCTTTTAAAAATGATTAAAAATAGATAAAAATCATTCATATAATGTGCCTGCAGTTTAGTTTCATTTTTAAGCTGGTTTCATGTTTCTGTGAAGTAAAGAGACACAGAGAACAAAAAAAACAATAACAGGGCAGTGTTTTGTTTTTAAAATGAATCTGATGGTTCTGAGGAGTTTTAGACACACAGTAATGACAGCTTGGACCACAGTGAAAAGCTGCCATGAGATTTTTCATAAGGAGCCAGACTAGCAGGAAGTGAGGAGATCAGAGAAGGATTGGAAGAGCGAGAGCCGCTTAAGCAACTTGGTAACCAGTCGAGGGCCACAATAAGCAGAGCGTGCGGATGACAGGTCACGGCTACTCTATAGGCCCTCCGATCCACCCAGATGAAAGGGGAAGAATTCCTTTCTGTTTTTGGGATTGGAGGTAGGCAGGCATAAACATACATCTGTCGCTCTATAGATGTGGATTGAGGGTCCCATTTGGTTGGGCTTATTATGTGAAAAGGGCCTAAAACTGCTTATGTGCTGTGGTTTACCTGCGGGTTAGCTGAACTTTCGATAGACTTCATCTGTGGCAAAAGCCGACGCTGTAGAGGAAGCATCGGTTTATGGGGCTCTGCTCCGCAGCCGCTTTCTTACTCTACCACCAGCTTTATTCACAACACTGATGCTGTGGTATGGTGGGTCGCAACCTGTGATCTGGGCTTGCCAACCCACCATTCCAGAGCAGGAGGTCGCGGGCCACATCAGAGGGCTCCGCGGGCCACATGTGGCCCCCGGGCCACTGGTTGGCCACCCCTGCTTTAAGCTAACCAAATTTAACCATGCCAACAATACTGTTTCAGACAGTGGGGGTTATTTACTAACAGTAAATCGACTTTCCACTACAAGTACAATGCAAGTGCACTTGGAAGTGCAGTCGCTGTAAATCTGAGGGGTAGATCTGAAATGAGGGGAAGCTTTGCCGATTTTATCATCCAATCATGTGCAAGCTAAAATGTTGTTTTTTATTATTTTCATGTCCTCCTCGGATCTAAATCGATTGTACTTCCAAGTGTCAGTATGTCACCCACTTTACAGACACTGGGGGTTATTTACTAAAGGCTTGGCATGCAACCATTTTTGTAATCCTATAGGATAGTCAGAGGTGTAGCTTGAAGCTTGTGATTCCCGATGCAATAGTTAACCTGACCCCTGTGCTCTTCTAACCCTTTGCTCCTCTCCATTCAGGAAATGGCTCACAGCTTGTCCCCAGCCAATGAGAACGGAGGGGTGTGGACTGTGGAAGGCAAAGTGGAAGCCCAGTACTGGAGGTTGGCTGTGGGGTCTTTGGGCAGATCGGAGCTGGCCCCCTGGAGCTAGGGTTGTGGTTGCGATTGTGACCCCTGCAACCCCTTATGCCACGCCCATGAGGATAGAAGATAAGGATTATCACTGCCAGGCAGAGTATAAAAAAGATAATACAGAGTTCTGGCTAAGGGAGTATTGGGGGAAAGCCCTCTCATCAACTCCTGTGTCCAAAGGCCGCAGGGGAAGATGCTGTAGTACGAGTGCCCGATTGACACCTTCTCACAGGAACATCACACACTAATCGGAATGCCCTCGTTGTCCTCCTTTAGCTCCTGACTTCCTGGCTATAGCAGGCATGTTCCCCCAGATCTAAGGCCGCAGCACTCTGTCCCCATGTCCAGGTTCCTCTCTTCCTCATGGTAGCTCTGCCCTTCTCCCAGGAAGCCTCTCTGGTTAGATCTCTCCCTGTGCACAGTGCTTCTTTGGATATGTAGTTCTCTGTGTGTTGATTTCAGTCAAACAGTCTGAGCTGGGAACTCCATTTCCCAGGGTTCTTGCCACTCCTTCAGTCCTCCTTTAATTGACTGACTTCACTCTGCCAATGAAGAATTAGGGGAAAGGGCAGAGTGGGCTGTTTTGACTGTGAACATGTCTGTGAGAAGAAACAAATGGAGGTGGGGATCACTCTTGCTAAACTGACAAGCTGTGTCTCTGTTCAATGAGAGTCCCAGCCAGCTTGACAATGTAGTGCTAATGCAGAGCAGCCGCTACATACACATCAATCTTTTCATCATGGAATGTGTCAGGGCCGATAGTGCTGGATTTAAGGGGCAAGCCCCCTGCTAGGAGGGGCCCACCTCTATACAAAAGTATAAGAGCTAAAACAACTTTTGTTGTTATAGGTTATTTTAGAAAGAATTATTTTTACATTGTTATATGGTATCAATTTTAAAGAAATTTATGAAAGTGTGCAGAGAAACCTTGTTATTATACAATCTATTGGTGCCATGATGTCTGTAACAGAGGTTAAAGTATATCTAACCCTTACGAACAAAAATTAAACTCACCAATATTTGGGGCTGCATTGTTGTTGTTTTTTTTGTAGGCTGAGATTTTTTTGCCAGTGCAGAAAAAAAACCTTTTGATTCTGCCAGAATTCCATTGTCCTTGTAACCTATGCACTGAACTAAAATCTTAAACAATGAAACAAGAAGAGGCAATAAAAGATCGGAAAAATTATACATTCATAAGCCAAACCCAATGAAATATTAGTCTGGCCATAGACAGCCACATATCATTTTGACAATGACAGGTAAGAAGATTGTCCTATCTGCATGAGCTGACAGCAAGCGTTCAGATTCAAATCCTTTAGAAACTAATAGAAATAATCAATAATACAAGTAATGTATAAAACTACAAACATCCCTTGTAATGGCTGGAAATTTAAGGCTACCAGTCAGCAAAGGTAATACAATAAAATAACATACTCAGAATCAAGCCTACTGTGCTTAATAATTTCAAGAGTTGTATAATATGTTGGCAGCCATTGATAAAGTCCTTGTCCCACCAGTGAGGGGAAAAAAAAAGAAAGCCTCATTCCATAACTAAAACACAATCAAACTGTGACATATACTGTATTTAATAATTCACATTTCACAATTTACTGAAAACATTCAAATAATAAAACAATTTGAACTGATAAATTCATATACCACACAAAAATCAAGTTACTTGTAATATACAGTATTCAAACAATAAAAAAGGACTGCAATAATAAATTACCGTAATGACAAATGTAATTATTTAATAATAGTATACAAAAGGTTTGAAAAGATATTCAAAACATATGAAATCCAGATCAAACCATGAATTAATATAGCATATATACTTGAATATAAGCCGAGGCACCTAATTTTACCACCAAAAAAATGGGAAAACGTATTGACTTGAGTATAAGCCTAGGGTGTCCATCTGCATGCCTCACTGTGCCTGACTTTGCCTCACTGTGCCCATGCCTCACTATGCCCATGCCTCACTGTGTCCATGACTAGACTGACGTTTAACATGGGAGTCTATGGAATGGGTGCCCGGTTTTAAGTTCCGGGTCCAGGGGTCCTATGACCGGCTGGTACAGGGTCCCCAAATTCACTGGAGAAATTACCGTTTAGCATGGGAGTCTATGGAAGGGGTGCCCGGCTTTGAAAAATCAGTGCTCCCCGGCAGTAGGTCCCCCGGACAACAAACTTAGCACACTTGTAGAGGAAGAGCAATACAGTGCCTTGCGAAAGTATTCGGCCCCCTTGAACTTTGCGACCTTTTGCCACATTTCAGATTTCAAACATAAAGATATAAAACTGTAATTTTTTGTGAAGAATCAACAACAAGTGGGACACAATCATGAAGTGGAACAAAATGTATTGGATATTTCAAACTTTGTTAACAAATAAAAAAACTGAAAAATTGGGTGTGCAAAATTATTCAGCCCCTTTAATTTCAGTGCAGCAAACTCTCTCCAGAAGTTCAGTGAGGATCTCTGAATGGTCCAATGTTGACCTAAATGACTAATGATGATAAATAGAATCCACCTGTGTGTAATCAAGTCTCCATATAAATGCACCTGCACTGTGATAGTCTCAGAGGTCTGTTTAAAGCGCAGAGAGCATCATGAAGAACAAGGAACACACCAGGCAGGTCCGAGATACTGTTGTGGAGAAAGTTTAAAGCCGGATGTGGATACAAAAAGTGTAGTTTAAAGTTTGCCACAAGCCACCTGGGAGACACACCAAACATGTGGAAGAAGGTGCTCTGGTCAGATGAAACCAAAATCAAACTTTTTGGCAACAATGCCATATGTTATGTTTGGCGTAAAAGCAACACAGCTCATCACCCCGAACACACCATCCCCACTGTGAAACATGGTGGTGGCAGCATTCATGGTTTGGGCCTGTTTTTCTTCAGCAGGGACAGGGAAGATGGTTAAAATTGATGGGAAGATGGATGGAGCCAAATACAGGACCATTCTGGAAGAAAACCTGATGGAGTCTGCAAAAGACCTGAGACTGGGTTGGAGATTTGTCTTCCAACAAGACAATGATCCAAAACATAAAACAAAATCTACAATCGAATGGTTCACAAATAAACATATCCAGGTGTTAGAATGGCCAAGTCAAAGTCCAGACCTGAATCCAATCGAGAATCTGTGAAACGAACTGAAAACTGCTGTTCACAAACGCTCTCCATCCAACCTCACTGAGCTTGAGCTGTTTTGCAAGGAGGAATGGGCAAAAACTTCAGTCTCTCGATGTGCAAAACTGATAGAGACATACCCCAAGCGACTTACAGCTGTAATTGCAGCAAAAGGTGGCGCTACAAAGTATTAACTTAAGGGGGCTGAATAATTTTGCATGCCCAATTTTTCAGTTTTTTATTTGTTAAAGTTTGAAATATCCAATAAATTTCGTTCCACTTCATGATTGTGTCCCATGTTTTTGGATTTACAATAAAGACAACTTTTTTCGTTTGAAAATCCTTGGAGTGCGGCCGTCCTTCCCTCTTTTCTTCATCATCATTGCTATTTGCATCGCCAGCACCTTGGTAATCTAATTATCCTTGATCGTCTACAGGTCTCACCTGGAGCAGTGATTTCTTTTCTATTGTGTCCCACGTGTTGTTGATTCTTCCCACAAAATTACAGTTTTATATCTTTATGTTTGAAGCCTGAAATGTGGCAAAAGGTTGCAAAGTTCAAGGGGGCCGAATACTTTCGCAAGTCACTGTATGTGTGCCAAGTTTGGGGTCCAGGGGACCTACAGCCAGTCAGTACCAGGTCCCCAAAGTCCAGGAGATCAGGCGCAAAAAGGTGACTCGAGTATAAGCCGAGGGGGGCATTTTCAGCACAAAAAATGTGCTGAAAAACTCGGCTTATACTCGAGTATATACGGTATGTGCATCCTGTGTTACCATGTGTTACCTAATGCCCATTCTCTGTTACACTGTCAGCTAAGACTGCTGCAAGCAGGTCTGACTTTCTCGAAGTAACATCGTTGCTACATACACAAAGTTATATGACCAGCAGGGGAAGGTCATCTGAGGATCTTTGTGGCAGCTAGTAATGAACTGCAAGGACACACATGCACAGAACAGGGGCCTCCAGTCTAACCCATACTTGGTAAAGGTACTGCATCAGAAATGGCAATGAAACCTTAAGATGTTTACCAGGGAGTATAGCATACCAGAGCATTTCAGTTTTTCATCTAAAGATTGCTGTTTTGCCCGATACACCTGGAGATCCTGAAATGCAATGGTAATAGGAAGTACTCCTGAACCTGTATAGAGGACTGTGTATTCATTCTGCAAGAGATTACATACATTTCAGATTAAGCTAAACTGAGTTAACGTGCTGACCTTAGCACAGCTGCCGTGTTTAAGGCACAGCATTAGTGGATCACTGAATACTTTCACTACTTGCCTGCCATTGCTCTATAAATGGACACATAAATGAGCCCGAGGACTTCAGAAGCTAATATGGCTTTGCAGAATCTGTTCAGGTGATATGCGTGTCCCTGAGAAGATGGCTGTTAAGGTCCAGGTATTACCCAAATTCGCCCTCTAGCGCCAGTCTTGAAAAATGATTGAGGGTGCAGCTGCTGGGAGGCAGTTTACATTAACGAAGACATGCCCCTAGAAGTAAACTTACCAAGAGTTCTTTGTCTACACACAGTGGGCCAGATTCTCAGCGGCGTTACGACGGAGTATATCAGATACCCCGTCGTATTGCCGTTTTTTTTGCCTCGTATCTATGCGAGTGATGCTTAGCATCACTTTGGCATAGATACGCTTCAACATCCGACAAGTGTAAAACCATTACACTTGCGGATCGTAGTTGTAATGACAACTCCAGCCACTAGGTGGCCTTTACGTTGTTTTTTCATTTGCATATGCAAATGAGGTAGTACGCCGATTCCCGAACGCTTTTACGCCGCCCCGTCGTCGCGTACGTCGTTTTCGTCCGTATAAGGTTACCCCAGCTTCTATGTGGAGTAACCTTACGAAGTACCGTCGGATGCTGTCGGGTGCCGTTGGATGCCATGTTAAGTATGGCGTCCGGTCAGCGTCAGCTTTTTCCGTCGCTTACGTCGTTTTACTAACTCGTTTGCGAATAGGGAGTTGCGGAAATGACGCTCACGTCGTTTTGACGTCGGTTTCAACGACGCTTTCCGACATGAGCTGGAGCATGCACACTGGGCTTTTTCCCCGGCCGGCCCATGCGCACTTCGTTCGTCGCGGGGGCGCGCCTAACTTAAATACAAGCCGCCCCATTTGAATTGCGCGGGTTTACGCTTGGCGATTTACGCGACGCAGGCGAAAACTACGGAGCAAGTGCTTTGGGATTAAAGCACTTGCTCTAGTACGATGCGGCGGCATAGTGTAACTGGCTTACGCTACGCCGCCGGAATTCTATGAGAATCTGGCCCAGTGTGTGGACTGGTTTTGGGAGTCAAGGCAACATTGTTTTTCTTATGAAAAATTCTATGTAGGAACATACAGTAGATAAAGGATGAAGAGAGTGAGAGATAGGAGGAGTGAGTGAGTGAGTGAGTGAGTGAGAAACTTGCATAGCGCTACAAATGCAAACTAAATCGCCTCAAGGCGCTGTAGCCAATATGATCGTCCAACCAAGCTTCAGAATAGATGGGTCTTAAGTTTTTTCCTGAAGGCCCGATGATTTTCCTCCAACCGAATGTCTGCGGGTAGAGTGTTCCATAACCAAGGTCCTTGGACAGCGAGTTGTTGTTCTTCTTTCATTTTGTAGCGAGATTTGGGGATGTGGAGGAGGTTCTGATTTGTTGATCAGAGGACCCGACTTGGGGTGTAGTGTTTTATTTTCTCACATAGGTATTGCGGCGCGATTCCTTTCGTGCATTTGTGGGTGAGGCAGAGGGTCTTGAATGTCACCCGATCATTTACGGCTAGCTTGTGGAGGGTCCTCAAGGACCCCCCCCCCCCCCCCCAAGGGTTGCTGGTAATTGTCTCCCCTATATCTGCACAGCCAGGCCCTTTTCATTCTTTCACTTGCACCCAAACACAAGAAGTCAGTCTCTGTGCTTTTTTGTTGTTGTTTTTTATTAGGGATAATAACTTGGATAACTGGGATGCCAAACTTTCCTCTTTACAAAATAATCCTGGACTGTTTTTCTTCCTATATGACCTTAGTCCTTAAGAATCAGCAGCAAAAGTCCCTTGAGGACTAGGAGCTCTTGGTACCCTTTAGAAAAAAATAACACTCTGGGGGTCATTTACTAAAGGCAATTCCACTTTGCACTACAAGTACAAAGTGCACTTGAAATTGCACTGAAAGTACTGAAGTGTAGTCTCTGTAAATCTGAGGGGTAGATCTGAAATGAGAGGAAGTTCTATGATTTTATCATCCAATCATGTGCAAGCTAAAATGCTGTTTTTTATTTTACGTGCATGTCCCCTTCGGATCTACAGCAACTGCACTTCCAAATGCGCTTTTAGTGCAATTTCAAGTGCACTTTGCACTTGTAGTTTGCACTTGTAGTGAAAAGTGGATTTTATTTTAGTAAATGACCCCCTATATGTTGTAAACTGCATGCAGGAGTATCTCCTCTCTTTGTGAACTGCTTCCAGTTCCACTGCATTCAGAAAGTAGAGGCCCTACTGGCTGCTTGTCTAGTAGCACACCTGGCTGCTCCAAAGATCTCCCAGGGCAAGGGATAGAAAGTGTTAAGCACAGAACTGTCCTCCTGAAAGCTTTCTACATGTGGCAGTCTCTTCCCTTGTGAATCCCTGAGTGTACTGATATACTCACTCTGTCCTCTTTGCTCCCTGCTGCTGCTTAGGCAAGATTCCTTCTCAAACCTTAATGCTGATAGGATCTTCCCAAGCCAGCCCAAGCCCAACCTGGAGGGAGAGCCCCCTCAGTCCCACGGGTCCCCTCATAGGCCACCGACAGCCTCCTCAGCACTCCACCTTTTATCTGACTCCCTTGCTGGCTAGGCCCTGTCATATTTAATGGCTTATCCATTGACCCTACCACGACATTCTGCAAGGGACCTACTGGCCTCCTCCCACTAACTTCTAGAAGCTTCTAGATCCAGGAAGATGTACCAGAGACCTGCCTCTGTAGAGCCATCCAGCCTGACCTGCAGTAACCCTGACCCAATTTTTGACTCTCAAAACTTACCATTCCTACTCTGGCACTAGTAGCACACTAGCGGGTGCTACACTTTAAAGTATGTCAATAACACCTTCTGACCTCTCTGTCCCACTCTGGACAAAAAATTATTAGGAAAACGTTGGAATATTCCTTTCTACATCTAAATTCTTCTAGAGACACACTCTATAATTTTAAATACTGTGTCAAATATTCGTAACCCCAGCCAGGGGAGTGAAACAGTATGTTTCCTCATAGACTTAAAGCGGAGGTTCACCCTAAATATAAGATCTCCCATGCGATCCAGCATACTGGCGTCAGCGCCAGTATGCTGTTTTTTTTTTTTTTTAATAGCACACTTACTGTATTATTGTAGAATTCCTTTTCTGTCCCCCGCGGTGGACGGCTGTAGTATAGCGCGTCACATCTTCCTAAAATACCCGATATGGACTCGGGTAATCTCGGCGAAAATGCGGCGCCTGCGCACAGACCTAGGAGCTGACTGCGCAGGCGCCGTATTTCTCCGAGTCCTATTTCGGAGGGCGTGACGCGCCATAGCCGTAGGACTCGGAGAAATACGGCGCCTGCGCAGTCAGCTCCTAGGTCTGTGCGCAGGCGCCGCATTTTCGCCGAGATTACCCGAGTCCATATCGGGTATTTTAGGAAGATGTGACGCGCTTTACTGGCGCCATCCACCACGGGGGACAGAAAAGGAATTCTACAATAATACAGTAAGTGTGCTATTAAAAAAAAAAAAAAACAGCATACTGGCGCTGACGCCAGTATGCTGGATCGCATGGGAGATCTTATGTTTAGGGTGAAATACCGCTTTAATGTTGATGATGCCTCCAGAAACCAGCAGATTTTATACTTATATTTTGGAGATGTCCTGATATTTAAATACAGTAAAACATTTTGTTTGAGAGTAACTTGGTTTAAGAGCGTTTTGCAAGACAAGCTAAATTCTTTAATAAATTTTGACTTGATATACAAGTGATGTCTTGATATACAAGTAGCGTCATGTCACAACCGAGTATAAAAGAGAAGAGAGGGACCTCTAAGTGTAGCAATATGTTTACATTTAATGAAGGTACAACATTTCGCAAACATATCGCTGCACTTAGAGGCGACTCTCTTCTTTTTAATGTTCTTTAACTCCTGCTGGATTTTGCTTCTAATCCCCTTGTGGAGACTTCCATTTGTGGATGGACATTTTGTGATTACACAACCCAATCCAATGATTTACTGTACTATGTTTTGAAATTCTAGACGCGGTCTGTTCCTTAGCTCTTCACAGCACACCCACCAATAAAGCATTGTTTTTGGAAAACCCTAAGCAATACAACTCTGCCACTTTATAAGAGATATATGAATCTATGATGCTTATGCACTATAAATTTTACAGGGTGTGGTATTCCTGGCTTACTTCCCAAAACACCAACTCACCTACATTGCATTGATACTGTGTCTCATTTTTTCCTCCACATTTCAATCATTGACCCATACATACTGTATAATATTATATATTGATGCTGCCTCAGGTAAACTTGGCCTGACCTCAAGCAGGTTTGATGGGTCTCTTGGGAAGGCCCTGTAGTATATATATTTATTAATTGATCGTACTCTCCTAAATACATTTCTGCTTTATTTAAAGGCGTGGACTGATATTAGTCATGATTTGTGACTTGATATAAAATAATTCTGCGCCAACCTAAATTAAAAAATAAATATTTGTGACATCGTAGTGCTAAGCTGCACCCCTAATGATGAAGTGGATACCTTCTATTTATGTATATTTCAAGTGATAGGGGGCTCTGCAAAATTGTATGGAGAAAAACCAGGACGGCCGCACTCCAAAAAATGTTTTCATTTATAATAAAACAGATCACAACATCAACATGTCACAGCAAAAAAACAGAAAAGAGCTGACGCGTTTCACACCAAAATACAGTGCTTAATTATAGCCTGGCTATGAATAAGCACTGTATTTTGGTGTGAAACGCGTCAGCTCTTTTCTGTTTTTTGCTGTGACATGTTGATGTTGTGATCTGTTTTATTATAAAGGAACATTTTTTGGAGTGCGGCCGTCCTGGTTTTTCTCCATACAATTTTGCATACTATTGCAGTGCCTGCACCCAGGGGTTGGATCCTACTTTTCAGCTCTAGCTCCTTGGGACCTCTGAGCGGTTAACTTTTTCTCTCATCTGATAGGGGGCTCTAGTGAATAAATGTAAAATACATTTTTCACTATATATTACAACAAATAATTTAATCTTGTGACAGATGTGATTAGTGTTGGTATCATTTGTGATTAGATATTGTCCATTAGGCAATAGATTGCCAAAACAATAATCATATAAACTCCCAACAAAATTTGTAACAAGTGCTTTAAATCCGATCAGGGAGAGCACCACTGAGCGGAGCCCCGGCTACCTCCCATTCCCACACAGCACCTCTCCCTGGCACCCCGGATGGATTCTCTCCGCATACCCGCCGTCAGGTGCGGCACCCACCCGGGCAACACAAGCAGCCGGAGCAACGTGCATGGAAGCCTGAGCTGGGCGGTGAGAGCGAGGCTGAGGGGCGGGGCCTAGACACTACACACAAAATCAGGAGGCAAGTGGTCACTGCATTTACTCCTGTCAGATCATATGTGTGCAGGCACTATCCTGCTACAGTGGCTGTGACCATCTTTTTAAATAAAGAGGTCCATAAAGTCTGCTAAGCATAATGTACTACATGTTCACTTCAGGTGTCGTAACTTCAAGTGGTGTGGTGAAGTATTAAGATTGCACTTGTTGGAGAAATTATCGGTTGCAGCGAGGATCTCTTTGTTGATGTTTTTTTCTATCAGATTTGAAGCACTTTGTTGTTAAAACTTTTGTTGGGACTTTATATGATTATTATTTTGGCAATCTATTGCCTAATGAACAATATCTGATCACAAATAATACTAACACTAATCACATCTGTCACAAGATTAAATTATTTGTTGTATTATATATTGAATAATTAATTTTACATTTATTCACTAGCGCCCCCTATCACTTGTAATATGATTTGTGACTTACCATACTGATTTAATGGACAGCGATATGAACATACACAACAATAGTGAGGTATCTCTAATGCTCTATCATTGTCATTGGGTTTCATATTTGTCTACTACAAAAGCTTGCGAGTGAATGGTTATGAGTAACTGTTTATCCACTTTTTGTTTGATGTGATTTTAATGTGTCGTGACAAGTTTGAAGTATGCCCCAAAAGGCTCTATTTTGTAACAAAACCATAAGATTTTTCTTTATTACAAAACCATTTCTATTTAGAAAGGGACTTCTTAGTTCCTTAATGCAATTTGTAAGATAGCTTCAGGCCTATAAATTAGGTATCTCTTGATACCAATTCACTTTATCCTCTAGGCTCGCAGGATCCCCCAAACATCAGTGTTTTGTGAGGCAATTATTATATCATTCTAGTCAAGAACATGCTTGCATCCTGCTGTACTGGTACCCTCCTTTTGGTTGCAGAAGCCAGATATTTCTCTAAGGTATTAAAGCCTAACTCCAGGTTTCTTGCTTTATTAACACATGTGTTTGCTATGAGCACTGTATAAACTGTAGTATCAGCAGAAGAATGAGAAATTCCCAAACCCAACCATATGTCTATACAGTATAGTGCTATGAAAGGATGTTTTCCCTTCCTTTTCTGGTTGTCAATTCTAGTTTTTTTTTTTTTTTTTAGATCGACTTCAGGGGTTGTAGCTCGATGACCAGAGGTCACAGAAACCCCACATTTAGGGGATAGTCAGTTAAAGACCTACCCCACAACCGGTCAAAATATGGGATGGCTATCATTTATGGTTCCGGAGATACGGGCCTGCTTGCACAGCCTGTCAGAAGCTACATACAGAGCAGCCATTATAAATACAAGCTGACACACTGCAGCAGACTGAGAAAAAAAATCATCATTTGTTTTTTGCTAGAAAATTACTCTATGGTGGTCTTTGCAACTTTTTATGTTGCACGGTATAGAGCTGCACGATTCTGGCTAAAACGACAACTGCAATTTTTTTGCTTAGAAGATAGATCACGATTCTCTCACGATTCGTACGGCATAACATCGTCTTTCACATTAAAATGAAAAAAAAAATGGGCTAACTTTACTGTTTTGTTTTTATGGTTTTTATTATTCATTGAAGTAGGCAAATGCAGTGTGACATAAAATATTGCAGCAATTGCCATTTTTGTCTCTGCTAAAATATATATAATGTTTGGTGGTTCCAAGTAATTTTCTAGCAAAAAATATTGCTTTTTAACTTAAACAAGTGTTGGACTTTAAGTGGTTACATTTCTTGCATTTACACACAGAAGTTTGATCTAAAAAGGAAGTTGGTTACAATGTTTCATGTTGTTTACAAACTTGCAGACATTCGGATATTTTCTTTACACACAGAAGTGTATCCCTTTGATATAAGAAGAAAGCGTTAGTTACAATGTTTCCTGCTAAGAACTTGGCAGACTGTCCAGATATTTTCTTTTGACAGCTGAAAGTCTCTCCATTTGTTATATGAAAGAATCAGCAAACTCTGCATTGGAGAAGTTGGGGGGTTGAATCAAGATCACAATTTTAACGATTATTGTGCAGCTCTAGCACGGTACTGTATTTGCGCAGCAATTTTTCAAACATGTTTTTTTTGGAAATAAACTGTTTCATACATTAAAAAAACACTAAAGTTAGCACGATTTTTTTTTTTTGGTATCCTAAGCGATGCTTTAAACATTTTTTAGGTTAGATGTTTAGAGTTACAGAGGAAGTCTAGTGCTAGAATTATTGCTCTCGCTCGAATGATCGCGACGTATGTAACCTGTGTGTATCTGGCTCTGATACTGGCCAGTGCCTACCCAGCTACTGGCTGGTATCTCTCCCCAGCCTGTCCCCACACACCCTCTCACCTGCTGACCTGTAGATGGGGGAATCACTCCTGTAGTGTTATTGTGTTCTGCCAGTGAGTACAATGATCAGCACTGATTGTTTTTGGAAAAACAGGCTGGTTGTACTCAAGTCGATTAATAGATTGACTTGTGTAAAACCAGGTAGCCCATACATAGATCGACTATGGCTTGTCTCGGCATAATTGGTGTAATTTCAATTCATGTATGACCCGCTTAACCACTACGCAGTCCCTAAACATCCTTCCACTCCTATACATTGTGCCCACTGACATACCCTCCACACTCCTCTCCTGTACATAGTGCCCACTGTCATACCCTCCACACTCCTCTCCTATATATAGTGCCCACTGTCATACTCTCCACACTCCTCTCCTGTACATAGTGACCACTGTCATACTCTCCACACTCCTCTCCTGTACATAGTGCCCACTATCATACCCTCCACACTCCTCTCCTGTACATACTGCCTGCTGTCATAGACTCCTCTTCTGTACATACTTCCCACTGTCGCACCCTCCACACTCCTCTCCTATACATAGTGCCCACTATCATACCATCCCCATTCCTCTCTTGTACATACTGCCCACTGTCATACCCTCCACACTTCTCTCCTGTACATACTGCCCCATCATACCCTCCACACTTCTCTCTGGTACATACTACCCTCTGTCATACCCCCACACTCCTCCTGTACATATTTCCCACTGTCATACTCTTCACACTCCTCTCCTGTACAAACTGCCCACTGTCATACCCTTCACACTCCTCTCCTGTACATAGTACCTGCTGTCATACACTTCTCTCCTGTACATACTGCCCAATGTCATACCCTCCACATTCCTCTCCTGTACATACTTCCCACTGTCGCACCCTCCACACTCCTCTCCTATACATAGTGCCCACTATCATACCATCCCCATTCCTCTCTTGTACATACTGCCCACTGTCATACCCTCCACACTTCTCTCCTGTACATACTGCCCCATCATACCCTCCACACTTCTCTCTGGTACATACTACCCTCTGTCATACCCCCACACTCCTCCTGTACATATTTCCCACTGTCATACTCTTCACACTCCTCTCCTGTACAAACTGCCCACTGTCATACCCTTCACACTCCTCTCCTGTACATAGTACCTGCTGTCATACACTTCTCTCCTGTACATACTGCCCAATGTCATACCCTCCACATTCCTCTCCTGTACATACTGCCCACTGGTATACCCTCCACACTCCTCTCCTATACATAGTGCCCACTATCATACCATCCCCATTCCTCTCTTGTACATACTGCCCACTGTCATACCCTCCACACTTCTCTCCTGTACATACTGCCCCATCATACCCTCCACACTTCTCTCTGGTACATACTACCCTCTGTCATACCCCCACACTCCTCCTGTACATATTTCCCACTGTCATACTCTTCACACTCCTCTCCTGTACAAACTGCCCACTGTCATACCCTTCACACTCCTCTCCTGTACATAGTACCTGCTGTCATACACTTCTCTCCTGTACATACTGCCCACTGTCATACCCTCCACATTCCTCTCCTGTACATACTGCCCACTGGTATACCCTCCACACTCCTCTCCTATACATAGTGCCCACTATCATACCGTCCACACTACTCTCCTGTACATACTGCCCACTGTCATACCCTCCACACTCCTCTCCTATACATAGTGCCCACTATCATACCATCCACACTCCTCTCCTATACATAGTGCCCACTGTCAGACCCTCCACACTCCTCTCCTGTACATGGTGCCTGCTGTCATACCCTCCACACTTCTCTCCTGTACATTGTGCCTTTTGCCGTACCCTTTGCACTCTTCTCCTGTACATAGTGCCCAATGTTAGACCCTCCACATTCCTCTCACTCACCTGCACATACTTCCCACTTATATACCGTCCGTACTCCTCCCCTATGTCGCTTACCCACAAAAACAGTTCTTTAAAATGATACTGAATACCCTCAATGTTACCAGCTCTAGAATGGACACACTTGTTAGTTCAACTAAAGGAAATCTCAGTTCTCATATTTGTTCTGTCCCATTATTAGAACTTATTTAATGTTGTGATTACTACAGTGATGTACAGAGGAACATCGGGGATCTCAGCTACTTTCCTGACATTACTACTTTTTAGAGGCCCTGGCAGGGATGTATTCTGGCCTAGGCCAACAAGGCCCAGGCCTAGGGCGGCACTTTTTGGGGGGCGGCCCTCTGTCCTCTTCCCATGGCGTCCCTCTCTCCTCCTCCCAGGGCATCCCTCTCTCCTCCTCCCAGGGCGTCCCT
The DNA here is from genome assembly GCA_029574335.1 of Rana kukunoris. Classification (NCBI taxonomy): domain Eukaryota; kingdom Metazoa; phylum Chordata; class Amphibia; order Anura; family Ranidae; genus Rana; species Rana kukunoris. The sequence continues at coordinate 216,210,042 of CM056049.1, read as the reverse complement.
CTCTCCTCCTCCCAGGGCGTCCCTCTCTCCTCCTCCCAGGGCGTCCCTCTCTCCTCCTCCCAGGGCGTCCCTCTCTCCTCCTCCCACTCTCCTCCTCCCAGGGCGTCCCTCTCTCCTCCTCCCAGGGCGTCCCTCTCTCCTCCTCCCAGGGCGTCCCTCTCTCCTCCTCCCAGGACGTCCCTCTGTCCTCCTCCCAGGACGTCCCTCTGTCCTCCTCCCAGGACGTCCCTCTGTCCTCCTCCCAGGACGTCCCTCTGTCCTCCTCCCAGGGCGTCCCTCTGTCCTTCTCCCAGGGCGTCCCTCTGTCCTTCTCCCAGGGCGTCCCTCTGTCCTTCTACCAGGGCGTCCCTCTGTCCTTCTACCAGGGCGTCCCTCTGTCCTTCTACCAGGGCGTCCCTCTGTCCTCTTCCCTTGAATATGACAGGGATGTGGCTTTGACATTAAGGGGTGGGTCATATTTAAATTAGAGGGTGCGCAACTTTAGTCAGGCCTAGGGCAGGACAAAACCTAAATACACCTCTGGGCCCTGGGGTAGGTTATGCCACAATGTACAAATATGCACAGCATATTAGCACATTAGGGTACACTTACATTTTCAGACTGGGCCCTCCATTGCTGCGCTGTGATTCCCACGCATTTATTTATTATTTTTAAAAGGCCCCACCAAAATCCTCAGCACCAGGCCCATGATGTTCTTAATCTGGCCCTGAGATTAGTCTAGGTAGACAGTGACCAAGATATTCAAAAACTGGTTGCAGAGTTAGGTAGTAATAATCTTGAGCTATCACATAAGTATGTTTTTTTTTTTTTTCTGTTCTAATTTTGACACATGGCAGTTCTATTTTCACATTGTACTTTTTCACATTTCGACTGTTTTATTATCCTGAGTTTTACATTTTATTGGGCTATGGCCTGCCCAGACCACATATTCTTCACAGACTAGAGCACAGTGGCAGCATTTGATGGGCACAGTGGCAGCATTTGATGGGCATAGTGGCAGTATTCAATCGCATTTGATGGGCACAGTGGCTGCGTTTGATGGGCACAGAGGCTGTGTTTGATGGGCACAGTGGCTGTGTTTGATGGGCACAGTGGCAGTATTTGAGGAGCCCAGTGGCAGCATTTCATAGCACAGTGGCGGCATTTTATGGGCACAGTGGCTGCATTTGATGGCACAGTGGCAGTATTTGATGGGCACAGTGGCTGTGTTTGATGGCACAGTGGCAGCATTTGATGGCACAGTGGCAGCATTTGATGGGCACAGTGGTAGCATTTGATGGGCACAGCGGCAGCATTTGATGGGCACAGCGGCAGCATTTGATGGCAGTTTTATTTTTGCCCCTCTTTTAAGTTCCCTCTTTAAAGTTTATATAAAGCCAAAACGTTTCTTTATTTTTTACTCACTTGCAGTGTGCCTTTGAACTGGCTAACACATTTTGACTACCGACCTCCCTATATGTTCCTTTTAATAGTTTCCAGGGAAAGAGCAACGGGAATACTATAAAGTGTCACTTGAGTGACCGTTATGAATTTGCTGGAGCTGCTGACATCACATCATAACTAAGGCCGTGTACACACGATCAGTCCAAACTGATGAAAACGGACTAAAGTTCAGTTTCATCGTTTCACAGACTGATGGTCTGATGGTCTGATGTGCGTACACACCATCAGTTCAAAAAACGATCGTGTCAGAACGCGGTGACATAAAATACAACGACGTGCAGAAAAAAATGAAGTTCAATGCTTCCAAGCATGCGTCGACTTGATTCTGACCATGCGCGGGTTTTGAACCAATGCTTTTGCGTACTAACCATCGGTTTTGACCGATCGGTAGGTGTCCATTGGTCCGATTTTAAAGCAAGTTCTAAATTTTTGGACTGAAGGACAACAGACTGTCGGTTTGGACCGATGAAACTGAACTTCAGTCCGTTTTCATCAGTTTGGACTGATCGTGTGTACGCGGCCTAAGGCTGGCCATACATTACACAATTTTCCTTTAGATGTATCAAAACCATATAATATGAGAATATGAGGTCAAACCTAAACACTTTGGGCCAGATTCAGGTAGGAAAGCGTATCTTTCCGGCGGCGTAACTTTTCTTATTTACGTTATGCCGCCGAAACTTTACTCGCAAGTGCTGTATTCACAAAGCACTTGCGTGTAAAGTTACGGCGGCGAAGCGTAAACTGGGCGGCCTAATTTAAATTCGCCGGGTAGGGGGCGTCTTTTATTTAAATTAGGCGCGTGTAAGTCACTTACACCTGTCAGATCTTAGGGAGATCTATGCGTAACCTGATTCTATGAATCAGGCGCATAGATACGACCTTCATATCTCAGAGATACGACGGCGTATGAGGAGATACGCCGTCATATCTCTTTTATGAATCTGGCCCTATAATCCCAATCAGGCATCATCTGCTAAACTGACAAGTAAAATAAAATATGATTGGTTGCTATGGTCACTGCACTTTGCACATTACATTGAGTTCTCTGCTGCATTAATTAGGTGGTATGTGGTATCCAGAATCTTGTTTAATGCTGAGGACTGTCATCTGGAATTTCAGCCAGTCCCCTGCTGTAGCCAATGCAACCATTTTCAGAATCTGAGTTATGTTACACAAACATTTTTTTAGCAGAGATTTCTAGCAGCTATAAATCTCTCTCATTTTCTATAGTGATTTGTAGCTGGCTATAATATGTGTCTATGCAGCTACAAATCTTTGGTGTGGCATGATCTTCAGAATCTACACTGGTATGAGTAGCTAGAGAAAATTGTAAATGTGTAGTCAGCACAAAACACTATTGTCAAGGTATATCGAGCTACGACTGAGCAACTTTGGGATTGCTATGAAATAGTAATTCCATTGCCCGTCTTTAATTTTCCTTAGCATCCATACTGCTTCAGAGGTTTGTCACTAGTATAAATTGTTGTTACATAATGTGATGAACACTAGGTGGCACTGTTACAAGTCCATATGTACAGTGTATATAGGCAGTAAAAGATACAAAATAAGTCAATTGGATACAAAATTACATAAAGTTTCAAAAAGAAAGTGCAATTATCAAAACATGAGCTCTGGTATATGTACTCTCTATACTACACAGAATGGCCTAATGGCATAGATAAACAACATTATATTATACATTTGTAACCTCTCCAGTAAAGATGTCCTTATCCCCCTGAGGAAGATTTGAACTAGCGTAAATCGAAAGGCGTTGGGATTTATTGAGCAGTGTCAGGGGTCAAGTCCTGGGGAAAAAAGTGTGGGAACTCCCCCCACCCAAGATCTACTCGGAGGTCTGCAGCGAGTTATCGCAGGATTTAGAAAGAACTTTAAGCAAGTTCTTTCTAAATCCCGCGATAACTCGCGGCAGACCTCCGCAATGTCTCCTGGGAACAATGACAAAAGCTCCCAGGAGACATTGCGGCATCGAGGAAGTGACGGAATACCCGCACACTACCCGATGAATCCATATACAGGAAGCGGCCAGTAACATAAAGGATTACTAAGGTTCGCCTGCCCCTGACAGTGACTCGAGCTGGGCATCGTCGCTTAGTGAAGGATTGGCTCGGGCGGCTCGGCTGCTCTAGTCCTGCAAAGGGAACTGCGTTCCTGCTGTGAAAATAGTGCAGGGACGCAGTTCCCACAGGACTTGAGCCCTGAGCAGTATATTAAGTTTAATAAATTTTCATGTATATAATATTGTTTATCTATGCCATGAGGACATCCTGTGTAGTATAGAGAGTACATATACCAAGAGCTCATGTTTTTATAATTGCACTTTCTTTTTGAAACTTAATGTAATTTTGTATCAATAAAATATACTTTTTTAATAAGTCCAATTTACTTATTTTGTATTTTTTGTTGCCTAAAAGCCCCTGGGAGTTTGATGTCTCTGTTTTTGGGTTTGTTACATAATTTGGGGGGAGCAGCACTTTTTCACCCATATGGATAGGCTCCTCTATATATGTACAGTGTATTGCCATATTATTATTTATTATAAGGTAGGTTCACACTGCTGCCATACGATTTTACTTTAAGTGCAATTTTGTAGTTCTACTTGGATGCAGCTTTAATAAGGTTTGCATATTCTATGAGGCCAAAGTGGCACTGGAATTGCACCAAAGTGGTACAGGACCCTTTTCCAAAATCGCTCCATGCTGAGTCGCATTGATGTAAACGAGCACCATTGAAAACAATGTGATTTCTCTTGACATGTGAAGAATTTACAATCTAAATGGCAAGTGATAAAAAGGGTAATAATAACTGTGTGGGCATAAATTGATGGAGACACACATGGTCATCTACTTTACTCCATTACTCAGACACCCCTATAGATATATTATCTCTATATTTGCTCATCCAATATTCATCTGTATCCTTCATACTCTGTTAGGATACTATTATACACTTATTATGTACTCTCCATTTTTAGACTCCCTTCAGGCATCCATGACTGGCGAAACAACACTGTATCCAACCTTGAATATTGGCACTCTGGGCTTGAGTTTTGTAGGGGGTGAGGCTATGCGCCCTGCCAGCACGCTGCTCTTTTGTACCTCAGCTCCCGGGACAGGTAACCTTATGGTCCAGGCTCTTTACTTGTCACATCCCACTGCAGTTGTTCCATGTAAGTAATTTAGGTGGGGCTTATTTAGGTGGGACTTTTATCTTAGACATTTCTGATTATCTGCTCCTGATGAGTGGTTTACACGAAACGCGTCGGGCAATTTAAGATACAGACATGTGACAATATCACACCAACAACTCGTACCTACCAATCATGGTTTCACTGTTCCATATTTCTTCCCTCTGCAAGTGCTGTTTTATTTTGTTATTTTTTACAATCTATGTACATATAATAATCTCTGGAAATGTATATATGTATCTACTGTGACCACTACATGGAGCTAGGTTACCATATACTTGATGTACCCTTGTTGCCGATTTTTACTTATGCACAGAACTGTGTGATTGTAAATCTTATGGAATTATATTTATTACAATGTTTTTTCTACCAGTAGTTCTTGTCATTCATATGTCCTGTATACCCTACTATGATTAATAAATATGTCATTTTTACCCTATACCACCACCTTGTTCATGGCCTCATTAAAAGTCCCAAACTCCCTTGATTTTTTGTTATTGAACCCGGGATGGAGTCACAATACAAGTGTCTCATCTAAAGTCCCAACCTTTCCCCCATTTTTTAAATTGATGGAGAAGGTAAAAGGTCCTCTTTTAGGAAGAGGGGGTTTAGACATCACCGAAGAAATTAGTTTTCAGAGACTGCCTAAGGGCTCTTTCACATGGTGCGGATCAGTAATGATCCGCCCCATGCACCTCCGTTTGCTCAGTGGGGATCGCTCCGGTCCCCGCCCTGTCTTTTCTCCGCTCTCCCCTATGGGGAATCGGATGAACACGGACCGTCTGTCCGTGTTCTTCCGATCCGCCAGACGGAAGGAAAAGTAGGTTTTATCCTCCGGCATACTTTGGCGGATCGGAGCGGGTCGGATGTCAGCGGACATGTCTCCGCTGACATCCGCGATCCCATAGGGATACATGTATGTCCGTTTTTCATCTGGCAACGGATGTATGAAAAATGGACATACGGAACGTCCGTGTGAAAGAGCCAAGCAGTAGAAGAGAGCCTGGGAATTTGTGGCATGGAGCTCCAGGGGATGGGAGTGACTTATAAGAGTATTGCTTTAACCCTCCTAGCGGTATCCCCGAGCGTGACTCGGGGTGTTTTTTTCTTTGCTAAAATCGGTATCCCCGAGTCACGCTCGGGGTAGCTATGCAGAGCCTGCAGCGCACGCTGGCTTACCTTGTTCCTGGATCCAGCGATGCATCCACGCTGTGTGAGCGAGCAGGTGCTCGCTCGATTCACACAGTGTCCCCGTGTGCCGTCGATCTCCGTTCCATGCGACGTTACGACGCACGGGGGAGGAGAACGGTGCCATATTCAAAAATGTTAATATGGTGAATTCATTAATTAGTCCTACTTAACTAGTGGGCCAGGTGATTCAGATCTAACCACCCACAGCTAAATAAATAAACTGTGAATGCGGGTCATGCTATGTCAAGTACATCCCACAATGGTAGCAAGGTGTTTGCTGTAGGTTGGGTCTTTCATCCACATTGTTCTGTATTTCCACTCTTCTGTTAATGGGTAACTCCACTCCACCAATAAAATAGCAAATAATAAATAATAATATAGCGTATACAATTGCGACACAAGACATTTTGTAAATGAATGTTATTTAAAATTACCTTTCTTTTTTAATCTGCAGCCCTGTAATTTTCTGTAAAATGCAATGAAATATGGCTACCTGGAGGTGTTTAGAATGTCCTCCAGAAATTTAATTTTCTACTTATGTGGTTGGATTTTCCCAGAAGTCTGCACTGCATGATACAAATCAGATTTTGAGCATCCCCTCTAACAAAAATACATGTTTTGGTAAGATACTGTCAAAGGAAAATCACGTCTAAAGCAGTGTTGCCAATCGCCCGTTATTTTACGGGCAGCTCCCAAATTTTAGCCTATTTTCAGGCTGTCCACAAATGCCCATTTTGGGAAGTGGTTCCCGTAAAAATATGGCTGCAGGAAGCCAGCGCAACTGCGCATGTGCCGTTCCGAAGCCTGCTGGGCTCGAGAAAACTCGTACATGCTCGGCTGGGTGGGCACATGTGCAGTGATGTGATGGCGCGGCCTGACGCCATTTTTGAATTGCAGGCGCTCGCTCTCTGCATCGCCTCACCACAACAGAGGAGTTTCTGCCCTGGAATGGGGAGCTGACTGTGACCATCCAGCAGCTCAGATGTGTTTTGTGCAGCGCTGATCAGCCTCCCCTATACTGAGCCAGGACAGCTATATAAAGCAGAGCCATCCAAAGAGCCATCCGCTGAGCAGGGCCATCCACAGAGAAGAGCCTTCCACAGAGCCAGAGCCTTCCACAGAGCCAGAGCCATCCACAGAGCCAGAGCCATCCACAGAGCCAGAGCCATCCACAGAGCCATCCACAGAGCCATCCACAGAGACATTCACAGAGCAGAGCCATAGCCAGAGTCATCCACAGAGCCATCCACAGAGCCATTCACAGAGCCAATTTACAGGGCAGAGCCATAGCCAGAGTCATCCACAGAGCCACACACAGAGCCATCCACAGAGCCATTCACAGGGCAGAGCCATAGCCAGAGTCATCCACAGAGCCAGAACCATCCACAGAGCCAGAGCCATCCACAGAGCCAGAGCCATCCACAGAGCCAGAGCCATCCACAGAGCCAGAGCCATCCACAGAGCCAGAGCCATCCACAGAGCCATCCACAGAGCCATCCACAGAGCCATTCACAGGGCAAAGCCATAGCCAGAGTCATCCACAGAGCCAGAACCATCCACAGAGCCAGAGCCATCCACAGAGCCAGAGCCATCCACAGAGCCAGAGCCATCCACAGAGCCAGAACCATCCACAGAGCCAGAGCCATCCACAGAGCCAGAGCCATCCACAGAGCCAGAGCCATCCACAGAGCCAGAGCCATCCACAGAGCCAGAGCCATCCACAGAACCAGAGCCATCCACAGAACCAGAGCCATTCACAGAGCCATTCACAGAGCCATTCACAGAGCAGAGTCATCCACAGAACAGAGCCATCCACAGAGCCATCCACAGGGCAGAGCCATAGCCAGAGTCATCCACCGAGCAGAGCCTTCCACCGAGCAGAGCCTTCCACAGAGCAGAGCCTTCCACAGAGCAGAGCCATCCACAGAGACAGACCAAGCCTATTACACAGCAAGGTCACTCCACCACTAGAACACTACATAGACCTCCTAATAAAGGAGACACACAAGTGTTTGGTATATATGTACATACTGTACATTGGGAAGAGTGAGGACACTCATGTGAGGGGGCAATATTTGGGGGGAAAGGAGGACACTACTGTTAGGGGTTAAGGGGACACAGTAGGACATTGATGTGAAGGGGTAATAAGAAGTTTGAAAGGAGGAGAAACCTACTGTGAGGGAGTGAGGACACTACCATGTCCGCACAGCCTCTGACCCCCTTCTGTACCATTTACATGGATATTTATGTTTTTGACTTTGGTTTAACTTAAACATATTGCCAATAGCACTACCTATATGTTTATAGTTTGATTACTGATATTTGCACTGTTTAGCACAGAAAACTGGCATTTTAGGTACATTTTTGCAGTGGCAGTAAAAAATGTGGCTCTGACAGTAAACGTCATGATTTTTGTCAGTAAAAAAATTGTGCCGTTTGAAATTTTTTGCCATCCTGACAGTAATGCCGCGTACACACGGTCGTTTTTTACGATGAAAAAAAACAAAGTTTTTTAAAACGTCATTTAAATTGATCGTGTGTGGGCAAAACGTCGTTTTTTGTCTTAAAAAAAACGACAAAAAAAAATTCCAACATGCTTGAATTTTTTGTGTCGTTTTTCAAAACGTCGTTTTTTGTTTCACAAAAAGTCACCGTGTGTAGCAAAAACGTCGTTCAAAACGACGTTTTTCAACCCGCGCATGCCCAGAAGCTAGTTATGAAGCGAGCTTCAATGGAAAAGAGTGGTGACAGGAGGCGCGCGCGGAGTCTAGCAGGACGGTCATGCCGCACTAGAGCTCCGCTCCATGAAGGAGAAAACCGCGGATAAACGCAGCAAATAGAAACCGCAATTGAACAGAAAACACTATATTTGATCGTGGAAGACACGGGGAACATCCCTATACAAAAATGGTGCTCGGAGGTACAAGAAACAAGATAAAGCCGAATGTCAGCAGCGGTACTCAGCACACTAAAGGTACCACAAAAAAGGCGCCATTCTCCTCAGCCACCTCAGAGGCTCCCACCTCAGGGAAAGATAGGAAAAGCGCAGCCAGACCAATGAAGCCCAATATTTCTTTGGATACTACAGAATCAGACAGCGAGGATGAAAGTCAATTTAAATCCTCTCAGGCTACTAGTCACAATGCAGAAATCCCCTCAGAACTGCTGACACAATTTGAAAGAATGCTGAATAAAGCACTGAAACGCACTTCGGACCAAATCACCTCACACCTAACCAAGGAAATAAGAGACCTGGGAAGCCGAACAGAGGTATTAGAAACAAAAATGGAGGAACTGGAAATTTATACACAAGAATGCCAATTTGAACTGGACACACTCAAAGAGGAAAACTTGGTGCTACAAAATAGATTAGAGGATTACGAGAACCGTGCAAGGAGGTCCAATTTGAGGTTTAGAGGTATCCCGGAATCAATTATAGACCTCCAAGGCACAACATTGGCGATATGCCAGGAATTGTTACCTGGAATTGCAATAGATCGTCTGGAAATGGACAGAGTCCACAGAGCATTGGCCCCTAAGAAAGCAGAAGGTCCCCCCAGAGACATCATCGCCAAGTTCCATTATTACAAGACAAAGGAACAAATACTAGAAGCAGCCAGAATGAAAAATGACCTGTCATTCCAAGGTCACAGCTATCAAATATTCGCTGATATCTCGCAGCTAACTATATCCAAAAGGCGAGCAATGAAGCCTCTTCTAGCAGAACTCCAACAACGTCAAATCAAGTATCAATGGGGATTCCCCTTTTCCTTAAGGTTCACATACCAAGGATCCAAAATTGTATGTAGAACCTCTGACCAATTGCACCAAGCTTTACTTGATCTCAAAATTATTGAAAACCCAACTACAACAACCACTTCTCGCAGAAGAACTGCATCGAATTCCTCCCACAACAACTCATCTCGCCCTGAGAAGAACAATGGCACGCAGCATTCAAACAAGCGAGGGAGATTCGCTCCCCAGACCATGGACCAAGAAGACACGATGGACTGAGCATCTGATGGAACTCTCTCAAACATTACCTCCTCTTCAACACGAAAGTCAAATAATGGAAGGACCCCTATATATTCTAAATACAAAAAGACCACATACCCTCTTTTCTTGACTCCTTTCCCCCCCCACCTTAAAAAGAGCAAAACAGGGAATTAGATACACGCACATTTCCTAAATAGACTTTCATCCTTACCTCACTCCCTCCTTAGTCTTACACCCCCCTCTCCCACATTTTACCTCACATGTCTCCACCATACTAATCTACATTCCCTCCCATGGCCCACAACCAACACTTCCCTTGTACTGTACAAACCTAGCGCAAATTCTCTCCTTGCATTCACAATTACCAACATTACCCTACTCACAGCTTGAACATCAACTTAAAACAAAACACATCGTTAACAATATCATTATAACATGTTCAGAGACTCACTAAGTCACAACACTACACCTTAAACCCATAAATAACACAAGCAACCAGGTTTTGACAAGACAGCTGTTACTACCTGATGTTTAGCACAAGAAGAGATCACCACCTTATCCCCACTTGTTTCCTCCCCCACCTCTAAAGCTTACTTCCCACCCAGCAAGAACCAAATTATACCCTGTTTATTTATCATTATAGCCAATTATAGTAAAACTGACACCTGAGTAGGTGTTTCTACTGTGCACTCAACAAGCGGTACTCCAGCTCATGGAAAATACACGTGCCTCTCTAAAATCTCCTCAGGTCCCCATAGTATTATGTGGAGACTTGACGAGACCCTCTTTCCCCTTGTTGGGAGACAAATTCTCCCACCACGGGCAAACACTATGTACATAGCTTACTTAATGTTGATTAAATTCTTGTTAATTTGCTTTGTATTCCATCTCTCATTCTTCTTTTTTAAGGTTATTTGTTTTGGACCCTCCCTTCTCTCATCCCTCCTTATATCTGCACGGAGCAAGTCGGACAACTACTCTACCAAGAATGACGGTAAGATTGCTAGATTGATTGAGCTGCCATGGCCCCGTTAAACTTATTGACCCTTAATGTGCAGGGTCTCAACGTCCCCCAAAAACGTACAAAGGCATTTAGATCCTTCCAGGCCAAAAAGGCCCATATTGTTTGTTTACAGGAAACTCACTTCACTCCCGACACAACCCCTAAATTCTATAATGCCTCTTACCCACAAGTTTATACTGCATCGGCTTCCACTAAGAAAAGAGGAACTTTGATAGCTTTTCACCGAACTACTCCTTTTACACTAAAATCTGAAATCAAAGACCCAGAGGGTAGATACCTTATCCTAACAGGCTATATTATGGACTCTGCGATTACAGTAGTCTCATACTACGCTCCTAATGCCAACTCTTTACCTTTTCTATCCCACCTATTCCAAACAGTCAATACGCATAAAATGGGCTCTCTCCTGTTATGTGGAGATTCAAACCAGGTCCTCCTCCCATTCTTAGATAAATCCCCATATACGCCACCAAAATACCAATCTAAATGGACTCTCCGGGCCTCTTATCCAAATATAACCTTGTGGACTCTTGGAGAGAATATAACCCCACAAAGCGAAACTACACTTACTTCTCAAACCCCCGCCAATCATTCAGTCGCATCGACCACATATTAGTGACAATTGGAATGACCCCAGAAATTCTAAATTCAAGTATCATTCCATTCCCTGGTCTGATCATAACGCAGTACTCACTACCATAGCATCTGCGATCCCAAAAAATCATGATCCTACTTGGTACCTCCCAGAAACTCTACTCAAACACCCCGCCCTGTGCCTACCTATCGAGCAAGCTTTGAAAGAATACCTAGAACTTAACACGAGTCCAGAAATATCCCCACTCACATTATGGAAGCACACAAGCCAGTTTTAAGGGGAGCATTTCAGCGAGAATTGGGAATCCTCAAAAAAAAACGAAGACATTTAGCGAAGCAACTTGAAACTGAATACAACTCAGCCTTTCTGGCCTTGCAAGACAACTACACCCCACTAACAAAAAACGCTTAGATAAGGCACGCTTAGAATATGACTTATTCCTCACAGAATCAGCTGACAAAACACTTAACAGGTCAAAACACACTTTTTACAAAAATGCGAATAAGCCAGGGACATATCTAGCTAGATCATTAAATTCACTAAATAGAACGTTTAAACCCATAAAATTAAAGATAGCGAATAACGTTGTTTCTAGCAACCCTCTTAAAATTGTAAGAAAATTCAGTTCACACCTAAAAGCACTATACTCTGAAACAGGCACATTTAACGAAGCGGAAGCAAACTCTTTCTTTTCTCAAATCCAGTTGCCAAAGATGAATCATTTACAAAAATCGCAACTGGAAGAACTTATCACACAAGAAGACGTGTCCATGGCCATTAAAGATCTTAAATTAAACAAAAGACCAGGACCAGACGGGTTCTCTACACGATATTATAAAACTTTTACAGAACTAATCTCACCAAGATTGGCAGACGCATTCAATGACCTGTTGAAGCAAAAGACCTTCAGACCCGAATCACTGCTAGCTACGATATGCATGATTCCTAAACCACATACGGACAATACCCTCTGTACCAACTACCGTCCAATTTCTATGATAAACACAGATATAAAATTACTAGGTAAAATTTTGGCTACCCGTCTCAACAAACACATAGGCAAAATGATACATCGAGACCAAGTAGGTTTTATACCCTCCAGACAAGCGGGCGATAACATACGAAGGGCCTGCTTGCTAGCACATATTGCAAGAAAAAGGGGCATCCCTGCTTGTTTTCTGTCTCTGGATATTAAACAGGCCTTTGATTCAGTCTCTTGGTCGTACTTAAACTATACGCTCCAAAACTGGGGATTTGGCCCAAACTATATCAAATGGATAATGGAACTATATAATAACCCAAGAGCTTATGTTAAGTACGCGGGATATAAATCGGACACTTTTGATATCAAAAGAGGCACACGACAGGGATGCCCATTGTCCCCATTATTGTTCGCCCTACTCATCGAACCACTAGCAATAAAGATTAGATCAGATCCCACTATACTAGGCATAGAACTAGGCGGCCTGAAGCACAAAGTATGTCTATTCGCAGATGACATTCTCCTATTTTTAGCATCCCCTCAAGTGTCAGGCCCAAACCTTATCCCAATACTGAACCACTTCGCAACCTTTTCAGGACTCAAGATCAACCCTAAAAAATGCCTAGCCCTGAACATATCACTCTCGAAACTAGAACTGACAGCAGCCAAAACAGGCCTTCCGTTCGAATGGCCAGAAAAAAGCATCCCATATCTAGGAACACACCTAACCGCAGCCACTTCTGACCTTTTCTCACATAATTATCCAACTCTCTTAAAACAAATCACAAACATTTTAACTGCATGGACCCATCTCCCATTGTCCTGGCTTGGAAGAATAAGCGCAGTGAAAATGACGATTCTCCCGAAATTACTATATCTCTTTAGGGTACTTCCTATCCCAGTACCTGCATACTTTTTGAGAATCATCCAGAGAAGACTCTCATCTTTCATTTGGGGTTCTTCCAAGCCAAGGATAAAGCAGCAGACTTTGCATCTCCCCAAAACACATGGTGGGCTGGGATTCCCAAACTTTGCACACTATTATAGAACGGCACAAATAGCTACTCTCACTAAATACCATGCGAACCAAGAATTACCTCTCTGGGTCTCGATAGAAACAACGGAATGTGACCCCATTCCACCAACCAACCTATTATGGACACCCCCCAAATTACGTAAAAACATAGATAACCCCATAATTAAGCACTCACTCTCCCTTTGGGATAGATTCAAGTCAAAATACCACTTACAATCCCCTCACATCCCAATGCTATCTTTTTATAAAAACCCGGCATTCTATCCAGCTTGGATTGCTCCCAAAACATTTAAAGAATGGATAGACAGGGATTGCATACACCTGTACAAATTTTTGGAATTATCGAACTTCCTGCCCTTCCCGTCAATTTGCAAAAAATATGGTATCCCTCACTCAGAACTTTTTAGATACCTCCAAATAAAAAACTTCTTCGAACCATACTTGAACCATACCCCACCACTCACCCAGCAGTCCCCCTTCGAAAGAATATGCAGAAAAGACCCACATGCTAAGGGCACGATATCTACTCTATATCAACATTTGCTAATCCACAACACAACAGGACCATCATATGTTCGGAAATGGGAGGAGGACCTGGGACTTGAATTAGAGACCTCGGACTGGAACCAGATATGGCGTAACACGAAAGCTGCCTCCCCAAACATAATAGCATTGGAAACCAATTATAAAGTACTTACCAGATGGTACCTGGTACCGGCCAGGATAGCAAAATACGCTCCAAATTATACAGGGCAATGCTTCAGGGGATGCTCAGCTATAGGTACGTTTTACCATATCTGGTGGTCATGTCCTAAAGCGCAAACGTTCTGGGCAAAGATCTTCAACATAACTAATGCGTTGACTGGGAAAACTAACCCTCCGAATCCTAAAACAGCCTTACTGAATCTGAAGCCCGAGTATCTAACAAACATACAATTCAAATTACTAATGCAACTCTTTACGGCAGCGAAACAAACCCTGGCTAAAGCCTGGAGAACCCCCATTCTTTCGATGACAGAAGTGAAAAATAGGATGAACGTAGCAATGACGCACGCCAAAATGGAAGCATTAGACACAGACACGATTACTAAATTTGAAAACCTATGGAGGCCGTGGACCTTGTACGTTACACCAAATTCCTTTAATGATAGAGTGTTGTTGCCATGGTAGCTCAGTCAGCGTGCATATCTACAGAAACATCTAACCGATGACCGTGGAATCCGACTTGCTCCTGCAGACCTCCCTAACCCACTCCCCCTCCCCTCCACATGCCTCCCCCCCACCCTGATGGTTATCTTATATGATTTACACTATACAAATTTTTATTAATAAGGTTGACATGTGAATTCAAGACAGAACTTACAAAATCGATATATAAGTAACTGCATTATACTGATAACCAATACCTTTAATGCAACATCATCTTGTATATATATTTTTTTTTTCTCACCTCTTCTCTCCCATACGTTATGTTGCCTTATGCATGTTGCAATTGCTATGAAATAACCTGTATTCATAACAAAACATTCTTTATAACAGAGTAACCATTATACACTATCTGTATATTCTACTTACCAAGTATCAATAAAATATTTGACAAGGAAAAGAGTGGTGAACGTAACCTTGCTTTTTGTGAAAAAAACGATGGTGTGTATGCAAAATTGTCTTTGAAAAGTGACGTTTCAAAAACGTCGTTTTTTACTTCACAAAAAACGTCGTTTTTTTTCATCGCAAAAAAATGACCGTGTGTACGCGGCATAAGTTTCACTTTGGGGGGTTGGCAACACTGGTCTAAATCTATACTGGAACCGATCTCCTGTATGGCTCTCATTGCAGCAGCTAAAAGCTGGCTCCTTCTCTACTCCCTTCCACTATCTTTCAGCTGCTGCATTGGGAGCAATACAGGAAATTGGTTCCAGTAACTAACCCCCCCCCCGATCAGCCTACCTGCACCATACATTTCCCCTTGCTACACAGGCCTGGGGGGCCCCCCCCCCCCCCCCCCCCCCCATCCCCACAGTGCTGTCATATTCCCTCCTCTCTTTCCCACCAGCAGCTGCAAGCACACAATTCAGGATGGAAAGTGGGGGAAGGGTCCAGTAAGTATGTCACATTTACCAGCCCCTTCCTTTCCTGAATAAACACAATGAGTGATCTGTACCAATTACTCACTGTGTTCATTCATAACTAAAGCATAGTAAACTGTGTTTATTTGGAGGGCGCTGACAGGTTGGCTTTATGGGGCCCCATGGTTTCTAACAGCAGCCCTGCCTGTATTATGTAATGTTTAGAAATATTTTAATTTCACTATGTTCAAAAACATCTTCAATAAAAAAATTTGAACAAAAACAGGCTTTTATTTGTTTATGTGGGTTGAAGAGATAAAAACACTAAGGGTAAGGCATTTCAGCAGAAAAAACAAGTAATTCAGTGCTTATTACAATAATTAGTTAAAGCGGAGGTCCGAAAAAAAAAAAAATACACATACGCAGCTGCTGGCTTTTAATATATGGACACTTACCTGTCCTGCTGTCCCTCGATTTCGGCACCTCAGCTGATGTTTCCATAGCCTTTCGACTTCACACTGGGAACCCTACTGCGCATGTGCGAGGACCCGTTCCTCTCTCCTATTAGCCCGGTGGCCAGGGGAGGAGAAGAAGGGAGCCCAGCTGCTGCACCCGGCCTCCCGGAAGTGGGAAAGGAGGGGGGGAATCCAATGAGAGGAAGTTCCACTTTAGGGTGGAGCTCCGCTTTAACACCAAAAGAAAATAAACGATTTGCAAAATACGAATTCTGTAACTGCATGCAAAGTGAATCAGTTGAACAGTTTGTGAAAAACCTGGAACAAACTCTGTTATTATACAAAAAACTAAGCAAAGCTACTCTTTTTAGGAAAAAAAAAATCAATATTAAAGTACAGTATGAACCCTTGGCTAAATCAAACATTGTGCATATATCTAGTAACGCACACCAAACTCCCAGACAAGCACAACTAGGCAGAAGCCAAACAAAAAATCTTTATATCGTAAAAAATATTATGGTGATCACACATGACAAAACTAATATCAGAACGTCTAATGCTCACAACTGCAAAAAGAGTGACTATGTAAAGATTCATCAAAGATAGAAAACACATATAAATATTAAAGCCACGTTATCTGTGCCCACCAACCATTAAAACAAACAAATGGTCAAGTAACATTGTAAACACTAGGGGCCAGATTCTCAGCTGAGATAGGACGGTGTATCTCCAGATACACCGTCGTATCTCTGTTTATGTCCCCGGGTATTTATGCGTCTGATTCCTAGAATCATTTACGCATAGATACGGCGTAGATCCGACAGGCGTAAGTCACTTACACCGTCGGATCTTCGATGTAATTCTACGCTGGCCGTCAGGTGGCGTTTACGTCGATTTCTTATTTGACTATGCAAATGAGCCTGATACGCCATTTCCTGAAAGTTTTTGCACCGCCTCGTCGTCGTTTACGTCGTTTCCGTAAGCGTAAACTTACCCCTGCTATATGAGGGGTAAGTTTACGAAGGTTCGTCATATGCCATGTTAAGTATGGCGTCGGGACAGCGTCGTCTTTTTCCGTGGTTTACGTAGTTTTACTAAGTCGTTCGCGAATAGGGATTTACGTAAATGACGCTCACGTCGGCTTCATTGACGTTTTTCGTTGTGAGCTGGAGCATGCGCACTGGGCTATTTTTACGGTCGGCGCATGTGCAGTTCGATTGGCGTGGGGGCGTGCTTAATTTAAATACAAGCCGCCCCCTTTGAATTATGCGGCCTTACGCCGGGCCATTTACACTACGCCACCGCAAATTACAGAGCAAGTGCTTTGAGAATACGGCACTTGCTCCAGTAAGTTGCGGCGGCGTAGTGTAAATGGCTTACGCTACGCCGCCGCGGATTCTACGAGAATCTGGCCCTAGAGCAAACTGAGAGCTAGACACTGAAAGGCAGTAATAGCACTGATATTTTTTATGAATATTCAAGTCTTTAATAAACTAGGACAATTATCTGGAGAAAACAAAATCCAGGGGGCTAAACTTTATACCAGCTAATATGTATGAATTTGAGTTAGGGACCTTAGATTGTAAGCTCCTTATATGTAAAGTGCTGCGTAAATTGACAACGCTATATAAGTACCTAAAATAACAATAATAATAGCAAGTTTCAACAACTTTCAGTTAGGCCCCTTTCATACTGGGGCGGGGCGGCGTCAGTGTTAAAGCGGCGCTATTTTTATCGGTACTTTAAAGGGACACTAAAGTCAGGGCTTTTAAAAAAAAAAAAATAACAAACATGTTATACTTACCTCCACTGTGCAGTTCGTTTTGCACAGAGTGGCCCGGAAACCTGTCTTCTGGGGTCCCTCGGCGGCTGTCTGGGCTCCTCCTCGCAAAAGCTTTCCCTCTTCATGCGAGGGCGCTCGCACGGAGGAAAGCTTTTGCAAGCGCGCTCCCGTGATACAGCGGCGGCCATAGCCACCGACTGTATCACTCGGCTCCACCCCCCGGCGCGCCGCATCATCCACTGTGATTGACAGGAGCGCCAGCCAATGGCTGCGCTGCTATCAATCCGCCCAGCCTAGCCAATTAACGGCCAGGCTGGGAACCGAAGAGGATGACGTGGACGCGCCCGGGAGTTTCGAACGGTAAGGTAAGTAAAACGGGGACTCGGGGGGGGGGCGGTGCTGTGAGATGTTTTTTTTACCTTAATGCACCCTATGCATTAAGGTAAAAAAACTTTACCTTTACAACCCCTTTAAGTCAATTTTGCGGCGCTATACGGTCTTTAACCTCCTTTCTTGGCCGCTAGCGGGGGGGTTAAAGTGCCCAGCTAGCGGCCAAGAAAGGGTTAAACCCCCTGCAAAGGACCTGCAAAATCCCTGCAAAGCCGCGGTGCCCATTGATTTCAATGGACAGGATACACACTGCTCCTTCACTGTTTCAGGTCGCTTTGCAGGGGCTATTTTTAGCGTTATATCGCCTGAAAAGCGACACAGTGTGAAAGGGGTCTTAGAGGTGAATCTTGTGTAAAGCCTGTCAACCTAACATTAAAGAGGAGCTCCTAACTCCCACCCCCCCAAAAAATTAAAGCCAGCAGCTACAGTACAAATACTGTAGCTGCTGACTTTTAATGACACTTGTCCAGGGTTCCAGCAATGTCATCAACCGAGACAATTCTTCAATTTAACCAGATGAGACTTGGCAGAAGGGAGAGCCAGAGGCAGGGTCATCAGCCAGGCCAGTTTTCATACACATAGGGCCAGATTCAGGATGAAGAGCAGATCTTTATGGCGGTGTAACGTTTCTCATTTACGTTACGTTGCCGCAACTTTACACGCAAGTGCTGTATTCACAAAGCACTTGCGTGTAAAGTTGCGGCGGCGTAGCGTAAATGGGCCAGCGTAATTCAAATGCGGCAGGTAGGGGGCGTGTAGTATTTAAAATAGGCATGATCCCGCGCCGAACGTACTGCACATGCGCCGGCCGACAATGTATCCCAGTGCGCATGCTCAAAATTATGACGGTGTTTTCGACATGAACGTAAATGACGTAAATCCCCATTCACGGACGAGTTTTGCAAACAACGTCAACATTTTCAAATTCAGCGCGGTCACGACGTCCATACTTAACATAGGATTGCCCATCTTTTTGTTGCTTTAGCTTTACACCTGGAAACCCCTTACGGAAATGGCGTAAAGTCACTGCGTCGGGCGGGCGTACGTTCGTGAATTGGCGTATCTCGCTGATTTACATATTCTCGGCGTAAATCAGCGGGAACGCCCCTAGCGGCCATTTTAAAATTGCCGTTAAGATCCGACGGCGTAATACAATTACGCGGGTCGGATCTTAGCTGCAACCCGGCGTATCTTGTTTTCTGAATACAGAAAACAGATACGTTGGCGCAGATTCAGAGTTATGCCGGTGTATGACTGATACGCAGGCATAACTCTACCTGAATCTGGCCCATAATGTCAGCCAGGAGTAAAGCAGCAAGTAAAGTCAGGAGTAAGCTGAGGTCACACACTGGTAATCAGGTAGCAGCGGAGTCCAAGAACAATCCAAGAGTCATACAGGGATCAGCAGGCAGAAGTGGGATCAATGGAGCAAGCCAAGGGTCAAAGCCAAGATTGGAGACAAGACAGGTTAGAGGCAAGCCGGATCAGTAACTGGAAATCCAATAATATCAAGAACAGGGATACAGGAAAACATGGGGGGAACTGAAGATCATCTAGCAACTAATGGCCCATGCAACTGGGTTTAAATAGGCCACTGGCACATGGATCCTCATGGCCGTTCGTGCCCTTGCGCGCATGTGCATTAGCATTGGCTAGGGGTGCAACGGATCAAAAAACGTACGGTTCGGATTGTTTCTCGGATCAGAGACACGGATCGGATAATTTTTCGGATCAGCAAAAAAAAAAAAAAGTCGTAACGTGGCTTAAGCACTTTCAGCATGTGTTTAAAGCCCTTGTATTGCACAAGCGAATATGGCCTCATGTCTGCACCTATAAACACACCATTAGCGTTTGCGATGGCTTTAGCCCAGTCTGATTGTGCAAGAAGGGGCTGCTTAAATGCTGAGGTGATAGGCGGTTGTTGAGCAGCTTTAGTTTTCACTCCCGTCAGTGAAACACCGGGTGATGTCGATTGACATTACCCCGATGACATCATCGCAATAACATCATCATGGTCAATGACATCATCATGGACAATGACATCATCGTGATGACTTCATCATGATGATGACATAGGTGAAGTTGAAAAAAAAAGATACAAGTCCAACCTATAGGTCTGATTATATGTCAGTATTATATTGTATATCCCTGTATGTTGTGGTCGTTCAAGTGCTTAAATTGATGCCCAGCGCTGAGACCACCGCCTGTGGAAAGGGAATTACACATCCTGGCCGCTCTTACAGTATAGAACCCTCTACATAGTTTAAGGTTAAACCTCTTTTCTTCTAATTTTAATGGGTGGTCGCGTGTCTTATTAATCTCCCTTCCGCAAAAAAGTTCTATCCCTATTGTGGGGGTCACCAGTACAGTACAGTACATTGAAATCATATCCCCTCTCAAGCAACATCATCGTAATGACATCAAGATGGGTGATGACATCAAGATGGGTGATGACTAGGGCTGTGGAAATTAACTATTAATTCATCGATTAATCTTTAATTTTTTTGATCGATCAACATTCTTTTGATTGGTACTCACCTCTCCGCCAGCTTTTGGGCCTTAGGGAGTTCCATCGAGATCCGATCACGATCCAGTCACGTCACGGACACCGGCGGGGCTTGCTGTGTCCATCTGAAGGGCTCCTTTGCTGTGCCTTCATATCTGCATCCCGGCGGGACCTTACTATCTGCCACATGCAAGGGCTGTTACACTTCCCTCTATCAACCTGGGATTCTACAACCATCCACTGGGAGTTGTGATAGTTTCCTTCACGGAACATCTACATACCTACGGACTGATGCTAACCTCTCCTCATCTTGGATTCAGCAGTGGTATCGTTGTACACATTTTTATACCAGTATCATACTTAGCTACATGTTTTTATGACTGCTTTTGGTACCGTTTGGTATTACTCACACCATTTTTACAGTTTATGTAGCAACATCGATTTTATCTCCAGTGCAATATTTATTTTTTTACCTACTGGAAGACTATAAAATTGTAATGCTATTCCCATTGAGCGCTGCCTTTGTGTTTTTTGTATCCTGCTATCCATTTTTCCAGTGGTTGGTAGCTGCACTGGGAATAATTGATCGAAATTAGTTGATTAATCAATAAAAAAATAATTGATTAATCGAACACAAAAAATGTAATCAGTAACAGCCCTAGTGATGACATCATCGTGATATTATCATTGTTGATGACATCATCGTGATATCATCATTGTTGATGACATCATCGTGGTGACATCATCATCGCTGATGACATAAAGATGTCATCATCATTATCATGATGACAAAGCAAAGTCTGACGAATAGCATTGGCATATGAGGGCTTATGTCACCAGCATTATTTTCTGGTGCATGAATGTACACAACCAGCACTAGCATTGTTTTATCAATCAATATGTACACTGGATAAAGTTTGTTAAAATTTGTTAACAATAAATTGTAAAAAAAAACTTCTTTGTATGGCCTGTACAGTCCAAGATCTTTTTTGACATCATCATGGTCAATGACATCATCGCGATGACATCATAGTCAATGACATCATCGCGATGACATCATTATGGTCAATGACATCACCGCGATGACATCATCATGGTCAATGACATCATCGCGATGACATCATCATGGTCAATGACATCATCACGATGACATCATCATGATCAATGACATCAATATAATGGACAAGACGTCATCATGGACAATGACATCATCGTGATGACATCATCATGGAAATGACATCACTGTGATGACTTCATCATGGCGATAACATAGTTACATAATAGGTGAAGTTGAAAAAAAGACACGTCCAACCTACATGTGTGATTATATGTCAGTATTACATTGTATATCCCTGTATGTTGTGGTCGTTCAGGTGCTTATCTAATAGTTTTTTAAACTAAATTGATGCCCAGCGCTGAAACCACCGCCTGTGGAAAGGGAATTACACATCCTGGTCGCTCTTACAGTATAGAACCCTCTACGTACTTTAAGGTTAAACCTCTTTTCTTCTCATTTTAATGGGTGGTCGCGTGTCTTATTAATCTCCCTTCCACAAAAAAGTTTTATCCCTATTGTGGGGGTCACCAGTACAGTACGGTGCATTGAAATCATGTCCCCTCTCAAACAACATTATCGTGATGACATCAAGATGGGTGATGACATCATCGTGATATCATCATTGTTGATGACATCATCATCGCTGATGACATAACGATGTCATCATCATTATGATAACAAAGCAAAGTCTGACGAATAGCATTGGCATATGAGGGCTTATATCACCAGCATTCTTTTCTAGTGCATGAATGTACACAACCAGCACTAGCATTGTTTTATCAATCAATATGTACACTGGATAAAGTTTGTTTAAATTTGTTACCAATAAATTGTAAAAAAAAAAACTCCTTTGTATGGCCTGTACAGTCCGAGATCCTTTTTTGACATCATCATAGTCAATGACATCATTGTGATGACATCATCAGTCAATGACATCATCGCGATGACATCATCATAGTCAATGACATCATCATAGTCAATGACATCATGGCGATGACATCATCATAGTCAATGACATCATGGCGATGACATCATCATAGTCAATGACATCATGGTGATGACATCATGGACAATGACATCATGGTGATGACATCATCATGGACAATGACATCATGGTGATGACATCATCATGGTCAATGACATCATCGTGATGATATCATCATAGTCAATAACATCATCGTGATGACATCATTGGCAAATTTCTATGTACCAATCTTCAGTTCTACTGGGCATTAGCGGGTGTGCCAGTCCTTCTACGAACCGTTCTCTGACAAAGATGTATAGCAAACAAAATACCAGAGTACGCAAAACTATTTTTTCAACTGAACATCCTTATATCAGTGTTCATAAATGATTTCCACTATTGAAACAAATAACTATTGTGCAGTTCAATCACTGTTTATATATATATATATATATATAATGTGGAATAGTCCCATACGCTGTAAATATCAGGGACTGCTTCTTCACTTCAAAATAAAGTGCTCCACCATGTGTGGCAAATGGAACCATTCACCAGACTCATAAGGCCATAAAGACATCCTCAGCCTATAAGTAATATCAGCAGGAAAGGTGAAATAGGTTCAGCATTTTTATACCCTCCTGTACATCTTCTCGATAGTGCAGCATGTTTATTAAAATTCCCCAGATTAAAACCAAGCCAACCAGCCCATCAGCGTTCTGCCCCACCGTTCTCCAAAGGGATTTGGCGTACTTTACATCTATTATGTACGGTACGTCACCGACAACCAAGGAGTAACAGTAGCGACCTGCATTTCACCAGTATGCATTATCAGGAAATCTGGTCACCGCCATTTTACCAAAGCCTAATGTGCCCTATGCTCGAATCTGATTAGACAGTTCCCGAATAACTGTTTCTAGTTGCCGGACTTGATTTTAAACTTAGATATGTTCCTACATTTAATAACAAAAAAAGGGGGGCAAACAAATATATCCCCCTATACTCCGGAACAATAATTTCAATAGGTAATCGATGAAATGTAAGTGCTGCGTGTGTTGGTGCTCTTCATACATTTATATACAATGAATCAAATACATCAAACTTTTACTATAAAAATACATATGTGAAATACATCATGCTCTTACAAAATAACCAACCTACAGTATATAGTAAAATAACATAAAATGTATATGTATATAAAAACCTCATTATACTTTCTATAATTAGATTTAATACTTATCTAGTATTGGTGTTCATTTTTTTAATTGCACTGTAAAAATGAAAAATGTATCTCTATACTACCCTCATAGGTTAAATCCCTCATATTATAAATATATAATACTCATTATACTTTCTATAATTTGATTCAATACTATGAGCTACCATCTAGTGTTATTTTTTTTTTTGTTTCAGTGGTTTTTATTGAAGTTTACAAGACAATTAGAAAGCTACGAGATTAAACAACATATCATATATCTGTATTACAGTACAGAGAACATTTCATCTTATGACTTGCATACCCATTACCGCCCGTTACTCCGTATCAGAAATAGGAAAAAAATAAAATGAAAAGTTATACAACAAAACCAAGTTTCTGCACCCTGGAGGCAGCTATAAGTATCCTAAGGTTTCCCCATCGCTCCCCCATACTCGATAGCAGGAAGGAGTGGGAAAATCATGATAACATCCCCTGTCCCATTCATCATGGGGTTAGTGTGGTCTAGAAGTATAGACCCTAAATCCAGACTTTGGAGAGGGTATGATAAGCTTCCCTTTAACCACTTACCGCCCCCGGCCTATAGCAAAATGACGGCTGGGCGGCGGGTGCGTTATCCTGACTGGGCGTCATATGACGTCCAGCGGGATAACAGCTGCTGCGCGCCCTTGGAGGCGTGCATTGTGGCGATCGATGGTGCGGTGTGTCAGTCTGGAACACTGCTACACCGATCTTGGAAAAGAGCCTCATGATCAGCCGTGTCCAATGTAAACAGGAAGAGATGTTGATTGTCTTTTCCTCACTCGTATCTGACAGACACGAGTAGAGGAGAGCCGATCGGCTGCTCTCCTGACAGGGGGGATCTGTGCTGATTGTTTATCAGTGCTGATGTGAGCAAGAGGATATCGTCAGCAAAAAAAGCACATTTGTGCTCAGAATCTCCACAATGTGTCCCATTTATGTCAGGGCGGCACCTAAGTTTGATGAGCACTGATGTGGCATGGATGTGGCACGGATGATCACTGATATGGCATAGATTTGGCACGGATGAGCTATGGATGTGCATGGATGAGCCATGGATGAGGATAAATGAGCATGGATGAGCCTGGGATGGAGCATGGATGAGCATGAATGTGGATGGATGAGCCAGGGATGAAGCATGAATGTGGATGGATGAGACAGGGATGGAGTATGAATGAGGATGGATCAGTCAGGGATGGAGCACACGAATGTGGATGGATGAGCCAGGGATGGAGCATGAATGAGGATGGATGAGCCAGGGATGGAGCATGAATGTGGATGGATGAGCCAGGAATGGAGCATGAATGTTAATGGATAAGCCAGGGATGGAGCGTGACTGAGCATGAATGTGGATAGATGAGCCAGGGATGGATGGATGGATGAGCCGGGGATGGAGCTTGAATGAGGATGGATGAGCCAGGGATGAAGCATGGCTGAGCATGAATGTGGATGGATGAGCCAGGGGTGGGCCCACACTGTTCCTGCATGGCTCCCTCCTCTCCTCACATGCTGTACTGATTGGCGTGAGGAGAGGGGAGGAGCCGAACTGGATATGCTCTACCCGGACAGATCACTCTGTCATTGAACGGAGTGAACACGTGGTAAAGGGCCTCTGTGACACACTTGGTATGGGAGAACTGACAGTCATGGACATTCCCGGATTGCGCGATTCTGGGAGGACGTTAAAGTACTCCCACCCAGAATTATCCAACCGCGCTGTAACCGTCATTCGGCTATGACCCAGTCGGCAAGCGGTTAAAGTGATAATAAGCCTTTCTGGCCTATTGCTTCCCCTGTTCATTGTCTGGGTCTGTGATTTCAAGATTCGAGGGAAACAAACTGACCGTTCTTAAGTCAGATAGGTTCCCCTTCATGCCTGAGCACATAGGCCGCATTAGAGCAATTTAAGTTGTTGATTTTGTTTTACCGTTATAAGTCAGATGTTCTGCTATTGCTGACTACTAATACCTATTTGTTGTTTGCTGCATTGTTAAGAGTTTCAGTAAACACACCTTCTGGTTTACCACAGATTGTGTTTCTTATCTACTGCTGTGTTTTGCACTAACACTACTTATTAGGTGTGTCAGAGAGGTTGGGACTGTCCTTGGAGTTGAGATGCAGAGTACGGAACCAAACATACTTAAGTAGGTCCTGTGGTACATATTTTTGTAATTGTTTTATTTATTTTTTTAAAAGGCAATTTGTTGCCAACACGGCACCACCAGCTGTTAGCTGAAGAGAGCAAAGCAATGAGTTAAATAAATAGGCGACACCACTTCAAAAATTCTCTCTCGCAGTGCCTATTCAATCAGGGACATGGTCTGGCTGGTGTATCGCAGGCATTCATGTGTGATGTCATGAGAGGAGGAGGGGGCATCCATTTCAGAGCTTATTTTTTGTACTCTCGTGTACTCTTTTCCATCAGATGAAGAAAAGGTATCCATTTTTATCTTTTTATCTCGAGTGATTCTGCATGCAATGCATCTACCACACCTGTAGCATCCCTCTTGCTATAAAATAGTGATAGTTTTCTTAGGAGGATCTAAAACATATTTTGCTACCATATTTCCAAGCCTGGGGCTCACTTATAAATAATGCTAGGTTTCTTGGGGAGTATGGCTTTAAGGGTGCTGTCTTTCAACAGGAAAGGCCGATATTTCCTACTGCTTTTTTCCACACTTTTATATTGTAAGTTGTATTGTAAGTTCCTGTACTCAGTATTTTGATATTTCTGCTGCAGTAGTTTTCTATTCATTTTATCAACATTTTCCCTATTTTTTATGACTGTTTTTCTTATAGCTTTTTTCCAAAAATCTTTGTATCAACATATCTGTTTAAAGTGGTGTTCCGGCCGAAATGATACTTTTACAATTAAAATACCCCTAAAATACACAAGTTTAATGTATTCTAGTAAAGATAGGGCCAGATTCTCAAAAGAGATACGACGGTGTTTTTTTCATGGGTATCTATGCAGATTCTTACACCGTCGTTTTTTGCGATGAAAAAAAACGCGTTTTCTGTGAGTAAAAACGACGTTTTTTCAAAAGACGATGGCATACACACCATCGTTTTTTTTAACACAAAGCGAGGTCTATTTTCCATTGAAGCGCTTCATAACTAGTGATTCTTAGAATTTTTGCACTTACGCATTTTGAAAAACGATACACTAAAGATCTGACAGGTGTAAAGCAATTACACTGTCGGATCTTAGATGTAATGACAACGCCGGCCGCTAGGTGGCCTTTACGTTGTTTTCTCATTTGCCTATGCAAATGAGCCTAATACGCCGATTTCCGAAAGTTTTTTTGCGACGCGGCGACGTAGTTTATGTAGGTTGCGTACGCGTAAGTTTACCCCTGCTGTATGAGGGGTATATTTCCGAAGTGCCGTCGTTGCCATGTTAAGAATGGCGTCGAGTCAGCGTCGTCTTTTTCCGTCGGTTACGTTGTATTACTAAGTCGTTCGCGAATAGGGAATTGCGTAAGTGACGATCACGTCGTTTTTGTGTTTGTATGCATTGTGCCCAGAAGAACAGTACAAAAAAAATAGATATTTTTAAAAAGGAGTCCTCACATGTTCTAAAATACTACCTAATGTTGACATACAGTACATCATTTGGAAAAAGTACTAATGGATTGAATTTCTTTTTCCTATATAAAATTTAAGGCCGCGTACACACGACCAAATACATCTGTTCAAATCGGTCTGGCAAACCGATTTGAACAGATTTGTCTGCTGGGATGTATTGGTTTGATCGCTGTACACACGATCAAACCAAAATCCCCACCGGCAGACAGCGCGGTGACGTGGCGGTGACGCCGCCACGTCACCGCACCAGGAAGTAAAACACTTCCGCACATGCGTCGAATCCATTCGCTGCATGTGCGGGCAGATATGTCTGCTGGTTAGCGTATTAACCAGCAGACATGTCGGACGGACGGATTCCCAGCCAACAGATTTTAAAGCATGCTTTAAAATCTGTCGGCTGGCCAAATCTGTCTGTCCGCCTGTACACACGACCGAATCTGTCTGCTGAAACAGTTTGTCAGACCGTTTTCAGCAGATAGATTTGATCGTGTGTACGCGGCCTTACGGGTCTGTTTTTTATTTGGTGGTATCACATAAAAGAGAATGATTGAAAAATATTTATGTGTACTGTATATTGCATGATAAACTAAAATAAGAAAAATATCTGCCATTAAAAAGACTGTAACTGGTAGGTTTACATAAATCCTCATATTTTCCTTCTAGTTGTCGAAGGTGTTTGCTCAAGAGATTGCAAAACATGGGATTAATAAAGCAAGCATCTGCAAGTTAATCCCTGCTTGCTACTTTTCTCTATCCTCTTATGCATCTTTTCAAAGCTCTGCCAGACATGGTTTACCTCCTAACCAAAGCCCCATGATATTGAAGTCTAGTGCTAAAGAAGACCAATCAGCTATGCTCTGAAAGCAGACTATGCCAAGCCATGTCTTTCTTAAATATACATGCAGTGA
Source organism: Rana kukunoris (assembly GCA_029574335.1). NCBI lineage: Eukaryota > Metazoa > Chordata > Amphibia > Anura > Ranidae > Rana > Rana kukunoris. The sequence continues at coordinate 216,181,616 of CM056049.1, read as the reverse complement.
AAACGCTTAGTGCTCATACACACTGTCGCTCGCAGGGCTTTTTTTCTGGGGGAACTTGGGGGAACTCAGTTCCACCACCTTTGGCTCAGACCCTTTGGTGCCCGCTCACCACAATCACTTGTGAACACAGAAGTCTGGTTTCTGTGTTTACAAGTGACTGCTTTGTAACCCCCTGAACTCTGCACACTGTATGTAATGCAATTCTGGTATTTAATGCCCCTTTAAGACCCTCTACTGTTTGTGAAATCTGAACGGGTCGTGGTTGAGTTCCTGCACCTATTTTCTGAGAAAAAAAGCTCTGGTCGCTCGTATATGTAATATTTTCTTAGCGGCTTGCATTGACTTTTTCTCACTTACTGCATTTGTATACTTTTACCTGAATTATTTTTTGTAAAGGAAAAATCATAACATACATAGATACACAGTTAGTCTGGTTTAAAAAAAGATACAAGTTCATCAAGTTCAACATTTTCACAGCTCTTGTTGTAGGGTGACCAGACATCCCTGGTTTCCGGGAACATCTGTCCCCATGTTTTGTCCCCGGATTGGATTTGAACAGGGGCTGGGGCAATTTCAAAGACAGTCAGTGAATGAAAAAATAAATCTGAATTACACCCCCCGCTCCGCTGCTCCTACTGGCTTAGGGTAGTGTATTATTTGGGGTGCCGCCGGCGACTGGCTCTTTCGCTATGATTGGACACAGCGGGAGCCAATCAGCGTGTCCAGCAGAAATGATGTACACTGGGGACCCGCTGATCGTTCATGACACAGGCAAAATGGTGGTCTGCCTATGTAAACAGGGCAGATTGCTGTTCTGTGAGAAGGAAGTGATACTTCTTGTTCTGTGATCCTGTGTTCCTACAAAGCAGGAACACAGATCCCTGCCTTTGTATAGAACAAGAACTCCCTAGGCACCCATTTAACCCTTTGATTGCCCCTGATGTTAACCCTTCCCTGCCACTGTATTAGTGTCACTGGTCCCCAAAAAGTGTCACTTAGGGTCCAATTTGGCCATCACAATGTTGCACTTCTTATCAGATTTGGCCAGGAAGCAGATACAAAAAACTGTCAGTTTTGTCTATCCAAATCACCGCTATAAGTCACTGATCGCCACTATTACTAGTAAGAAAAAGAAAACTCCATAAATGTATCCCTTATTTTTTAGCTGCTATAACTAAAGTGCAAACCAATCAATATACACTTATTGGGATTTTTTTTTTACCAAAAACATGTAGCAGAATACATATTGGCCTAAATTGATGAAGAAATTCGATTTTTTCCATTTTTATTGGATATGTTCTGTAGCAGAAAGTAAGAAATATTGTTGTTGTTTTTTTTTTCAAAATTGTTTGTTTATAGCACAAAAAAATAAAATAACGCAGAGGTGATCAAATACCCCCATAATTTCTGGGAAAAAGGACATACACTTTATTTGGGTACAGTGCCGCACGACCGCGCAATTGTCAATTAAAATAACGCAGTGCAGTATCTCAAAAAATGGTCTGGTCATGAAGGGGGTAAACCTGTGCTTTTCTGGATATCGGCAAAGAGCAGCATCCGCTCTGGGGACGTTATTGTCATGTCATTTACATGTCTGTTCACACTTTTCTCAAGGTAATGCAATAATCTGCTTTTTTTTAACTAGAAAATTATTTAGAGCCCTAACAATATATATTTCTGAAAGTAAGCCACTTGAAATCGTATTAGGTCACATTTTCTGTGTCACGCGATGTTTGGACAGCGATTTATAAAACACAAATTTTACAGGAAAAAATACACGCAAACACATTTAAAAAAAATTGTTTGGTAATATATAAAATATCTTAATGGTTCGGTCTATTTTTTAGATCTGGGCTCAACTGCTCAATCTATTTTTAGATCCTGGGCTCAGCTGGTCAATCTATTTTTAGATCCCAGATCTAGTTTTAGATCATGGGCTCAGCTGTTCGATCTATTTTTAGATCCCAGATCTATTTTAGATCCTGTTCTCAACTGCTCAATCTATTTTTTAGATCCTAGATACAACTGTTTAATCTATTCTTAGATCCTAGCTCTATTTTTAGATCGTAGTCTCAACTGTTCAACCAATGATTAGATCATGGATTTATTTTTAGATCCTGGTGTCAGGAAAGGTCCCCCCTGCTGTTAATACTGCCTGTTATTTGGGCTGCAGTACTGGCCTCCACCAGCGGGGGCTTCCTGGCAGTATGGAGCACACAGCCCTTTCTGCGCTCAGCTGTAACCTGAGCTTAATCATCAGCCCTATTTATACCCGGCGAGATGAAGCAGAGCTCGCCCTGGTATCGTCATATCTCCCAGACCTGAGCCTGTATCCAGACCCTGTCTTTTGATCCTGATTTTGTGCCTTAATCCTGTTCCGTGATCCTTGATCCTGATCCCTGCCTGGACTCTTCCGCCCTGTTTCCTGGTTCCTGTCTTCCCTGGATCTTACCCTGCAGCTCATCCATCCATCCACTCCCTGCTCTGTCCTGTCCCATCCTTACCCATCGGCTGACTTCCCACGTGTATGACCTCGGCCTGGCTTGGTGTATGAATACGGTATCTCCCTTTGACTATATATATATTGTTTGCTGTTTGCACTGGTTGTCCTCACTTATTTTTGTAAATAAACACCTTTTCACTTCACTAATCATATTGTTTGGTCTCCTCTGTGCAGTCACACAGTACTGATCTAATATATTCCCCTGACAGTATACCAGGGCCATCCCTTGATCAGACGTGACTGCATTGAGGAACTATCCTGGTGTAGTGCTCTAAAACATGGATTACAATGAAATCCTTTACCTTTCTCTGCTGGCAGAAGAGGATGAGGGGGCTTGTCATCAGGTTTGGAGGGTTGGACTAGTGACCAACTGATGGAAACTATCCAATCGGGTCATTCCTGGGTGGATCAGGGGTACATGACTTTTGATGATGTTCAGGCATTAATTCGGTTGTGTGTTAAGCCGGCCCTGTCATTTATTCCTGATGATAGTGATGATTTCTCTCCCCCCTTTAGTCGTGACCAAGTTGAATCCCTGGTGTGGTTATTAGAGGATGATCCGGCTTATTTTGATGAGCATTATTCCTCCTGTCCCCAGCAAAAGTTATCTGAGTGTATTAGTTTTGTGCAGGCTCTGATTAGACAAGGTGTGTGTGAACCTGCTTTTGTTCAACCTGTGCTGCAGGCATGGTCAGATCTCCTGATTCCAGCCAAGCCAGTCCGTTCCAGCCCTGCTATTAACCACCTGCCTTCTCAGGGATCCATCTGTCCATCACCAATGGCAACCCCAGCTCAGTTAATTCTGCAGCCTACCAAGTATTATTACCCATTCTCTACTTGTTGTTCCTACCCCGCCTTTAATCCACCTGCTTCTTCCTTTTCACCAGTAACAACTCCACAAAAACCTCCTCCAGTTAACATCCCTGTGTCTCTGCCATATTCCAACCCTTCCTCCTACTTAATTCCATCCTCTTCATACACCCCTTCTGTTAACAAACCTGCAGTGACTAAGTCTAAAAAGAAACGGAAGTACTACCCAACCCATACCATCGTGCCAGTTACCCAACCTGTCCCAGTGCCCTCTGCTCAGCCCGTCCCAGTGCCATCTGTTCCAGTGCCATCTGTTCAGCCTGTTCCAGTGTCAGCTGCCCAGCTTGTGCCAACCAGCCTGTGCCAGCTTCCCAGCTTGTTCCTGTGCTAGCTGCTCTGCCTGTGCCAGCTGCTCTATCTGTTCCAGTGCCAGCTGCTCTACCTGTTCCAGTGCCAGCCACCCAGCTTGTGCCATCCGACCAGCCTGTTCCAGTGCCAGCTGCCCAGCCTGTGCCAGCCAACCAGCCTGTTCCAGTGCCAGCCTCCAAGCTTGTTCCTGTGCCAGCTGCTCTACCTGTTCCAGTGCCAGCCGCCCAGCTTGTGCTATCCGACCAGCCTGTTCCTGTGCCAGCCTGCCGGCCTGATGTTCCTGTGCCAGCCTGCCGGCCTGATGTTCCTGTGCCAGCCTGCCAGCCTGATGTTCCTGTGCCAGCCTGCCAGGCCTGATGTTCCTGTGCCAGCCTGCCGGCCTGATGTTCCTGTGCCAGCCTGCTGGCCTGATGTTCCTGTGCCAGCCTGCCAGCCTGATGTTCCTGTACCAGTCTGATGTTTCTGTGCCAGCTTGCCAGCCTGACGACCCACCTTATTCTGCCAACCCTCTGTCCGCTGCCCAGCTCGATGACCCGGAGCCTTCGTCCGCTGCCCAGCTCGATGACCCGGAGCCTTCGTCCGCTGCCCAGCTCGATGACCCGGAGCCTTCGTCCGCTGCCCAGCTCGATGACCCGGAGCCTTCGTCCGCTGCCCAGCTCGATGACCCGGAGCCTTCGTCCGCTGCCCAGCTCGATGACCCGGAGCCTTCGTCCGCTGCCCAGCTCGTTGACCCGGAGCCTTCGTCCGCTGCCCAGCTCGATGACCCGGAGCCTTCGTCCGCTGCCCAGCTTGATGACCCGGAGCCCCCGTCCGCTGCCCGGCTTGACACCATGGGCTTTCCCCAGCAACAACTAGTTGGAGCGTCCGGAGGCCGCTCCTTTTTGAGGGGGGAACTGTCAGGAAAGGTCCCCCCTGCTGGTAATACTGCCTGTTATTTGGGCTGCAGTACTGGCCTCCACCAGCGGGGGCTTCCTGGCAGTATGGAGCACACAGCCCTTTCTGCGCTCAGCTGTAACCTGAGCTTAATCATCAGCTCTATTTATACCCGGCGAGCTCAAGCAGAGCTCGCCCTGGTATCGTCATATCTCCCAGACCTGAGCCTGTATCCAGACCCTGTCTTTTGATCCTGATTTTGTGCCTTAATCCTGTTCCGTGATCCTTGATCCTGATCCCTGCCTGGACTCTTCCGCCCTGTTTCCTGGTTCCTGTCTTCCCTGGATCTTACCCCGCAGCTCATCCATCCATCCGCTCCCTGCTCTGTCCTGTCCCATCCTTACCCATCGGCTGACTTCCCACGTGTATGACCTCGGCCTGGCTTGGTTTATGAATACGGTATCTCCCTTTGACTATATATATATTGTTTGCTGTTTGCACTGGTTGTCCTCACTTATTTTTGTAAATAAACACCTTTTCACTTCACTAATCATATTGGTTGGTCTCCTCTGTGCAGTCACACAGTACTGATCTAATATATTCTCCTGACACCTGGTCTCAATTGTTCTATCTATTATTAGATTCTGGACCTGGTCTCAACTGTTTGATTTATTTTTAGATCCTAGATCTGTTTTTAGATCCTGGTCTCAACTGTTTGATCTATTTTTAGTGCGGTGGGCTCCCTTCAGGTATACCTGCCCCCCTATCTATTCTTATATACAGTATGTGCTCAAACTCAGGAGACTCAGAATTATAGAGTTAGGACAGCAGTACACTGGGGTGCCATGATATGGCCCCTGCAGCTTATGCATATAATTGCAAATGTGTGCCAACTAAACCCCTTGGCCCAGATTCACGTACATCGGCGCATTATCGGTCCGGCGTAGCGCACCGCCATTACGTTAGACTTGCGTCATCTAGCCGCGTAATCCCCCGATTCACGTAGCTTTTGCGCAGGAAATTGCGCAAGCGTAAGGTTTTTTCCTGAGGCGTAAGGAGGAGTAATACAAATTGGGAGGGACGTGGGCGTGTTACATTGAAATGAGCCGTGACCCCATGCAAATGAAGGGCCGGCCGGCTCGCGCATGCGCGCGTGAAGGAGACCATGTCAGCTCCGCTGTGCGCATGCTCACAACTCGGGAGCGGCGCAATCAGTGAAATTGGAAATGGACTAGGGCAACGTTGTGAACTACGCAGACAGCATAAAAAGACACACACAAACGCACTTGCATTGCAAAAGTACATCCCTTTGTGTCCCTTCCCATTTAACCAAGTGCTTTTGTTCCTGTTGTTCGTTGCAGTGTGTCTTGTAGTTGTCAGATTAGTGTTCTGTGGGATCAAGTGCTTGTTGGTATATTTGTGAAAGTGTTTTTTGATAAGTGTTTGAGAGACTGTTTGTTTGATATATTTCTGAGCGTTTGTTTTCTTGCTTTATTTTTTATTTTTTTGTGACTGTTTCTTGCTGAGTGCTAGTGTGATTTTTGGGTGTTCGTTTTCTCTTTGTGTGTGTTCTTGCCTGATTGGTTGTGCTTGTATTTGTGACTGATTTTTGGTGACTGGTAGTGAGTTTGTTTGGAAGTATGACAGAGAGAAAAAGAAAGCTGAATTTTACTGTGGGGGAAAAAAGAATTCTTGCCCGGGCCATTAGCGAGTATGGGCGTTTTCTCCACGGCCCGCAGAGTGCCACCACCACCCCGGCCAGGAGGAGGGAGATTTTGGATAGGATCACGGAGCAGGTGAATTCATCGGGGGAGGGGGAGACACGGACCCGGTCTGGAATTGACAAAAAAATAAATGATCTCCGGCGTCAGGTGAAAAAAAAACTGGCCGCAATGCATGCCCATGCCAGGGGCACAGGAGGGGGCCCACCATGCCGTATTAGGCTTACAGCGACGGAGCATGTGGTGGCCCTGACCTTTCACCGGCATGAAGTGGAGGGCCTGCCAGGCTTTGACACAAGTCCGGTCCCCGTGGTGCCAGGTAAGGTTTTTTTTTCTATCAGGTGTGTAGCATGTGTGGGGGAGGGGGTGAAAGGGAATATGTGCCAAGTGTGGATCCTCCAACCTGTGAATGGTTTGTGTCATCCACAGATGTGCAGGAGGGTGCAGGGCCATCTGGCCTGACCGCTCCAACCCCAGGACAGCAGCCTAATGAGGCCCCCCCAACAAGGCCACAGTCCGCGGAGGAGGTTCAAGAGGAGGAGGACGATCATGAGGAGGAGGACGATCATGAGGAGGAGGACGATCATGAGGAGGAGGACGATCATGAGGAGGAGGAGTCAGGCACTGGACGAGTGGTTTGTGCGGACTCTTCCCCTCTGGCTGGCAGAAGCCAGCCTTCCCTAAGGGGGAGCCCCCCCCCTCCTCCCCCAACATGGCTCCCCTCACAAGGGCCTCCCCTTCTCCCCGCCCACAACCATCAGCTGGAGGCAGGATGTCATCCCAGAGCACCAGGGGGGCGCCCAATCTCCTGCCCGCCAGTCTGCGAAGGGACCAGGCCCTCCAGACCCGCCATCTGGGACAGCTCTGCCAGACTTTTGGGCGGGTGGAGGAGAGCCTGTCCTCCATGAAGGATACGCTGGGTAACCTGGACTCCCACTCCCGGGCTTTCACAACCTGCCTAAATGAACTGCAGACTACAGCAGCAGGCGTTGGGCAGGATGTGAGGGCCCTTACCCAGGCTATCCAGGCCAACACGGCAACACTTGGTGCTTCCCTGGACAGAATTGCCGTGGCCTTGGAGGGCAGGCCGCCAGGTGGGCAGATATCAGGGGCTGCTCCTCCTTCCCCGGGTTTGCCCCTCCCCCATGAGTCTCCCCTGAGGGGCCGGGGCCGTGGCCGGGGGCGCCCCAGGCGTGGCTCACGCAGAGGGCAATAATTTTTTTTTCACCTTTTTTTTTTTTTTGGCTGACATTTTTGGCATTTTTTTTTTTTTTGGCTGACATTTTTGCTTTTTTTTTTTTTTTTTTGCTGACATTTTTTTTAAATTTTGGGTTGTGCATGCTGTTTGAATGTGGGGGTGACATTCCTGCTGGAAAAGGGGTGTCATCCTCAATTTTGGTGGATAAGGGTTCCCCAGGACCAGGGAGAAGTGATTCCCAGGTCCGTGTGAATGGTGTATGAATGTACAGTGACATAATTGGAGCCTTGACGTGGCGTTACTGCTCACCAGTCGTGCATGGTGGACTGGTGCCAATCCAATTTGATGAGGATGTGGGGTGTGTGTGCTAGGGACCACAGTGGTGTGCATGCATGCATTCTCATTGTGCCATGATTAATGTGTGTGTTTAACGTGCAAAGATGCCCAATATGAGCTGTCTCCTGACTGCTCTTCCCTCAGAAGACGGGGTATCCTCGGTTAGGGGTTGATTGTCTGGTTGGGGGGTCAGGTCATCACGTAGCTCAACCTGCAGGCCCTTCCTCACTGCGAGATTGTGCAGCATGCAACATGCAATGATATGGCACACGAAGTTTGGGGAATACAACAGTGTACCCCCAGACTTATCCAGGCATCGGAAACGTGACTTCAGGAGGCCAAAGGTGCGCTCCACCACTGCTCGGGTTTTGATGTGTGCTTGATTGTATCTTTCCTCCCCTGGGGTTTGGGGGTTCCGGATAGGAGTCATGAGATGGGGTCCCAGTGCATATGCAGAGTCACCTGGAAGGGAAAAGACAGGAGAATGTTAGTCATGCATGTGCCACTTGTGAGGTGTGCATCACGGGAGGGGATAGTCATGCCTGACTCCCATGTCACTCACCAACCAGCCAGGTGTTCCCATACACGTTCTGATAGAATTCCATTCGGATGTGGCATTGATTGTAGATGTAGCTGTCATGGGTGGATCCGGGGTGTTTGGCACGGACGTGCCATATGAGTCCTTGGGCATCAACTATCACCTGTACGTTGATGGAGTGCCAATTCTTCCGATTGCGGTACATGTGCTCTGTCTCATGGGGGGGCTGGAGTGCCACATGTGTGCAATCAATGGCCCCGATGGTGCGTGGGAATCTGGCAATTCTGTAGAAATCTGTCATTGCCTTCAGCCGCAGGTCCTCAGTGGTGGGTTTGATGATTAGGTTGGCCAAGCGTGTGAGGATTGCTGGGACAACCTGGTGCACACATCTGCTCATGGAGGATTGTGACATCCCAGCCACCACTCCACTTGTACACTGAAAAGAGCCACTGGCAAGGAAATGGAGTGTTGCCAGTACCTTGACCAGTGGCTGCACTGGATGTGAGCGTTGTGTTGGGCTGGTGAAGTCCTCCTGCAGGGTTGTGGTTAATTCCAGGATGGCATGAGGGGGGAATCTGAAGATGCGATACACCTCAGAATCACTCATGCCAAACAGGTCTATGCGGGTACGGTATATCCTCTCCCGTGCCATCCTCCGTGCCCTCCTCCTTCTTTGGTCATCTAAATTCACTAGTGCAGCTATGAGCGACGATGCCCCTGGCATGTTGGCAGTCAAATTGTAGTGCAACACGTGTGTGTGGTCTGCTCCTCAGTAACGGTGTTGCTTTCTGTGAGATGTAGACGTTTTTTCAAAATTTAGACCAGCTTTTATGTGCTCTAACTTTAGACAGGACATTTTGCTGTTGCGCACATCGCGTAGCCTGCGCAGCAACTGCGTTTTTTTGTGGATCCCCGCAACTCCCTCATTAGCATATTTGACTAGCAAATCAATGGTGTGTCTAGCGCATTTTTGCACGGACGGATGCGTCTGTCTAATGAAATTACGCCGGACAAAAAAAAGTAGATTTCTGGCGTAAATCGTTTTCTGAATCGCGCGCATCTAAACGCACGCGCACATTTAGACTTACGCACGTGCAACACCAGTTGCGCAGGCGTAATCGCTCTGTGAATCTGGGCCCTTGTTTTTAACGTGAACTGTTAGACAGTGTCAATTTGGTTTGTTGCAGGCTGGCTGATAAGTGAGCTGGGAATGTTATTTTGTTGTTTTTTGAAATGCGTCACCCTTCTCTGTGCTCCTTGCTGCAAAGGTCAGTTATAGGTTGGGGTGGTTGCCATTTGTTTGTATTGTTGTGTTGGTGAATTGGTGAGGGGAGGCAGTGGATACCTTTGCTGCCATTGTGCTATTGCTGGATGTACAGTGTCCTTTAACCTTTAAGGAGGGATGGGCTCCCTCCAGGCATACCTGCCCTTAATCCATGTATTATATATGTGCTTCAACTCAGAAAACTTTCAAAATTGTGGTGGTTGCCATTTGTTTGTAATTCTAATTTTAGATCCTGTTCTAAACGATCTGTCATGTTCCTGGCAGCCTATCTCCCCTATAGTTATCCCTTGATTGGCCCCTAGTGTTAACACCTTCCCTGCCAGTGTCCTTTATACATTGATCTGTGCATTCTTATAGCACTGATCAATGTAATAATGTCACTGGTCCCCAAAAAGTGTAATTTGGTCCCGCTAAAAACCGCAGATCGCCGCTATTACTAGTAAAAAAATAAAAATAAGAAATACCGCAGCTGTGATCAAATACCACCAAAAGAAAGCTCAATTTTGTTTAGGTACAACGTCGCAAAAAATGGCCTAATTATGAAGGGGGTAAATCCTGCCAGGGCTGAAGTGGTTAAATTTAAAGTGACATTTTACCAGTATTATGCACTAGATTTAAAAATGCTACTGCTTTTATTAAAGAAAATCTCTGAGGGCCAGATTCTCAGAGGCGTTACGACGGAGTATCTCAGATACCCCGTCGTATCGCTTTTTTTTTGTCTCGTATCTATGCGTGTGATGCTGAGCATCACTTTTGCATAGATACGCTTCTACATCCGGCAAGTGTAAAAGCATTACACTTTCGGATCGTAGGTGTAATGACAACTCCGGCCACTAGGTGGCCTTTACGTTGTTTTTTCATTTGCATATGCAAATGAAGTAGTACGCCGATTCTCGATCGCTTTTAGGCCGCCCCGTCGTCGCGTACGTCGTTTTCGTTCGCGTAAGGTTACCCCAGCTTTTACGCCGCCCCGTCGTCGCGTACGTCGTTTTCGTTCGCGTAAGGTTACCCCAGCTTCTATGTGGAGTAACCTTACGAGGTCCCGTCGGATGCCGTCGTGTCCCGTCGGATGCCATGTTAAGTATGGCCTCGGGACCGCGTCGTGTTGTGCGTCGTTTACGTCCTTTGCGTACATCGATTCTCAATGGGGCTGGCGTACGCTGCGATTACGTCGTTTACATTGAGAAAATGTGACGTCCTTTGGAGCATGCGCACTGGGCTTTTTCCCCGGCCGGCGCATGCGCAGTTCGTTCGACGCTGGGGCGCGCTTAATTTAAATACAAGCCGCCCCATTTTAATTGCACGGGTTTACGCTTGGCGATTTACGAGACGCCGGCGAAAACTACGGAGCAAGTGCTTTGAGAATAAAGCACTTGCTCTAGTATGCAGCGGCGGCGTAGTGTAAATGGCTTACGCTACGCCGCCGAATATATATGAGAATCTGGCCCTAAATCTATAGGATTTATTTTATCTATAAAAAGATTATTATTCTCTGCCCCTCTACCCTTTATGTCTGACTCCCAGTCAAAATATCCTACTTCTGGGTATAGTTATTATATTTACACTATATTACCAAAAGTATTGGGAAGCCTGAACATTGATGGCATCCCAGTCTTAGTCCGTAGGGTTCAATATTGAGTTGGCCCACCCTTTGCAGCTATAACAGCTTTAACTCTTCTGGGAAGTCTGTCCACAATGTTTAGGAGTGTGTCTATAGGAAGGTTTGACCATTCTGATCTTGCATGAAAAGGCCAGGCTCACAGTCTCTGCTGTAACTCATCCCAAAGATGTTCTGTCGGGTTTATATCAGGACTCTGTGCAAGTTCCTCCACCCCGAACTCGCTCATCCATTTTTCCCTGCTTTGTGCACTGTTCCAAATCATTTAGTGGAGGCGAGATTATGGTGTGGACAGGGGCGGACTGACAATTCATAGGGCTCCCGGGCAATAGAAGATTATGGGGCCCCTGGGCTTACAGATGGCCACCATGCCAGGAGGCAGTGCAGAGGCGGGGCAGCTAAAATCTTGGGATTTTCACATCAAAAGAATGTCAGTTTCGGACATATCAGGGACAGATGTAAAAAAAAAAAAAAAAAAAAAAAGATTTTTACATACTGTCCCAGGTTTTACTGAGCTTTGCAACCCTGATGGGGCCCCCTAGTGGCATGGGGCCCTCGGGCAGTGCCCAAGTGACTCAATGGTCAGTCCGCCCCTGGGTGTGGGGTTGTTTTCAGGGGTGGTGGTTGGCCCCTTAGTTCCAGTAAAGCGAACTCCTAAGGTGTCAGCATACCAAGACATTTTGGACAATTTCATACTCCCAACTTTCTGGGAACAGTTTGAGGATGGCCTTTTCCTGTTCCAACATGACCAGTGCACAAAGCAAGGTCCATGAAGACATGCATAAGCGAATTTGGGGTGGAGGAACTTGACTGGCCTACACAGAGTCTTAACTTCAACCCCATAGAACACCTTTGGGATGAATTAGAGCGGAAACTACAAGCCAGGCCGTCTCGGAGATTGTCTCTTCTCCCCTTGAGGGGGATGAATCATGGAGCTCAGGAGGAGCTGCTTGCCTCTGGAGCCTGTGGACTGGATGCTGGATTGCTCTACAAAGGTCTGCACCTATGGGCTGGTCCTATACCAAGACTCTGTGAGTAAAGCCTCTTTTGTGTGCTGCCCCTAAGATCCCTTTCACATTGAGGAGTTTTTCAGGCGGTACAGCGCTAAAAATATATACCGCCTGAAAAACTCCTGCCCCAGCAACCTCAATATGAAAGCCTGAGGGCTTTCACACTGAGGCGATGCTCTGGTGGGAGATAAAAAAATCTCCTGTCAGCAGCATCTTTGAAGCGATGAGAGGAGCGGCATGAATACTGCTCCTTCACCGCTCCTTCCCATTGAAAACAATGGGAAACCGCGGCATATAGAGGCGCATTGCGGGCGGTATTAACCCATTTCACGGCAGCTAGCGGGGGTTAATACCGCAGCGCTAGCGGCCGCAACTCCAGCAGTATAGCACCGCTATTTTTAGCAGCGCTATAACGCCAGCGCACCTCCACTGCCCCATGTGAAAGGGGCCTTAAAGCTACTTCATAGTCCTCAGCCTTGAACTTGATTGGTATACCTGTTCTGCATCCTAACACATGGTCCCCAGCTGGGAGGAAATAGATTATTCCATATTTACATTCAATTAAGAAGAAGATTGTCCTTGAACTGCTATTTGTCAATCATTTTGGAATATCTAATTTCACCCCTAATCCACTTCCAAATTCCTACCAGCATATACTCTACAAAAGACAAACCCCTGGACTTTTAATGAGCTGGAGTGAATAGACCAATGCTGTGTGCCTGGCTGCCTCTGCACTGTGTGGCAAGGAATCAGTAAATTTATAGAAGCTTCTTCAGGGGTAGCACTATGTATTTACTGATATGGAGAAAGCTAAATTTTTGTTTTCTCAGATCTTAATAAGTACTGTTCTGGCTCCTGGAGCCCTTATTGAGCTTGGGGTGTAATTAAGCCTCTGTTCCTGGGTCCACATTTTACTTGGTAGGGGGACCCCATTAATTAGCCACAGCTGTCCATGGGCCTTTTTTGTATGTGAGCTGACTGATGCTGAAGGCTCTGTGACTGCTGTTTGGTGAAAAGGCTGAGTACTGATAGAACTATAAAATAGTACATGTTTTTGCCTGTTTGTTATTTGAGTTTAATCAGTAGATTAGACAAGCAGATGTGTTGTTTATTTTATGCTATGGACATTATAGACAAAGTCCTTTGGCAATACAATTGTGTGTGTTTGCTACCTGGATAAAAAAAAAAGTGCAGGAAAAACCTGATTGGACTGTTCTGTGCAAGATTTACTGCTGCTATTACTAGTTGATGGTTTGCCACTGCCTCTACTAGGTACCTGCCCCCACTACTAGTCATTAACAGAGCAATCAACCTGTCACCAATATATGCATATATAATATATCATTTTTTCTTGTTAAAACTTTCTAAGGCTAGCTGAAACGTCTTGTACTTCTTGCAGACAGGTATATTAATTTACTGATGTTTTTCGTTTATACGCAGGATCATGCTGGCAAAATATTCTGAATAAAAAAACACAAGTCATGTTCTGTAATGACGTTGCATGAAACTGCTTACATGTGCGTAAACCTGCACTCATATATACTTGCATATACACACGAACAGTACGAGTGAAAATAACTGCATTAAAATGTAACATTTTCTACTTTTTTTTTATGTCTCTGAACTCATCAATGCATTACTGATCTTTGCACAGCTGTGTATATTGCCCATACACAATAATACACCTGTGTTCAGATCTGTTACAAAAAAAAGCTATAGGGCTACAAACGTTTCTTTTTGTGCCTGTGTGCAAAAGGCCTACAAGTTATGACTTGGACAGGAAGAGAGAAACCAGCTTTTCTTTTGTATATGCACAGTTTTTTTATACATACTTTTACCATATTAAGGCTCGTACAGTTAATAGGGCTGTCCTATGGGATACATACATTTTTTCTAGTGGTGGGATTCCCTAGCCACACCCCCTAGGATAAGAGTGGCCGAAGGGGAGATGGGTGGGTTTGGCCAATTGGGGCTGGCCTATGCTCGGACTCCTCCGCACATGCTCACTTGTATATATTTGAGGGCTTTTCTATGAGGGAGTAGCTACGGACCACCAAGGCTCTGATGAAGGACGTTCGCCTCTGAAATGCTTCAGCCATATTGCCAGCTTGATACCATCTGATCCGTGCTGCCATCGTGTTCGTTTGGCGATGCTGTGTACCAGTGTGATTGATTAAGCGCTGTCCAATAAAATTGTTTTAATAAAACGGTAATGCACGAGGTCGGTGCACCCTCCTTTTTTCTTTTCTTTTTTAGTCCCATGATTCTGAGGAGGGCTGCAAGATCTTAGACTTTGCCTTGAAACTGGATCACGTTGCCCTATAGCAGGAAACACCAGAGCGCAGGAGAATTTTTTTGTGTGCTTTTGTTAGAAACCAGCAACTACCATGGAAGAGTATCCAAAATAATTTGACTTTACACATATCAAGTAGCATCCACCATTATCAATTAAGCACACTCATTTATTGTCACTGATAAAGTTAGAATTCAAGTCAGTTAGTTGGATGCCTATTTATGAAATCCATATGAAGTCAATTGTTGAACTTGGGATTGTGCATCATTTGCTCTTTACATCAAATTTTCAAGCAGACCTTTTCTTTAAAGGGGTTGTAAAGGATTTTTTTTTATCTTAATAGCGTCCTTTACCTTAATGCAGTGCTGTTTTCATGTCCTCATTGTTAGTTTTTGCTCTCAAGTTGCTGTAATTCTTCTCTGATCTCCACACTTCCTGGTTGTCTGTTTCCTGATGACCACAGTGCTGGGAGCTTTCTCTCTGTGGTCACTAACTTCAAGGAGGTGTAATTACTGTGTGTCAAAAACCCAGTTTCGTTTTCCAAACCATCACAGTCCTGTATTGGCTCTGTGGCTCTGTATAGCAGAGAGGCAGGAAACAACATGCAAAAACGAAACTAGAAACTACAGGCACATTATATGATTGATTTTTATCTATTTTTAATCGTTTTTAAAAGGCATCAGTTAACTATTAAGTTTCTATACCCTGTAAACAGTAATTTCAGCATAAACATTTTTTTTTATTTACAACTCCTTTAAGGCTGGAGTCACACCTATGCGAATTGGATGCGTGTTTTACCACAAGACAATTTGCATAACAGGAGAATGTGACTGGTTCTCTATGGATCTGGTTTACCTATCTCTGCAGCAGGTCCGGTGTGTTTTGCAGGAAAAACGTGTGCTTTTTTGGTCCGTTTCTGGTTCCGAATTCAACCAAAAGTTCGGACTGAAATCGGACCTCAAAGGTGAAGCAGGTCACACCGGACCCTTGCTGTGCGGCGGATCCGTCTAAGGCCCTGTACACACGATCAGACCGGTCCGATGAGAATGGTCCGACGGACCGTTTTCATCGGGCCCCCGCTGAAGTGGTCTGATGGTCTGATGTGCGTACACAGCATCAGTCCAAAATCCGATCGGGTCAGAACGCGGTGACGTAGAACACAACAACGTGCTGAAAAAACTAAGTTCAATGCTTCCAAGCATTCGTCGACTTGATTCTGAGCATGCGTGGGTTTTTGGTCGGATGCTTTTGTGTACTAATGTAAGGTACCTGTAAAGGGTAGTGTCCGAAGTGGAAGTAATATGCTGAAGATTCAGGCAAAGCGTCATCAGGCAAATGGTTCACAATCAAAATCCGGAGAAGGGTCAGGCAGGCAGAGGTCATACACGATCAGGCGGTAAGGTACAAAATCAGCAGGCTGTAGAATAGTCGGGATATCAGGCAGGAGTTCAATACAAGGAAGATCACAGAAGACAAAACACCCAGGGAATGAATCCAAATAAACGGGCGCTGAGTGATGACCTCACTTCCTATTTAAAGGCTGTCCAGATTGAGAATTGTCCACAGCTGGCAGCAGGTGGAGCTAGTGTGTCCGAGGTAGTGTTGAACACAATAAGGACATTCCCAAGGTCTAGATCTCTTCTGTGGCACAGCAGGTAAGGCTATAGTTTAAGAGACCAGGAAGATCCCGGTTCGAAAACACCCCGGGACATGACAGGGCCCCCTCCCCAATGGACCCCTCCGGGGGCCTAGCGGGGCTTGGTGGGGAACGAGGCATGGAAGTCTCGTATAAGAGAAGGGGCACGCAGATCTTTGGCTGGAACCCAGGAGCGGTCTGTGACAGGAAATTCCTTCCAATGAACCAGATACCGAAGGCCACGGCCCTGTCTTCTGGAATCAAGAATCTTGGAGACCTTAAACTCATTTTGTCCATCAACAAGAACAGGAGGAGGTAACTGTTGTGATCTGGAGTAGCGGTTAAAAATTGCTTTTTTGAGGAGATAAACGTGGAACACGGGATGTATCCGGAGAGAGGAAGGTAATTTTAAGCGATAGGAAACTGGCCCAACTCGAGCAATGATCCTGTAAGGACCAATGAATCGAGGGCCCAATTTGGTAGCAGGTTGTTTCAGTCTCACATACTTGGTTGATAGCCAAACTCTGTCCCCCACCACATATGGAGGTATATGGCGTCTTCGTCTGTTGGAAAAAAGCATGTACTTGCCTGCTGACTTCCGTAGTAAAGAACGAATCTTCTTCCAATGTAGTAGAATATTTTTCACCCGCTGATCTGCTGCTGGTACACCAGAAGAAGGCTGAAGTAAGGGAAAAGTCTGAGGGTGATAGCCTAGGGCTGAGTAGAATGGTGTGGTATGAAGGGCACTGTGCCAACGGGAATTTAGAGCGAACTCAGCTAAAGGCAAATACTCAGACCAGTTGGAGTGTAAGGCATTGACATAATGTCGAAGGTAGGTTTATAGGGTCTGGTTCATGCGTTCGGTTTGACCATCAGTTGGAGGGTGATGTGAGGTAGAGAGCGAGAGCGTTTCTCCCAGTTTCTTGCAGAATGCTCTCCAGAATTGGGAAACGAACTGGGATCCGCGGTCTGAGATGACATTGGTAGGTATGCCATGATGTCTTACTATATGGCAAAGGAAGAGAGTGAACAGTGCTTTCGCTGTAGGTAATCCCGGGAGTGGCACAAAATGAGACATTTTGGAAAAGTGATCCACTGTGACCCATATAGCAGTCATGCCCTCTGACTTGGGTAAGTCTACAATAAAGTCCATGGTCAAATGGGTCCAAGGCTGGCGAGGTGCCGGAAGTGGATGTAACAGTCCATCAGGCAATGTGCGGGGTACTTTATTAGCAGCACAAGTTGGGCAGGCAGCCACATAGTCAGTAACCTCCTTTTTCATACGAGGCCACCAGACATGACTCTGCAAGGTCTTAAGAGTGATGGTGACACCAGGATGACTGGATAACACGCCATCATGTGCCCAGAGGAGTACAGGTTTTCTGAGACTAGGGGCTACGTACAGGCGAACTGGTGGTATCTTCAAGCCCTGGGGAACACGATTCTGGGTTTCTTGTAGCTGTTGGGAAAGGGCCGTAGAGATCTGTGCGACAATTTTGTGAGGTGGGATTATATACTGCTCGGCTGGTTGATCTTCTTCGGAGGTAGCGAACTGTCTGGAAAGAACATCGGCTTTTTTGTTTCTATGCCCTGAAACATAAGAAAGGACAAAATTAAAACGGGAGAAAAATAGAGCCCATCAAGCCTGACGTGAGTTTAGACGTCTAGCAGTATGAAGATACAGTAGGTTTTTATGGTCAGTGAGGATAGAAAAAGGCTTGGGAGCTCCTTCCAGAAGATGTTGCCATTCAGACAATGCCAATTTGATGGCCAGTAGTTCTCGATTCCCCACATCATAATTCATCTCTGCAGGAGAAAACTTTCTAGAGAAAAAAGCTACTGGATGGATTCTACCAGACTTTGGCTGTCTCTGGGAGAGTACAGCACCTGCTCCAACCTCAGAGGCATCAACCTCAACAATGTACTGGAGATCAGGATTTGGATGCTGAAGAATTGGAGCTTTACTGAACATGTCCTTTAATTGCTGGAAAGCTGATTTTGCTTCTGAAGACCACACCTTGCAATTTGTACCCTTCTTAGTCATGGCAGTAAGGGGTGCCGCAATGGAGGCAAAACGCTTAATGAAGCGTCTGTAGTAATTTGCAAACCCTAAAGAGCTTTGGAGTCCTCTTAAAGTGGTCGGTTGGGGCCATTTGGAAACCGTCAGCACTTATAATGTACCCAAGGAAAGGAACACAGCTTTGATGGAAACTGCATTTCTCGATTTTTGCATAAAGATGATTTTCTCTAAGCCGTTGTAATACATGTTTCACTTGCAAGATGTGCTCTATATGATTCTTGGAAAATATTAAAATGTCGTCCAAGTAGATGATCACAAAACGGTTGCTAAAATCATGAAACGTTGAAAGACAGCAGGTGCGTTACACAACCCAAATGGCATGACTAAATATTCAAAGTGTCCATTACGAGTGTTGAATGTTGTCTTCCCTCGTCCCCCTCGTTAATTCGAGTCAGGTTATAAGCCCCTCGTAGGTCTAGCTTGGAGAAGTAAACAGCCCCCTTAAGTACATCAAACAGTTCAAGAATGAGAGGCAAAGGGTAGGAGTCCTTTACGGTGATTTGATTTAACCCCCGATAGTTTATGCATGGACGAAGGCCCCCATCTTTCTTCTCAACAAAGAAAAAACCTGCTCCTACTGGAGAAGAAGAGGGTCGGATAAAACCTCTTTCCAAGTTGTCTCTTATGTATTCCTCCATAGACTTTTGTTCAGGCAGAGACAGGGGGTAGGTCTTTCCTTTGGGAAGAGGTGCTCCGGGAATCAATTTAATTGTACAGTCAAAAGGACGATGTGGAGGTAACACCTCTGCCTTTTGCTTGCAAAATACGTCTGCGAAGTCATGGTATGCACGAGGCAAGGTAGGTGGGATAGTCACAGGAGCCAACATGCAAGCAGAAAGTCTTTTGGGTTGAGACAAACAGTTAGGGCGACAGGACGATCCCCAGGAAGTTAGTTCTCCATGTTCCCAATCAAAAGAAGTGTTGTGAAGTTGTAACCATGGGTAACCAAGGATGATAGGCAGAAGCGGAGAATCAATAAGAAACAAGACAATTTCCTCTTTGTGGAGGAGGCCTACCTGAAGGGTGATTGTCATAGTCTCGAATTTCACAATGCCATCTCCCAAGGGCTGTCCATTCAGGGTGGTAATGTTCAGGGGTCTAGACTTTGGAACAAACTGGATTTTGTTGTTTCTTGCAAAAGTGTAGTCCAAGAATATGCCAGCAGCTCCAGAATCCACAAATGCCTCGCAGAAAACAAGCTTAGAAGGTAAATGGATAGTAGCCGGAACAGTAATCTTGGTCTTGGAGGATCTACGTGTAAGGTCTAAGCCAGCTCCTCCAACACTGGTTAGACCCTGTCTTTTACTGGACGGGAAGGGCAGACAGATACTAAATGTCCTTTAAGTCCACAGTACAGGCATAGGCCCAATGAACGCCTCCTTTGTTTCTCTGACTCAGTTAGGTAGAGACGGATCACATCCATGGGTTCCACAGGTGCCTGGGGTCAACAGAAGTTTCAAGTTCTGGCTGAGGAGGTGTTTGGAAGTTAGGGGCCAAACGGTAAACTGGCTTAGGAAACTTGCGGGTTCTAAGTCTCTCTTGGCACCTTTCCTGGTACCGGACATCCAGATGAACACACAGCTCTATGAATTTCTCAAGGTCTTCTGGGAGATCCTTATAGACTAATTCGTCCTTGATGCGATCCGTAAGACCTTTTCGGAAGGCTGCACGTAATGCCCTAGAGTCCCAATTAGCCTCAGCAGCAAGGGTATGGAACTCAATAGCATACTGTGCCACAGATCTGGTGCCTTGTTGTACGTCCAAGAGGGAGTACTCAGCTGCAGAAGCTCTATCTGGCTTGTCAAATACAGTCTGGAGAGAGGCCAGCAATTTATTGGCATCTTGGAGTACAGGATCGTTGCGTTCCAAATAAGGAGAGACCCAGGCCAGGGCCTTCCCCTTTAACAAGGAAATTACAAAAGTCACTTTGGCAGACGAAGTGCTAAAAGTCGCAGGGTTGTTGCGGAAATGCAAACGGCAAACATTTAAAAAGCCTCTGCAGTCCTCAGTATCACCACTAAACTTGTCAGGAAAGGGAAGTTTTGGTGGTACAGAAGAGGCAGGTTGGAACGTAGCAGCAGTAGGATCCGGAGTCTGGACCGTTGCAGAGGAACCAGGCAAACACGATTTGAGCATAGTGCAAAGTTTATCTAATTTGGCGTCCAGGGAAGAAAGATGCTGTTCATGAGCTCCGAAAGTTGTCCCTGACGTGTAATCGCCTTAACAATCTCAGCAGGGTCCACTGCCATTGTGGCCCGTTTATAATGTAAGGTACCTGTAAAGGGTAGTGTCCGAAGTGGAAGTAATATGCTGAAGATTCAGGCAAAGCATCGTCAGGCAGATACGGTCGGTAACAGATCAGGCAAATAATTCACAATCGAAATCCGGAGAAGGGTCAGGCAGGCAGAGGTCATACACGATCAGGCGGTAAGGTACAAAATCAACAGGCTGTAGAATAGTCGGGATATCAGGCAGGAGTTCAGTACAAGAAAGATCACAGAAGACAAAACACCCAGGGAATGAATCCAAATAAACGGGTGCTGAGAATTGTCCACAGCTGGCAGCAGGTGGAGCTGGTGAGGCCGAGGTAGTGTTGAACACAATAAGGACATTCCCAAGGTCTAGATCTCTTCTGTGGCACAGCAGGTAAGGCTATGGTTTAAGCGACCAGGAAGATCCTGGTTCGAATACACCCCGGGACATGACAACTAATCATCGTTTTGGTCAGGCGTCCATCGGACAGATTTTAAAGCAAGTTTTAAAACTTTGGTCCGATGGACAAAGGTCCGATGGGCCGTACACACGATCAATTTGGTCCGATGAAACTGGCCTTAAGGCCAGTTTCATCGGACCGGTCTGATCGTGTGTACGCGGCCTTAGGTGTGAACCCAGCCTAAAAGCTGTGCTAAATTTAAAAATGAGGCAGTGATCTCTCTGGGAGAAAGGTCAATGGGATTTGGAGTAACAAACAGTACATTCATTCTTTTAATTACATTCTCTGCAGTATTACTGTTTTAAAACCACACTCCTAGAGAAATCGTCTATGTAGGCAACATGATTTCCGTCCAAATGCCCTTTGAGATGATTTTAATTAGAAAGATAAGAACATGTTGTAACTGCAGTTTATTTCTTTAGCTTCAAACTCATTGCTCAACGACACCAGTCCAGCTGGTGCATTGTGAAACTTTCAAACAGTTGTCTCATCAGCCACTGAGAGGAAGAGTAGTGGAAGATACAGAAGTCAGACAGATACAAGGTAATTGCACATTTTTTAGCTATTTTATTTGCTAATTAAGGAGAATATGCTATATTAAATAGTTGTTTGTCACTGTAATGCAAAATAAGTAGAAAATTCAACATCACATTTGCATAATCTGCATGAAAACAGAGGCTCGTGTGGATTATTTCAGTCTTATTTATAGGAAGATCATAAATTAGAACTATCTCTGGGCCAGTACAGACTTTTGTAAACTTTTGTGCACTTGAGTTCATTAGATAAAGGGCCAGATATATATTTTTTCCATCTGCTTATTAAAACTGGAGCTAAACTAAAGTAAAGCTGTTGCCCATAGTAATAGGCTTTGCAATAGCAAGCAGGTTTTATACTTAAAAAAAAAAAAAAGAAAGAAAAATAGCTTTGTGCACATTTTCTGCTTTTACTTTTCTTCATCAAATCCTGTAAGAATTTTAATAATGGATCAAAGTTTAAAGGCATAACAAAGCTTTTTCACTTTCTCATTGTGGTATGTAAGGGTAAAGCATTACTAAAGCAAGCTGGTGCCAGTACAGTTAGTGACGGAAGTTGGGGCAGAGATGAGAAAAGTAATTTATGTGACCAGAAGTTTGTCCTAAATTATGGCAACATTGTAATGCAGATATCCACCAATTTCTGAGGGCATGTATTATATTATTTTAAGTTTAAAAATGTGTGTATTATTTAGCTACATGCATAACCTATGGCTACATTCACTTTAAATTGCTTTGCATTTCCTACTATGTGCCTGCTCAACCTTTCAAGCAGATAATCATGCATGTTTGGGTCACCAGATATACCAGATATACCCAACACTTTAAATAGAAAACCCTCCCATACAAAAGCACTGTGTTATTGGGGGGGAGTGGCGGACACGACCATGGACCTGCCATTCCTGCAGAATAGAGATATTTAGGGCTCCCACTCTTTATATTCAGATGGCAAACAGTCACTATATGAATAAAGTCTGCAAACAGCAGCTGTAGGTTCCATTGGTAAATATCTGTTTGTGACAGTATAAGTGCATTGTATTTGGTTATTCAAGCTATGTAAATGGTCAATCATCCTTATTCCTAGGTAAACCAGCAACGTATGTTAGTTGTCCTGGACTGTTTTTTTTTTTTTTTTTTTTAAAGCCTATTGTTACTTAAATAAGCTTTTTTCTCATATTTTTATATATATTTTAGAGGAAGGATCTTTTGACAGTTGAATAGTGAGCACATTTAATAATATTACTAATAACTATCCAGAGCCATGTGGACAGGACTTCCGTGTATACAGGCTGCTTTCAGCATATTGTCACTAGACCCTGTGGTGAAGACTCTAGGCTCTTGTGTGGTTGTTTTTGGTAACACATCTTTTTAAGCCCCTTATATGCCTGCTGTGGTCACTCATGGTCCATATCTGGCTGGCTTCATTGGGTACACCATTTATTAAACTTGATTATATATTTTTCTAATTGGAAGTAACCTTGGGTGCCATGACCTTTTAGCGGACCGTACATCCCCTAAAGAAGCCTAGCTGGCAAAACATGTTGGGATTCACCACTGTAACATTGCTATGGACCACAGGACTATAGGATATGGGTCACGAATGCACTTAATTTTATATGTATATACTGTTTAACCAAATTCTCCAATATTAAATATTGTAAGTTTTAACATACTTTCTAGAGTTGTTATGTTGCATCTTAAAAGTCCCAAAGAGCCCCCTTTTTTCTCTGTCTCTACCATTATTGAAGGGGTGGGGGCTTTACTTAGATGACAACATACCCACACTGATCTCTAATAATAACTAACAAATCTAGAAATGATTATACCCTTTCCTTGGAGTTTTAACTGCATGTTCTTAAGTGCAAGAATAAAGCACTGCAATATAGATTCAAAAATACCTTCTCTGCAACCTTCACATACAAGGTCATATGTAAGTGTGCAGGAATAAAGACTCTCCTTCTCTTCCTCTCTAAAAGAATCTTCTTTCTTTTTTTTCTTATGGTCTCACTACTTACACATTCAGTAGTTATATCACTCAAACAACAATCTAACAAAATAACATTTTGCAATGCTTGAATGTCTTTTCTCCAAGGAATTAGACAGTCATCCATGAGTCACAGGATTTTTAAACAAAGACTGTATATTTATTTTATTACATTTTCTGTAGTTTCAAGCAAAGGGGACACAAGCTAAGCTAAGGTGACAGAAGATAACAAGCACAGTGGGTATCTTTCCATCAGACAGTCCAGCCCCAAAGCTGAAATTCCTTAGGCCAAAATATGGTAAACATATTACACTACATATACCTATATTAATGATTTAATTATGTTAATGTATTAACATCTGTTGTCCTTGGTAGCTGCTCTTGTATTGGCAGTCTGGCATCCAGTGTGCCAGGAATGGAAAGGTGCAGGGTGGAAATAAAGGACCACTGAGTGCTGCATATTTTCTGAGGATTGTCAGATTGAGCATCAATGTCTCACAGATCATTGGTTGGTCATATTTTTAATGCAAAAAAAATGGTAAAGCTAGATGTAGCACTACTCCCGTAGGAGCTGCTGGGAAATGCACGTTACCTCTAAGTTCGTTGTCCAGGGGAGAACGTCTGAAGAAATTGGAATGTCCACACAAGATGTAAAACCTTCAACGGTAGGCTTTATTTTCACTGTATAAAACCTGTGAAGGAAGTAGAGAGTATAGAGAGAAGGGGAAGGTTCAGGTAGGCGGTACAAAATGCACAACAGTATTCAAAATTCCAATATTCACCACTCACTCCTGAGTGGGTATTGCTCACCCGGATAGACCCCTCTCACATGGCCTAGCAGCCGGAATGATGCAGGGACAGTACAGACAGTCTCTGCCACAGACCGTCCCAGTACACAGAATGGATGATCAGGAATCCTCTACTACAGGATTTAAAGTCCCGAACTTCCTGCCTTACAGCTAAAGAGCCTTTAAGCCAATCCGATGGACTGTAAGACAACTTGCATAGTGAATGAATGAATGAATGAATGAATGAAGACTTATTTAGCGCAGCACATGCAAACTAAATCGCCTCTGGGATAGTGGATCCCTTTTCCTTAACAAGGTCACCAGGCCTATCTCGAGACATCAGCTTGCCTTGCTTGTCTCCTACAGGGTAGGTCCTCCCCCAGTTTCCTTCGCTAAGCAGATTCCTCCACTTGGACGGACAGCTTGAGATCCCCTGTAGAACCATAGGCCCCAGCCAGCATAGCTGGGCCTACTCGACAGGAAAACAGCCTCAGACCAACGTGGTCCTGAGACTGGAATCGCATGCACTCACCTTGCGCCAGGAGGGCCATGAGGCGAAGGACACCAAAAAACGGTGTCTGCCCCTTAAGTACCTCCTCCCAGCATACACAGCTGGGCTGCTGCCGAGAGGGGTCACCCAACATACTATGGTCTGCTCGAGTTCAAACATGGGCCTGAAGTAGTAACGCCACCTACAGGCAACAAGGGAAACTTCTACCGAGCACAGTCATTGCCAGAACAGAGGCAAATTTTTGTAGAATTAACAGAGTCTGAGCTTAACTACTGGCTCAGACACTCCTGTATTTACAATAGCGCCTGACTCATTGGGAGACCAGCGCTACATAGATATATCTTTGTGAACCACCCAATAATGTGTGTCACAAAGAAATAAGCAAAAATAAAAGCACTGTAGCACAAGCATTGTCAGGCTATATTGCCAGTGTCCTTGCCTCTTACTCCTTGGTTGTCCTTGTGTGGAGCATTGTAGACGGTATAATAAAAATATATGAGCAAAATTTGTAGCTGAAGACTAAGTCCAACCTATAAGGCATGCATTAAGGATCAGACCACCCTCAAAAAGTAGGATCAGAAGGTAGGTTAATGAACAGGACGAGGAGCAAACAAGGAGGAAACCCTGCAAGCACCACTTCTTTCAGAGGGGAACAAAAGTGATCACGGCGAGTTTATTTTTTTCTAAACACTGCTTCTTCAGATAGTGGTGAGGTCAGGGGCAAGGTAAGTAGCATCCAGATCTTTTCCCCATTGTCTTGAGTCAGCATAATGGACAACAATGCCATTATTTTCCCAGATAGCAAGGATAACTTGCCTCAAATTTGTGGCAGTGTTGAATTGTAATGCCGCTTACACACGACCGTTCTTTGGGTTGTAAAAATTAAGGGCCAGATTCACAAAGCACTTATGCCGGAGTATCTCGAGATGTCCCGTCTAAGTCTAAATTTGCTCCGGAATATTTTTTGCACCGTACCCACAGAACTAGATACGCACCAAAATAGGCTACGACCGGCCTAACTTGCCTACGCCTGCACATCCTAGGTGCATATTTACTCCGTCCACACCATTGATTTCCTATGCAAATATGCAAATGAGGGAGATACGCCGATCCACAAAAGTAAGTTTGTGCGGTGCAGTCTACACGAGGTGCTTATCAGCTGCACGGAAAGTCTAAAATTAGACCATATAAAATACAAAATTAGACAATCCGTCTACATGTCAGCTAAAGCAACACCGTTAGGGACGAGCTGAGCACCCACACTTGCAGGACAACAATCTATATGCCAACATGCAGAGCTGCCATCGGGGAGGTACAGGCATTACACCTGTAAGGGGCCCAGGGGTCCCCAGGGGCCCAGATGGGAACCCCCTCTTTTTTATTTTTTTATATAAAAAAAACATTTTTTTTAGATATTTTAATTTAATTTTTTATTAAAGGGCCCCGAGGTCCCTGGATGGCTACCCCCCTTTTTTATATCTATTTTTATTTTTTTTGTAAAGGCCCCCCCTGCTTCTCAATTCGCAGCAGCCCCCCCCCCCCCCCGCGCTTCTCAATTTCAGGCGGCAGCACCCCCCCCCCAGTTCTCTGCTCCAGGGGGCCCATGCCTGAAGCTGTGTAAGGGGCCCCATAATTCCTGATGGCGGCCCTGCCAACATGCCAGGGGCATCATTGCTCATAGCTATACTACTGACTTTAGATGAGCACAGAAGGAGGAGGGCACGGAGGAGGGCACGGGAGAGGATATACCGCACACGCATACACATCTTTGGCATGAGTGATTCTGAGGTGTATCGCATCTTCAGATTCACCCCTCATGCCATCATGGAATTAACCACAACCCTGCAGGAGGACATCACCAGCCCAACACACCGCTCACATGCAGTGCAGCCACTGGGCAAGGTCCTGGCAACACTCCATTTCCTTGCCAGTGGCTCTTTTCAGCGTACAAGTGGAGTGGTGGCAGGAATGTCACCCCCACATTCAAAAATCATTCACAAACAGAAAAAAAAAAATGCCCAGCAAAAAAAAAAAAAATTCCCAGCAAAAAAAAAAAGGAAAAATAAAAAAAAACACAGCAAAAAAAAAAAAATCAACAAAAAACACTCTCCAAAAAAAAATTGGATGTACTTTTGCAATGGAAGGGCATTTCTCTCGGTCTATTTAAGCACTGTGCATAGCTCACTAAGTCTGACGGGCCTAGTTCCTATTTAACTAATTGCACCGTAAGCATGCTCAGAGAGGTGCTAACCATTGTCTGCTTCATGTGCACATGCCCAGTCTGGCCGGCCCTTCATTTGCATGGGGTCACGGCTCATTTCAATGGAACACGCCCACGTTCCTCCCACTTTGAATTACACCGCCTTACGCCTCGGAATTTACATTGCACCGGTGCAAATTTGGACGAAAATACTACGAGGATATGGCACTTGCGCCTCGAAATTAAGCCGGTCTAACTTAAAGGAGTTTCACTACGCCGGTCCAAAAATGCGCCGATGTACGTGAATCTGGCCCTAAGTTTTTAATGGTCTAGAAAAAACAAAGTTTTGTTCAACCCAATCATTAAAACGGCCTTGTCTACACACGATCGCGGGAAAAAAAATGTACAACGGCACTATAAAGGGGAAGTTCCATTTGGATGGCGCCACCCTTTGGGCTGCTTTTGCTGATTTCGTGTTGGTAAAAGACGATTCGCGCTTGTCAGTTTGTTAGTGTGATGAATGTGCTTACTCCATTACAAACGCTAGTTTTACCAGAACAAGCTCTCCCGTCTCATAACTTGCTTCTGAGCATGCGCGCTATTTTCACGTCGTTAAAGCCCACACACGACCATTTTTTACAATGTTAAAAACAACGTGAAAAATGTGAGCATGTTCAAAATTTTTAATGCCCATTTTTTACACTGTAAAAAATGCTCTGGAGTCCACACATGACCTTTTTACTGCCAAGTTGTACATTTGCAGAGCACTTGGAGCACAAGTTTTAGTTGACACCTTTCCAAATTCAGGCACAGTGACCCCTGTGGTGGGATGACTATTGCCCAACATACCTGAACCAGAACTTGCAGCAGACTTGCAGAATGTTTGCAAAGAAAGCTGATCTGGAGTCATGCAATGTGGACTTGCTGCAACTGTTTAACAAACTTGTGAAGCCTGGCAAGTCCAGCAATAGCTTAGCAAGTCATTTTCGAACTTGCAACTTAATTGCTTGCTCTCTGGTTTATTACAGTAAGGTCATTTTCATCCTCATTGTAATTACATCAGCTGCTTTCTCATTCCCAAACTACATCGTGGTCCTAATGACTGCCTGGAAATCCAGACTTTCAAATGTTTTTTTGAATTATTGACGGTTGTATGTCCATTCTACTGGTAATGATGACTCCATGAGCTGACAGTCAAAAGCAGTGGACTTGCAGGTTCTCAAATGGTCTAATTGCTTTTTGGAGGTGTAAGGTATCACTAAATTGATACATCATAGAGCAGTCATTTGCACTGCAGCATTGCAATGTCATACCATTGTGAAGTGGTGCACCCAAAACTGGACAGATCACACCTCAAGTAACAGTTGTTCTTGTATTCTTCTACATAACCATAATATCATGTTGAAGAACCCCCAACCAAACAATGATGAAATACAGTACATTTACATGAAACAACAAAATAAATAATAATTTTTACATGTAACATACTCATTTTAAACATGATCATTTCTGCAGATCATAGCAATGCAGTTATTGTGTTTAGTGCTTATAAACATTTGTAAAAAATATAGATAAATTCTGCTAATGTTCTATCCTCTGCAGTTGGAAAGCTATAATGCTGCAATCCAGAAAAAAATAATTGTATTCTTTCTGCTTTTTGTTCATCATCATTTTATGCCTTCCTTGGTTTAGGATGCTGAGGATGCTGATACTGTCAGTTAATAAAAATGCATTCACCTCAATGTCCTTAGCAAAACATTGATTTCGCCTACAAAAAGGTATATATTCTTTAATATATACATGAGTATTCTGGTCACACCATAGTAAATTGTTTTGAACTCTGTAGGGAGACTTTTTCTTTGAAAAAATATTCCAATATAAAAGCCCAAACTGTGAAAATTCATTACAATCAGATCTCAGGAATAAAGACTAATTATTGGCAGAACAAATTTTAAAGTCTTACTTTTCTTTTTTGGGTATGCCCATAATCAATCAATTTGGACTCTGCATCCCTGTCATGGATAAAATCAAATCTGCAGCCCTATCAACAGAAAATCTGAGAAATTTAAAGGGAATGTAGGCACATAATATAAAAATGAAAAAATACAACAGAAGAGCAATGAATTGGGTAGGTATTAAAGTGTTACTAAGGCCACGTACACACGATCAGACCTGTCTGATGAAACTGGTCTGCAGACCAGTTTCATCGGACCAATTCGATGGTGTGTACGGCTTGGAAGCATTGTACTTTCTTTTTTCAGCATGTCGGTGTTTTCTACGTCACCGCGTTCTGGTCTGATCGGATTTTTGGTCCGATGGTGTGTACCCACATCAGACCACTTCAGCCCGGTCCGATGAAAACGTTCCGTCGGACCAGTTTCATCGGACCAGTCTGATCGTGTGTACGTGGCCTTACCCCACAACGATAAAATAATTTGTGTATTCATTAAATATATGCTTGTTATACTCACTGTGAAACTTAAGGGGTTAATTCTTTGCATTGTGTAAAAAGGCTGTTTGATCCCGTCTTCTCTGGTCCTCCCCTTCTTCCACAGTCCCCAATCCATCTCCTGATAGAACGGTGTATTGGAGGCACGCTGCACATGCACGGTTTGGTATGTATTGCTAGAGATATTTTTTTTCTTTGGAGAGTACATGCGATCAGCACAGGGCCAATCAGCATTGTCCAGACAGAGAGTCAGGGGTCCTGCGGACAATCAGGGGAGAATGAAAACTTCTCCTAAAATCTTTACCCAGTGCTCTGCTGGACACTGATAGAAGTCACAAGGCTGCTATATACTGCTGATGAGAAAAGTTATTTAGCAGTTTTTATTTACCAAAATGGTAAACAGGTATAAAGGATTTATATAGCGCCAACAGTTTGTGCAACACTTATACAACATGAGGGCAGACAGTACAATTACAATACAAATGAATACAGGAGGGATGAGAGGGCCCTGCTAGTTGGAGCTTACAATATTTTCATGTTCTGCGTACTGTGGGAAACCAGATATAGTGAATGCAGGGTCCTGGGTTTAGTAACACTTTAAAGGGTTACTAAACCCTTGTTTAAAACTAAAAATAACAAACATATCATACTTACCTCCTCTTTGCAGTTGGTTTTACACAAAATGGCCCCGATCCTCTTCTTCTGGGGTCCCTCACCAGCGCTGGTGGCTCCTCCTTTCCTCGCGTGCCCCGTCAGAGAAGTACTTTCCTTTGGGACACCCATACAGGCGCGCTCCCGAGTCCTGCTGCTGCGTCTATTGACACAGACAGCAGGACTCGGCCGATCCCCCCTGTTCCCACGTCCTTGGATTTGACTGACAGCAGCGGGAGCCAATGGCTGCGCTGCTATCAATTTATCGAATAAGGATAGGAGACACCGGCCAGAGCTGGTGTGCTCGTTCCCATCGTGGGAATTACGGGACTGAGGTAAGTAAAAGTAGAGGGGGGGTGCTGTATGTTAGGAGGTTTTTAAAACCTTGAGGGTTTAACCCCTTTTACAACCCCTTTTAAGCATGTTTTCAATATATTTCTTGTTAGCCGAGTTATGCCGTGTACACACGATCGGAACTGTGGATTTTTTCTGACAGAATGTTGGCCCAAACTTGTGTTACATACACACGGTCACACAAATCTTGTCGGAAATTCCGACTGTCAAGAACGTCAAGAACGCGGTGACGTACAAGATGTTCTGCTCTTCTGCTTAATTCTGAGCATGCGTGTTTTTTTTCCCGCATCGGATTTGCATACAGACGAGCGGATTTTCCATTAGGAACTTTTTCCTTTGAAAAAAATAGAGAACCTGCTCTCAATCTTTTGTTGGTGGAAATTCTGACAGCAAAAGTCCAATGGAGCATACACACAGTATTTCCGACCAAAAGCCCACATCAGACTCTTCTTGTCGGAATTTACGATTGTGTGTATACGCTGCATAAGTCGTGAGATTATTATTGATGTGCAAACAAATGCATAATTCATAATTATGACACTATTGGCCACAAACCTTTTTAAAACATACATTCTAAGGTCTAATGGTAATATACAATCTGTTGATGTCATCACTGAAAAGTATTTTGTTACGTGCTTAGCAGTAGATTCTTTCAAACTGTAGTTAATACTGCAAAATATATGTGTGTGAGGTGTTGAGGGGTAGCTGGAATATCTCCCGTCTCAGTTCAGGACTTAGTTTTCTAGACACGTAAGAAGACCGGTAAGAGGCCTTATGAAACATCTGTTGCTACTTTCACCCCCATAAATTGTGTTTCACTAGCAATTTTTACAGCAATAATATATTTCAATGGAATGGGTGTCCTGAAAAGCTAGGCCACAAAGTAAGTTCTGGACAGTTTTATGAAACAGAAAATCTGGAGGGGAAATGGTACACTGTAAAATGAAGTTGTCAGGACATAAGGAAAAATCTGCTGCTGCTACATCTATCCCAATTTGTTTGGTCACTAAATTATACTCAGGACAAATGTTTTGCAGTTTAACCACACTGAGCTTTTGAATGTCAAGCTGTGTGACGGCTGGAAATGTCAAGCCATTTCAGTGAAATAATGCTAAAACCACAGGGTACCAAAAAAGTACTAGTTTATGGTTTGAAATATACAAGCAATTTCTGTCAGGTCCTGAAAAATATCAATTACTTTGTCATGTACATAGACCCCAGGGTGCCTGTGTGTATATTGATGTATATATCAAAACATTCTTTGTTATATACACCAATATAACAGTGGTCACTCTTTTTTTTTCAGTAGTTCAAATAAAAAGTCGCCTAAACCTAACATTAACCCTGATGCTGCGTACACACGGTCATTTTTCAGCATGTCCAAAAAACTAAGTTTTTCCAACTTCATCATTAAAAACAACGTTGCCCACACACCATCGGTTTTGAAAAATGATGAACAAAGCGTGGTGATGTACAACACGTACGACGGCACTCTAAAGGGGAAGTTCTATTCGCCTTTGGGCTGCTTTAGCTGATTCCTTGTTAGTAAAAGACGATTCGCGCTTTTTTGTCTATTACAGCGTGATGAATGTGCTTACTCCATTATGAATGGTAGTTTTACCAGAACGAGCGCTCCCATCTCATAACTTACTTCTAAACATGCACGGGTTTAAAACGTCGTTTTAGCCCACACACGATAATTTTTTACAACCCGAAAAACGACATTGTTTAAAACGACATTAAAAAATGCAGCATGTTCGAATTTTTTTTTTCTGTCGTTTTTCAGAACCTGAAAAATGATGTGTAGCCCACACACGGTCATTTTAAATGATTTTTTTTCATGCCGAAAAATGATCGTGTGTGTACGCGGTATCAGAGCCGGTTTACACTGGGGCAGCATGACTCGGCAAGGCGATCTACCCATGACTTCAGAGGCGACTTGCAAAATGACTTCTGCATTGAAGTCAATGCAAGTCGCCCTGAAGTCGTCTCAAAATAGTACAAGAACCTTTTTCTAAGTCATAGCGACTTGAGTTGCTCCTATTAGAACGGTTCCTATTGTACAGAACGGAGCGCGACTTGTCAGGCGGCTAAGTCGCCTGACGAGTCGCGCCTGTGTGAATCGGCTCTTAAGTTAACTGCTAATGTCTAACCTTACCACAAATTAACCCCTTCTAAGCCATGCTTGCATAGTTAGTCAAGTTGAAAGAAGATGCTAGTCCATCTAGAGCTGCACGATTCTGGCTAAAATGACAATCACACTTTTTTTGCTTAGAATAAAGATCACGATTCTTGCAGTGTAACATCTTCTTTCACATTATACAAATAAATTTGGGTTAACTTTACTGTTTTTTTTTTTTTTTTTTAGTTCATTGAAGTGTGTTTTTTTTTTTTAATTGTGTTCGAAAAACCGCTGCACAAATACGGTGTGACATAAAACAACCACCATTTTATTCTTTAGGGTCTCTACTAAAAATATATATATATATATATATATATATATATATATATATATATATATATATATATATATATATATATATATATCTCATTTGGGTGTTCCAAGTTATTTTCTAGCAGAAAATAATGTCAAGAAAGGTTTGGGGCCAGATTCAGGTACATTGGCGCATTTTTTGACCGGAGTAGCGCACCTCCTTTACGTTAGACCGGCGCAATGTAGAGGCGCAAGTACCGTATCCTCGTAGTATTTGTGCAGAATTTTGCGCCGGTGCAACGTAATTCCCGAGGCGTAAGGCGGAGTAATTCAAATTGGGAAGGACGTGGGCGTGTTACATTGAAATGAGCCGTGACCCCATGCAAATGAAGGGACGGCCGGATTGCGCATGCGCTCTTGAAGCAGACCATGGTCAGCACCTCTCTGCGCATGATCACAACTCGGCACGGCGCAATCAGTGAGATTGGAAGTGGACCCGGTCAACTTAGTGAGCTACGCAGAGAGCTTAAATAGACAGACACAAACGCCCTTCCTTTGCAAAAGTACATCCCTTTGTATCCCTTCCTATACAGCAAGGTGCTTTTGTTCTGTTGTGTGTTCGCGTTTGTTGGTTTGTGACTTGTGTTTGATATATTTGTTGACTGTTTGGGCTAGTGTTTTGGATAATATATTTGATAGTGTTTTTTGGTGACTGTTTTTGAGACTTCTTTGTTGATAGATTTTGTTTGATTGTTTTGTTGCTTGATTTTTCCTGCTTGTTTTTGTGAGTGATTTTTGTTGATTGTTTGGGAGAGAGTTGTTGTATGAATATGACTGAAAGGAAGCGCAAGACCAATTTTTCTTTGGGGGAGAAACAAATTATTGCCCAGGCCCTTACCCAATATGGACGTTTCCTGCACGGCCCGGAGAGTGCCAACACCACCCCGGCCAGGAAGGAAGGAGATATTGCAGAACATCACCGACCAGGTCAATTCATTGGGGGTGGGGGAGACCCGGACACGCGAGGGGATCACCAAGAAGATCAATGATCTTCGGCGTCTGGTCCGTGGGAAGCTGGGGCAGATGGCAGCACATGCCAGGGGCACTGGAAGGGGCACAACATGCCCTGTTAGGCTGACAGCGGAGGAGCGTGCGGTGGCCCAGACCTTTAATAGGCAGCAAGTGGAGGGCCTGCCTGGCTTTGAGTCCAGTCAGGAGGCCGTGAGGACAGGTAAGGTTTTTTTTTTTTATCTGGTGTGTAGCATGTGTGTGGGGGGGGGGAGGGAATATGTGCCAAGTGTGTGGATCCTCCAACCTGTGAATGTTTTGTGTCATCCACAGATGTGCAGGAGGGTGCTGGGCCATCTGGCCTGACCGCACCATCCCCGGTACAATAGCCTGATGAGGACCCCCAGATAAGGCCGGAGTCCTCGGAGGAGCTTGAGGAGGAGGAGGAGGAGTTGGAGTTGGAGGAGGAGGTCATGTCAGGCAGTGGCTTGGTATTTTTGGAGGACTCTTCCCCTCTGGCTGGCAGCAGCCAGCCCTCCATAAGGGGTAGCTCCTCCCACTCCTCCCCCAACAGGGCTCCCCTCCCAAGGGGCTCCCCTTCTCCCCAGCCACAAGCATCATCTGGAGGCAGGAAGTCGTCCCAGAAGACCAGGGGGGTGGCCAAGGTCCTGCCTGCAAATCTGAGAAGGGACCAGGCCCTTCAGACTCCCCACCTGGGACAGGTCAGCCAGACTTTGGTGTGGATGGAGAGCATGTCCTCCATAAAGGATACGCTTGGGGACATGGACTGCCACTCCCGGGGTCTTACAAACTGCCTAAACGAACTGCAGACTACTACAGCAGACGTTGGGCAGGATGTGAGGGCCTTCACCCAGGCTATCCAGGCCAATACGGCAACACTAAATGCTGGCCTGAACAGAATAGCCGTGGCCTTGGAGGGCAGAGACCAGGGGCTGCTCCTCCTTCCCCGGATTACCCCCCCATGAGTCCACCCTGAGGAGCCGGGGCCAGCGGCATTAATTTTGTTTCCCCCTTTTTTTTGTTTTTTGCTGGACATTTTGTTTGGGTGCTGGTCATTTTTTTTGTTTTGCCTGATTTTTGAATGTGGGGGTGACATTCCTGTCGGAAAAGGGGTGTCACCCTCATTTGTGGTGGAGAAGGGTTCCCCAGGACCAGGGAGAAGTGATCCCCAGGTCCGTGTGAATGGTGTATGAATGTACAGTGACATTATTGGAGCCGTGGCGTGGCGTTGCTGCTCACTAATCTTGCATGATGGGCTTGTGCCAATCCAATTTGATGAGGATGTGGTGTGTGTGATATAGGGACCACAGTGGTGTGCATGCATGCATTCTCATTGTGCCATGATTAATGTGTGTGTTTAACGTGCAAAGATGCCTAATGTCAGCTGTCTCCAGGCTGCTCTTCCTTAAGAAGACGGGGTGGCCTCGGTTAGGAGGTGATTGTCTGGTTCGGGTCAGGTCATCACGTATGTCAATCTCCAGGCCCTTTCTAACTGCGAAGTTGTGCAGCATGCAACATGCACCGATGATCTGACATACAAAGTTTGGGTAATACAACAGGGCACCCCCAGACTTATCCAGGCATCGGAAACGTGACTTCAGGAGGCCAAAGGTGCGCTCCACAACTGCACGGGTTTGGGCGTGTGCTTCATTGTAAGGGAAAAGACAGGAGGATGTTAGTAGTGCATGTGTGTGCCCCTTGTGATGTGTGCATCATGGGGGGGGGGGGACAGTCATGCCTGACTCCCATGTCACTCATCAACCAGACAGCTGTCCCCATACATGTATTGTTCGAATTCCATTGGGATGGGGCTCTGATTGTATATGTAGCTGTCATGACTGGATCCGGGGTGTTTGGCACAGATGTGTCATATGAGGCCTTGGGCATCGACTATCACCTGTATGTTGATGGAATGCCAATGCTACCGATTGCGGTATATGTGCTCTGTCTCACGGGGGGGCTGGAGTGCCACATGTGTGCAATCAATGGCCCCCACGGTGTGTGGGAATCTGGCAATTCTGTAGAAATCTGTCATTGCCTTCAGCCGCAGGTCCTCCTGGGTGGGTTTGATGATTTGGTTGGCCATGCGTCTGAGGATTGCAGGGATAACCTGGTGCACACATCTGCTCATGGAGGATTGTGACATCCCAGCCACCACTCCACTTGTTCTTTGAAAAGAGCCACTGGCAAGGAAATGGAGTGTTGCCAGGACCTTGACCAGTGGCTGCACTGCATGTGAGCGGTGTGTTGGGCTGGTGATGTCCTCCTGCAGGCTTGTGGTTAATTCCATGATGGCATGAGGGGTGAATCTGAAGATGCGATACACCTCCGAATCACTCATGCCAAAGATGTCTATGCGTGTGCGGTATATCCTCTCCCATGCCCTCCTCCGTGCCCTCCTCCTTCTTTGCTCATCTAAAGTCAGTAGTATAGCTATGAGCATGGATGCCCCTGGCATGGTGGCATACAGTTTGTTGTCCTGCAAGTGTGGCTGCTCAGCTCGTCCCTAACAGTGTTGCTTTAGCTGACATGTAGACGGATTGTCTAATTTGAAACCACCTTTTATATGGACTAATTTTAGACAGGACGTGCAGCTGTTGCGCACAGCGCGTAGCCTGCGCTGCACCAACTTACTTTTGTGGATCGTGTAACTCCCTCATTTGCATATTTGACTAGCAAATCAATGGTGTGTCTAGCGCAGTTTTGCGTGCACGGATGCGCCGGTCTATCGAAATTACGCCGGTCGAAAAAAAATAGATTTCATGCGTATATCGTTTTGGGGATGCGGCGCATCGATACGCAGGTGCATATTTAGACTTACGCCGCGCATCTCCGTAACACCGCGTAATGGCTCTCTGAATCTGGCCCTTGGTCTTTAACTATTTAAACTTCCTTCATCTACATGCCAGAGTTCTTTCCTTTGATAAAAGAATGAAAAGATACTTTGGGCCAGATTCAGAGAGCCGTAACTCCTGTCTAACTGGTGTTAGACTGGAGTAATTTCAAATTACGCGCGTTTTTTAGCTAGTCGGAAACCTCAAACCATGAAAATACGGCTGCGGGCTTCAATTCGACTGGATTACGTGTTCGTTAGCCTTCGGATGTACGCTGCAATAAAATTGCGGCCACTGGGTGGACTTCCCGTCGTTTTCCGCGTCAGGGTATGCAAATGAGCTTTTGCCGACTATCCACGAAATTACGATCTTCATTCGCAATCTCTTACGGCACCTTTAGTCATCCTTTTTTTGCGTAACACTATACCAGCTTTTTGCTGCTCTAATATTAGACAGCCCATGTTAAGTATGGCCGTCGTTCCCGCGTCGAATTTCTACGTTTTCCGACGTCTTTTATAATTTTTTACGTAAGTCGTCCGGGAATAGGAATGTTCGTAAACTACGCTACTCAAACAACGACTGACGTAACAACGTGAAATTTCTGAACGGAGCATGCGCAGTTCGATCAACGTGGGGACGCACCTAATTTAAATGCTTCATGCCCCCTAATCGCGTATTTCGATTACGCGGCGAGAAATAGACTACGCCGCCGTAGCGTATGGGCAAAAATCTACCAGAATTCGGTGTAGAGCCTGGTAAAATACGGCAGCGTAGAGTATTTCGATTACGCAGCGCAATATTAAGTGTATCTGAATCTGGCCCTTTGTTTCTACTTATTCATGGATTTTTTTTTTCAGTTGGGAGAACTCTCTGCACTTGTTAGAAAGAATTGTGACATGCTGTTTTAAAGTTCGAGAAGGGAAAAAGATTGCGATTTTGATTCTTTTTTTTTTTTTTTTTTTAACAGAAGGAATATTTATTCAAAAAAATCAAATGGTTACATGCTCATATCAGTCAAATAATACACACAGGGCCGATTTTGATTCTTAAAGCGGAGTTCCACCCAAAAATGGAACTTCCGCTTAATCCACTCCTTGCCCCCTTACATGCCACATTTGGCATGTAATTGTTTTTGGGGGGGAGTGGGGGCTTCAGGAGGAGTGGGACTTCCTGTCCCACTTCCTCCTTCCGCCGAGGGGCTGGTAAGGCGACTATCTTAATCGCCTTATTGCAGCCCCTCCCTGTAGGAGATCGCCTGTCCAATCGGACGGCGCCGCACCCCTCGCGCATGTGCAGTGCCGCTTGCGCAGTGGGTGCCCGGCCGTGAAGCCGAAAGCTGTCACTGCCGGGTGCCCACACTAGGAATGAAGACGAGGGGGGGCGAGGAGCAGAGCGCCGGCCGACGCGTCGCTGGAACCGTGGAGCAGGTAATTGTCTTTTTGATAAAAGCCAGCAGCTACACTTTTTGTAGCTGCTGACTTTTAATGAACTTAAAAACAGGCTAGAACACCCCTTTAATGATTAATGGTGCGGCTCTAAGTTCAACCCCAAAAAAATACACACACACCTAAATAGAAAACTTCCATATACTATTCTATACTAATAGTTGATCCAGAGAAAGGCAAAAAAATCCAATAAAGCATGATCCAGTTTATTCCAGTGGGGGGAAATAAATTGTCCCGATCCCCCGTATATATCATATATTTTTCCTGGGTCAACTACCCCTGTCATTATTACCTCTAAACATTAATATCCAGTTATATTTTGTGCATTTAGGAATATACCCAGGCCTTTTTTTTAAAACCATCTACTGAGCTGGCCAGAACCAGTTCTTGAAGGAGTCTATTATACATTTTCACAGCTCTTACTGTGAAGTCTTTCTGTATGTGACAGTTAAGGGTCTGTTCACACCATGCCCACACATGAATTGTACAAGAACGTGATGTGTGCTCCTGTGCGATTCACATTGATGCAGTGGTTGTCAATACAACGTTAATGAAACCCCTCAAATGCAGGTTGCAAATGCAGTATGTTTGCCTGCACCTGCTTGTATCAGATCAAATGGTACTTTTGTACCACGCTATCTAGTTGCACTGTGTTTTAAAAAGTCCTGCATGCACTTCTTTTTGTGCGGTGTGATTTTATCCCTATGTAGTGCCTGGGTACTTTATGGTACTGGTGCTAGTTAAATTTGGAGGGAGATCAGAGTGTAGTTAAATCCTAATTGTTATGTGAAAAACAGGGTCTCTGTCTCAGCTTGGCTGTGCTGTGGGCACATTCTGTTGCGCTGGTGTGTTCTTTCAGCCCCGGTGCTGCAGGTGGCAGCAGTGGAGTCAAGGTTTGGGTGCTCTTTCCCAGCAGCCAATCAGCAGGGTTTGGCCTTGCTGAGCATGCCAGGGGGGTATTTATGAGTCAGACGCCATTGGTTCTAGGTCTTCTTTCTTGAGTGTGGTACCCACCTTTAGGGTGACCACATCATGGCGCCCCGGCGGTATGGCCTACCTGGCCGGGGCATGCATGCCACGCGGTGTTCCTGGTTTTCGGTACCATAATGGCCCGGAGCATCTGAATAGCGACGGGCACCCAGTGTGCGCCTGGGTTCCCACCTTTTGAGGATCCCAAGCTGTATTGCTGTTCGGTGGGGAGTCCGTCTGAGGAGCGCCATTGAGAGGCTGGTGGTCCAAAAGGGCCTTGACAAACCACCGGGGATCAAGGTAGCAGGACACTGAAGGATTGATCACCTGTCAGTCGGTACCTGGGCGACAAGTTGAAGAAGATCCAGGCGTAATTCATTTAAGGAGGATTAGCTCCGCAACTACAAATCGGAGAAGGCCTGTGGCAGAGGTATTTCCCTGACGTTCACCAAGGAGGGTCTGTGACATAGACTTTATCCTACAATTGTTCGAGTAATATTCCGGCTGCCAGGTCAGTGATAGAGGCCTGCACAGAACCACATGTGAAATACACAGGAATGCACAGCGCGTTCCTGTGCAGGCATGGTGTGAACCGGCCCTCAATCTCTTTTCCTCCAGACATAGAGAGTGCCCCTTGTCCTCTGTAATGACCTGAAAGTGAATAACTGTACACCAAGCTCACTATATGGACCATTAATGTATTTATGTGATATCATATCCCTTCTTAATCTCCTCTTCTCAAGAGTGAATACATTTAGTTCAGCTAATCTTTCCTCATAGCTGAGCTCTTCCATGCCTCTTATCAGTTTGGTTTCCTTCTCTGCACTTTTTGCACTTTGCTGATATCCTTTTTGTGAACTGGTACCCAAAATTGAGCTGCATATTATGGATGATGATCTACTAACGATTTGTACAGGGGCAAAATTAAGTCTCTCTCTCTCTCTCTCGCTTATGCCTCTTTTATTACAAGAAATCATTTTGCTAGCTTTAGAAGCTGCGGCATGGAATTTCAAGCTATTATTAAGTGTATGATCTACCAGAACACCCAGGTCCTTCTCCACTATTGACTTCCCCAGCTGTTCTCCTCCTAGTGTGTATGACGCATGCATTTTATTAGCCCCCAGGTGCATGCCTTTACTTTTATCAACATTCAGGCCTGGTACGATTTGAGATGTCAAATCGCATCTCAAATCGGCGGC
This sequence comes from Rana kukunoris, assembly GCA_029574335.1. Classification (NCBI taxonomy): domain Eukaryota; kingdom Metazoa; phylum Chordata; class Amphibia; order Anura; family Ranidae; genus Rana; species Rana kukunoris. Next base: position 216,141,253 of record CM056049.1, on the reverse strand, counting down.
ATTTGCCAGCAATGGCACCGTCCTAATCGGTGCGACGCCACATCTGCGGCGCTGCACCGATTTCAGAAAGTAGTTCCTGTACTACTTTTTACGATTTCGGGCCACGATTTGCATTGACATCTTTGCAAAAACCTGCACAGATGTCTCTGAAATCGTGGCCGAAATCAGGACTGCCAGCGGAAGTGAAATTGTGCGAGTTCAGCTGAACTCGCACGGCTTCACTCCTGCAGCCCAGTGTGAACCTGGGCTAAGGCTGGGTTCACACTATACTACACGACAGCAGTACAACTTCCATCCTACTTTGCTCTGCGACATCTGTCCTACATTGGTCCTACATTTATCCTACATTGGTTCTACATCCATCCTACTTTCATGAACAGGATACTACTTTGATCCGACTTTGTGATAGTCTGACTTGTTCTTTGACCAATCAAAACAATCCCAGAGTGAGATAAATTGCTTTTACTGCTGCTGTAATCACATGTCAGATGTCAAAAATCGGATGGTTAGGACAAGGCTCCTACTTTGGTCCGACTTCAATGATATTCAATGGGCTGAAGTACGATCAATGTAGGACCAAAGTAGTACAGGGAGCATTTTCAAAGTCGGACCGACTTGTGTAGGACCAGTTAAGACAGCTCTCATAGGGAAACATTGATTTTCACACATCAAAATGCCCAAATAAACAGTGCATTGAGGTCGGCTTGTGGCTGGGTTCACACTTGTTCCGACAACGCTCCTACATTGGGAGCTCATGTAGCATGACGTGTGCAAATCAATGTTTCCCTATGAGAGCTGTCTTAACACATAGAACTCTGTGAATGAATGAAGCGTCCATGTGGGCGAAGCCCCGCGTGGTGTGCTCTTTTCAAATTGTGACAGTGGGTAAGGGGAAAAAATCCCAGGAGACTGTCACAGGGAGATGTGGGAGAGCTGCAGGAGCAGGATAATGTTACATGTTCCACCTATTTGGGTGGAACATGTAACATGTTACCAATGTGAACTTGAATTTGTATAATTTTGGGAGGGTTTGTCTTATTCTCTTTTGCAACCTATCTTTCATTTACTTTTTACATATTTCATTTTATTTCTTGTAAATTTTAAAGGATGATAATGTTCCTTCATTTTCATATATTTTAAAAGGTCTTTTCTTATTTATAGCTATTTTAATTATATTTTATCTTCAGCAGATTGGATAGTGGCAAAAACAAAGTGGTAAAGACAGTCTAGTATAAACCCTTCCACTTCCAGCATGCCTCAGGCGTTGGGAAACAATAATAAAAGCAGACCCCATAAGAGGGGAGAGGCATGTGTCCTGTAACACACTCCAAAAAAGTATTTTACAATAAACCAATTTTTTTTTTCTTATCATACATTACAGCAGCCCTCAAAATTTCTACTCGCCTACTAGCATTTGGCGAGTGGATTTTAGCTGGGGGCGAGTGATGACAGGGCTGCATGACCAATCTCCCTCCAATCTGTGCCTACACTTAGAGTCCTGATGCGATTGGCGGCCAAAGAGGAAAGGTGCATGCTCGGGAAAAGTAGTCTGGTGAGCCGTGCACAGGCAGAGCAATACACAGGCACTCTCCTTACAATTCTCATTAAGCCATGGGACCTAACAGTATGACCTCTCTGAGTCTGCCCCCCCCCCCCACGACCAATGCAGCTGGAGAGCAGGAAGCAGGAAGTAATGAGTGAGGTGGAGGATTGCGAAAATTACCACTCCGATGCAGCGCTCACTGAAAGTTGCCCTGACATTAGAGTGGCAGCCTTCCAGTTTGTGCAGATTTTTTCTCTTTGTGCTCTATGTAAGTGTCCAGCAGTTCAGCCTGAGCACTGCAAACAGACTGGTCTCAATGTGTGCTGTGCGGGGTCAGTGTAATCTGTGCTATGCTGTCAATGGCTGTGCAGTTGTGTGGATCTCAGCGCTGGATTGTACTCCCTGCAGCTACTCTCCTTACTGCCAGCCTGAATAAAAGGGGAAAGTGGGGACATGCAAGCGTGGAGCCGCACACACATGCTCCTGATGATGAGATGAATAGGAGAGGGAGAGAGAGAGAGAGAGAGAGGATGGATGGGAAAACTACAGCTATTCAATTGAAAGCTGTGATGTTCCCGCACGCTTTAACCATGCGGCGCCGGCTTTCGTTGCGGCGGACGGCGGCTTTCATTGCGGCGGCGGTGGGAGGGGGGGGCGGGTCAAGTATTCTATTTGGGTATCGGGGGTATTTGCGGGAGTACAAGTACTCCCGCAAATACTCGGTTTTGGTCCCGATACTGGTATCGGTATTCGGACAACCCTATCTGTAATGTCGAATCTATTATTTCTATAATGTCGAATCTTTTCCCTATAATGTCGAATCTTTTCCCTATAATGTCGAATCTCTCTATATCGAATTTTTATCGCAACGAAACCGAAAATAAAGCATGTTTTATGTCGGATCTTTCGGTTTTCGTTTCTTGCGTTTTAACAAACGATAACGGAAAAAAACAGATTTTCAGGCGAAAATGCTTTCTAACGAAAACGAATGCACATGTCTAGCTATTTTAGTGATTTTTTATAACATGTGAGCATGTGTAAAAAATATTATATACAAAAGTGTTTACCACATCCCCCAGCATTCCAAACATTGTGGAGCGATTTTCTTCAAAACCTATAGGGGTTGATTTACTAAAGACAAATAGACTGTGCACTTTGCAAGTGCAGTAACACTCTGCAAATGAAGTTGCTTTAGAACGGGGATATGCAATTAGCGGACCTCCAGATGTTGCAGAACTACGATTCCCATGAGGCATAGCAAGACTCTGACAGCCACAAGCATGACACCCAGAGTCCGAGGCATGATGGGACTTGTAGTTTTGCAACAGCTGGAGGTCCGCTAATTGCATATCCCCGCTTTAGAATATAGTAAATGTAATGTGAAGCTGTGTTCCTCCTGCCACTGCAGCTGTTACACAGACAACGGAGTGGCAGGGATTTTTGTATCCAATGGGCATTCTAATGGGGATTCACGCAGAGGTTTGAGAAAGGGGCGTTACCACTTTGAAACACATAGCCATGCCCCCCCCCCCCCCGTTTAACATGCTTAACTTTCTCTACATCTTTTTACATATTTAATCCAATAAAGATATCCTTTTACATCTGAAGACTGCTGTACAACTGGGGACAAATATATATAAAATAAATAAAACAGATGAGAGTCAGGGCTAGAACTTGAAACTCTGCCAAAGCCAGAATCGGATTGATTATTGAGCTGCAAGACTTCTAGTGCCTTTCTGATGGTTGATGTAAACCACTGTTGTTGAATTGTCCAACTGAATCCTGGTCATATTACCTTGCAGATAAGAGGTTTAGTGACAAAGGGATTACTAAATTTACCTAGGTGACAAAATACCGATGGGCCTGCATCCAATGTAAGTACCTTCCAAACCATTGGGAGGGGGGTACAATTATAGCACCAAACTTGTGACACACCATGCCAGGGAATGCCTTGTCCTGTTTGTCAGATTGGATGATCCAGAGACTGCAACCTCTTGTCCCATGTTGCCAGAATGTTAAAGGAGAAAATTGGACATATGGAACTTCCTTGAAGAGTACACTATTAGACCCAAGACTGACCAAAGAGGTTTAGTTGTCTCCTGGATTGTAAATTTTTAACATTGTAATGAAGAAAGACTGGAGCTTGTCCAGAGGAAGCAGAACCTTGGACAGGCCTTCTCTAAGATCAAGCCCAGATACTTCAAGTGAGGAGACAGTTCCAGTGTTAACTTCTGTAGATTTAGGATTCCACTGAATCTCTGTAGGATCTGTACGGTCCATTAGATTACAGAATTTACTGTTTCCTTTAGAAAAAGGTTGTTCAGGTATCTACTATGGTTATAAATCTAGACTGAAGCAGAGCAAAAACAGGGGCTAGTGTCTTGGTTAAGCAGGGAAAGATTAAAGAAAGGGCAATGTGTGTGCCCACAGCAAAACATTATGGAGTGTTGATGTGCCAGGAAGATGGGGACATGCACGTAGGCATTCTTGATGTCCTCAGAGGCCATAAGGTCTCTCAGAAAGAGGAAAGCAATGATTGACTGTGCAGACTCCATACTGAGTTTTTGTACTTGTAGAAAATGGTCTAGAAAACTTTAGATCTAGTATAGGAGAATTCCCCATTTTGCTTTGGGGATTGTAAATAGGCTGAAATAGAAACTCGAAATCCTTTCCTATTCTGGGACAATGGCTATGGCACAGTGGAGAAAGGAGCTTTTCTAGAACAGTGTGAAGGTCTGCCAATCACCAAGCTGGGCAGAGGCAGAAATTGAAATACAATTTGAGGCCCCTGAATATAGCATTTTGGACCCAAACATGTGAAATGTTGTTTTCCCAAATGGCTGCTAAGGCCAATAGATAGCACCCCCCCCCCCTCCCCAACTAGAGGTAGCACACCCTCATTGTGAGAGGAATTGCTCACAGGCTTGGAGGACATTTGTGTCCAGGACTTACAGTGGATCTGATTTCTAGGCTTTGCTTTGGACCTGAAGGCTTGAGAGAACTGCAAGGAGATTTTGCCTTCTTTTTATAGGGTGACCTCCATAATGAAGTTGTCCAGAAATTTGCCAAAGTGTCATTTACCATCAAAGGCCATACACAAGAAGCTTTTCTTGCACTGATGCTCCAAAGACCAACATTTAAGCCAAGAACTGACTTGTGTATGTACCAGAAGGAGACCCTATATATTTATTGTATAATATGTGCTAGCTCCTTACCACAATAGAGTAGGCCCATAGGTTCCAGTTGCTGGACCACAAAGTGATCTGTCAGGATAGAGCCAAGACATACCCTTAGCTGGCAGGTTGCAGGGCACAACCCACAAAGGAGAATAAGGCCTTATAAAGGGATCCTAGTCTGTTATCCTCTAGGTCTTTAAAAACAGGTATGTCCTTAAAGCGGAATTTCACCCTAAATATAAGCCCTCCCATGTGATCCAGCATACTGGCGTCAGCGCCAGTATGCTGTTTTTTTTTTTTTTTTTTAATCCATGTACTTACTGTCTTATGCAGAATTTTATTTTTTTTACCCCGCGGTGGACGGCGCCAGTATAGCGCGGCACATCTTACGAAAGTACCCGAAAAGGACTCGGGTAATCGCGGTGAAAATGCGGCGCCTGCGCACAGACCTAGGAGCTGACTGCGCAGGCGCCGTATTTCTCCGAGTCCTATTTCGGCGTTTTTCGGAGGGCGTGACGCGCCATAGCCGTAGGACTCGGAGAAATACGGCGCCTGCGCAGTCAGCTCCTAGGTCTGTGCGCAGGCGCCGCATTTTCGCCGAGATTACCCGAGTCCTTTTCGGGTACTTTCGTAAAATGTGACGCGCTATACTGGCGCCGTCCACCGCGGGGTAAAAAAAAAAAAATTCTGCATAAGACAGTAAGTACATGGATTTAAAAAAAAAAAAACAGCATACTGGCGCCAGTATGCTGGATCACATGGGAGGGCTTATATTTAGGGTGAAATTCCGCTTTAACTGAGAGCATCAGAGTTTCGCTGAGACAGGAAATGGATGGGTCCACAAATGGAACAAACTATTTTAGAAACCCTTCCACCATAGGGTATTGCTGGGCAATATGTTTAGGAGGTGGAAATATTTTTTCCAGGTCAAACTAATATCTATACAGAACTGTATGTAATAGGGAATTGTGACGCCGCCGTGATTCACATCTAGAACGGGCGCAGCTGCATCTTGTCCTGGCAGCTGCGCTCCGTTCTAAACACCGCAAGCGTCACTTCTGGTGCGCTGCCTGCGTTCCACTCTGGAACACGGAAGTGCGACTCTCCTTGTCACGGCTCCTCCTCTCCTTCACGGCGCCTATTTGAATCCCTAGGCCAGACAGCTAGGTGTTCCTCGATTCTGCTAAGGACGCCAGCTGTCACCTGGGCATGCACACAGCCACCACCTGAGCCAAGACACCGCTGTGGACCATCTCTGTGTTCGACCACCAGGACCTGCAGCACTCTGGGCCATCCTCTGCCTACCATCTCTATACTCAGCCACTAGGACCTCCAGCACTCTGGGCCTTCCTCTACCTAAGCGCAAGTACCCTGAGCCTATCATACCTGCTCAATAGCTCTCATATGCCATTGATCTGTGTTAATAATACCAAGTATAGCTTCAGGCCTCTGATATCTGCTTAGTAGTTCTCATATAGCTATGAACTGTTTAATTCAGACCAAGTATAGCCACATGCCTCTGATATGTGCTCAGGAGTTACCGGAAGCCTGTGTACTTTGCTATCCAGTGCAAATATTATTACTTACCTCACATATCAGCTGTGTATTTCTTATCCGTCTATGAACTGTGTCTGCTCAGACTCAAGTATTGTCCTTGCTGTACAAGTCCAGTACTGCATTGGCTCAACATTCCTTTACCTCTGAGACTTTAGATTTTGCCTTAACCTTAAGTGACGCTTATGAAGGAATAAGCCCCATTCACTTATCTGAGGCTGTGATGACAGAACCCTAACTCTCTGACCTGATAGAGAGTGAAACCTGGGTTCAACCCTGAGAAGCCTCTGCAGTTGCGATCCACATATTTAAACCCCTGATTAGCGTATCGTTACAGGAATACACTGGAAAAAGTGAAAAACAAATTAAATTAAATATAAATTGAATAGTGGTAAGCTGCTCCTCAAAATACAGTAGTGAACTGTGGAAATGTTAGGTAAATTGGTTGAAGAGGGCGCTAGTTGGCAAAGATGCCCTATTTATAAAATAAGGCGATTTAGATACGTGATTAAAAACACATAAAAATAAATGTAAACATAAGAATAAACAGCGCAATATATATATGCAATAGAAAGTGTAATCAAAATCCCCATTAACGGGCAAATAAGTGCAATAGTGAATAAATCAATGTTGATTAAAAGTCCATATAGATTTAATGGTAGTTAAACTAGCAATAAAAATAACAGAAATAATCCCAAAGAAAGTTGTGATTGGATTCATGCAATTAATCCTCAGGTGGGTTAATAGCCTTCACCACTAATAATCAGCTTCACCCGAAGTGCTCTGCACAACAAATGCGCTTACCACAATGATAGGACCTATTTGGAAAAGTAGGTCATGGAAGCTGGGCAGGATGAGTGCCTGCTCACTATGCGGCAAATACAGGAACCATAGCTGAAGTGATGTACCAATTGAACTCAAAGAAAACAGAGAGGGGGGATCCCATAGTATATTACCATTTATTTAAAATTGCAAATAAAAAATACAGCCTGGTGGCCTCTTACTTAGATAGTTCCCGCCCGGCACTAGGACTGCTTGTATATCGCTCTGCTTGTGTAATGCTCTAGTGGAGAGACACGCTCGGCAGCACGGTGGATGCGCGATGGGTACAATAGATATCCTGTGCCGGAGGCACTGTGAGGGGCGCTGTATTGCGGCTGTAAGTAGGATAGCCAGATCTCGCTGCCGACATATGTTTCGTATAGATTTACGTCATCAGGGACACTGGAAAGGTCTTAACAAGTTGGAGGATCTTTAGAGAACCCAGACTAGTCACTTTAGGTGTAGCCAAAACAGGTAGCACCTGTGCAGACTGCATTAATAAGGGCCAAGATAATATCCTTGTTTTGGAGTAGTATCTGAGGACTGTGACTCCTTGTTTACCAAGTTCTTTAAGCCTCAACCTCTGGGAATTCAGAGATGGACTTTAGACAACAGAGCATACTGAGTCAGCTTTTTGTGGGAGCAAATGTGCCTATATTCTCAGACACATAAGCTGAGAATTATTTCCTGGATAATAATTATGAAGGGGTTAAATAACCCTCCAATTAGTGCTGCACAGTGATCCATGCAACTGGTGTCAGGTGTTAGGGAATCCCAAGCTGGCCAAACCGCCAAGGCCACTGACCTTGTAATTATGATCCCCCATAGTAAGCAAGACAGCACATAAGGGTAGTCAGAATTTCACTGCCAAAGCAGGAAGGAATAATGTCACCAGGTAACTGGCAAGACAGCAGGGAGCCTAGGTGCCATCCAGAAAATCATAGAACAGATTACGGTCCTAGAGGATGGTGGAAAAGCAATGAGGTCTTTATGAGTTCATAGAAAATTGCATGCACATTTGCAATAAGGCTGCTATAATTTGCGTAGGGACAGAAAAAAAGCTCTGGTAAATTTTAATGTAAGCCCCAATGCTTAAAGGGTCACTAAAGGAAAAAAATGTTTTGCTGAAATGACTGTTAACAGGGTATAGAGACATAAAAGTTAACTGATTCCTTTTCAAAATGATTAAAAATAGATAAAAAAACAATCATATAATGTGCCTGCAGGTTAGTTTCACTTTTGAACTGGCTTCATGTTTCTGCAAAGTAGAAATAGACACACAGAACAAAATCAAACAAATCCAGGGCAGTGTTTTGTTTTTAAAATGAATCTAATCGGTTCTGGGAAGTTTTAGACACACAGTAATGACAGCTTAAACCATTGTGAGAAAGCTCCCAGTATGGTGGTTATAAGGAAACAGACAAGCAGGAAGTGTGGAGAACAGAGCAGGATTACAGCAACTTCAAAGCAAAAACGAACAATAAAGACATGAAACCAGTACTGCAGTAAGGTAAAGGAAGCTATTTAGCTAAAAAAAAAATCCTTTAGTGATCCTTAAAGAAGGGTAAAGTAAGAGTAATTTTCAGAATCCCTATAAATTTCACATGAAGGAGTTAAAATGCATTTTCCATTATGATATTGATAATCTTTAACACTATAGCATAACACAAATAACATGGATTTTTTTGCTGGAAAAAATCGCCAATGTGTGAAATGAGATGATCTCACATGTCAAGCTTAATGGAGCCATAACCTCTTGACTTATGTTTGTACTGGAAGATGAAAACTAAAAAGAGATCTATTGATGACAACAACATGGGTTTATTACAGACTTGAGTATAATTTATTTTAGTAGATTTTTACAGGCCCCTGAATTAAACAGTTTGCTACTAGAGCAAAGAACAGTGATTCCATTACAAATTATTGCAGATTTTCTCCTTAGATGCTCCGTCTTCAGTACACGAGCCAATAAAGCACCCTGTCCAACAAGGACTAATGTTTGGAGGCTTGACTACCGCAGGCTGATTGGATTACATGTAGGGAAATCATATTTTGCCTTGACTATTTTCCGCAGTGACACTTCAAAGCTTACTGCTGCGAAACATGCAGTGACTGATATTGGATGGCTTTGCAATTTCCAGTTTCCAGAGTGATGTGATTATTGGAACAATTAAATTGGAAGGTAAATGATGTGCCAGGAATACACATATATACAAGTTTGTCACAATGTTACAAGATAAAAAAATGGATGTCTGCTTTCAATGATGTATTACCTGGTAGGCATATTCTGTGTTTTTGATTTCCACATTAGAATAAACAACCTGACAAAGTGCACGTTTGTAAAAAAACAGCCTACATTGTACGCTAGTGGAAAATTCTGTGTGCAAGTGGCTATTTGTATTTGGGACAGCAGCAACACATTTTAAATTTGCATTGTTCTGCTGACCATTTCTCTGATTATACCAATTATCTGTCACTTCTTAACACTCCATCTCCCTCGTTCCTAAAAAAGCAAAAATGTAGGTTAGTCTCCAAGAACAGATAGATAAAGGAGTGGTGGCCTGTGGTCTGAGAGACAGAGCAATTATAGAGTGCTTTTTTAACAAGTTCAAAATTACAGCCAGTGGGGGTGGGGCCAGGCTACATACCAATGGACATACAGACCTGGGCTCGGGAGCAAGCAAAGCACAAATGTCCCCAGAGCAAGTGGCTTGGTATGGGGCACTCGACAGGGAAGGGGGGGATCACAAGCCCCAATTGGGGAGCCAAGAAGAGGAGGATCAGGGCTGCTCTGTGCAAAACGATTGCATATAGCAGGTAAGAATACCATGTTTGCTATTTGAAGAAAAAAATAGCATTTACAATCACTTTAAGTTTAATATAACAGGGATAGGAACTGGAACTAACTTGTACAGCACAGAAAGTAGTATACTCGGGGGCGGACTGACTATTTGGGCACTTGAGCAGTAGGGGGCTCCATCAGGGTGGCCAGCCTCAGTAAAGCCAGGGGCAGCATGTAAAAATCTGTGTATTTTTACATCTGTCCATGAAATGTCCCTTACCAACATAATTTTGCTGTGAAAATCCCAAGGCTACAGCTGCCCCACCTCTGCACTGCCACCTTAGCCAATTGGAAGAGTGGCACGCCCCCTTCCCCACCGCGGATCATTTGATTTCAGAGCAAGAGATGTTGACAGCTGGAGGAGAGGAGAGGGAGGAGGGGACACAGCCTGGAGTGTGGGAAGGGCTGCAACCTGCAGGACGGTAGGCTTGCTGAGCTGAACTGAGCATATTTTTGTCAGTGGCTTACCGTGGTGAGCAGGAGGGAAGGGGAAGGATTTTGTTTTCCTCTAGAATTGCTCCTTCTGTCTCTGAAGCTGTTCGATTTTCTGTGTGTGAAGTGCTTCTGGAGGAAGGACATGTTCTGAACTTCTCCCCCAATCTCTGCTACCCTTCCTACTCATTACCTGCCCACCACACAGGCACAGTCCCCTCCGCTCCTGCATTTTCACCTAATGTGTCTGTGAGCTGCTAGGACACTACAAGTCCCAGCATGCCAGGAGCTGGAAGCAGCAGCAGTTTGTTTTATCAGGCTGATTTTTGGGTGAAAAGTGCTGGTGTGTGTCTATATGTATACTGTGTGTCTATATGTATACTGTGTGTCTGTATGTATACTGTATGTTTCATGCATGCCTACTGCCACTAAACAGAAGTCGATCTAACAATCATATGCCCTTGAAAAATCCACTTGTTGCCATTCTGAGGCAGCTGAATGGTGAACTGCTGAGCCCGGCCTCAGATCAGGCAGCAGGACCGGTCTGAGCACATACCTGTACAGTAATATCATGGCACACATCAAGCATGGATTTTATTCACATGCCCCACTACCAGATCTGAGGCCAAACACCCGGTCTAAAACTGCACTGTCCTGTTCAAAACAGGGCAAGTGGCAACCCTGGTTGGGAACTCCTTATAATTGCCAATGCTTCCTAGCTTGAGCAGTATTACAATACTGTATATGCAGGCACATCCATAAATGACACATAGAAGCACTGGAGGTTAAAGGGGAGTTTCACCCACAATTTCACTTTTTAAATATAAATACCCCTGTAATACACAAGCTTAATGTATTCTAGTAAAGTTAGTCTGTAAACTAAGGTCCCTTTTGTTAGGTTGTTACAGCATTTAGATATTTTATAATCTAGAAATAGACCGTGGCCATCTTAAGTGTGGGCATCATGTAGCCAGACTGTATGACTTCCTGGATTTCAGATTTGCATATCTCGCACATACTGAGTGCTGCACAAGCAATGTAATAGGTTTCAGTCAGGTTTGCAAGGACTACTGGGAAACATGATGTCTATCCCAGAAACCCTTGCAAATAGCCTTGTGACTGAATAGCCTAGGCTAATAAGGAGGAGGAAGTAATGAAGGACTACAAAATAAAAGGTATTTACAAGCAACAAAATAAATAAAAATTGTCCATTCTGAAACTATGAGATTAGGGCATGCAGCACAGAAACATAAAAAAATGGGTGGAACTCCACTTTAAGTTGGCATCGGCAACAACAGGTGAGGTCTGAACTTTTCTATCCCCGCTCACACATCCACCCACAACACTGCCCCCCTCCTACTCCAAAGAGCTAACCCTTGGGGGTTTTTATAGTAAAACAAGCCAAGAAAAACAAATTTGTGTTAAAATGTGTTTAACCACTTCCTTACTGGGCACTTATACCCCTTCCTGACCAGGTGAAATGTCAGCTTCTGGCACTGCGTCACTTTAACAGACAATTGCGCGGTCATGCGACGTGGCTCCCAAACAAAATTGGCGTCCTTCTTTTTTCCCCACAAATACAGCTTTCTTTTGGTTGTATTTGATCACCTTTGCGGTTTTTATTTTTTGGTCTCCTCTCTCCCCTGACAGGACATGGATCTCTGGGTTTATGGATCGCGCGCCCTCTAGTGGCCATGAAGAGCGCTGGATGCATATATGCGTCCAGTCAGAGATTCAGAAGCACCCGACGGCCGCATATATTCGTACGGCCGTCGGGAAGTGGTTAATACACAATGAAACAAACAAAACAAAAATGACATGAAAGAAGAAGCATACGGAACCACAAAAAATGCAAAAATATTTTAACATTCAACAATATATACAATGAAAAAGGGTAAATATCTTGTGCCAAATTTAGGTGATAATTAATAAAAAAATAAAATTTAAGCTGCCCCCCAATAACAGTGCAATACTAAGATAAGCTGTGATGTGCAAATTAATGGTGTGAAAATAACAGAAATTATATCCGCAACAAAGTTAGTACAATTATGTCAAAACATTGATGTGGTAGATACCACTAGTGTAAAAATAGCTATAACAAAGTCCTTTAGTAAAGTGCTTTAGTGCATGGTAATTAGCCTTCAAATTCGCTGTGAATAGCTCCACCTTCACCGACCATGAGAGATCACCCAAAAAAATGCTCTGAATAAGGATGGCACCTTACCAAATGTTAGATTTGTAGAAAAAAACTAGGATGGCCGCACTCCAAAAACTGAAGCGTTTCACACTATCAAACAGTGCTTATTCATAGGTATGAATAAGCACTGTTTAATCGTGTGAAACGCGTCAGTTTCTCATCTGATTTTTTGCTGTGACATGTTTGTTTTGTGACCAGTTTTATTAAAAAGGGACAACATTGTTTTTGGAGTGCGGCCATCCTAGTTTTTTTCTACAAATCTTGCATATCAGTGCAGCGCCGGCACCCAAGTGTTTGGATTCAGTCATCTAGTTCTCTGGAAATTTGGAGCGGTTAAACTCTTTTTCTCACCTTACCAAATGTTGTTGACCCTTTTAGCCAAAAATTAGGTCAATGTAGGCTCATGTATAACTGAATATCAGACTCAGACTCCTTGGATCAGACCAGGCTCCAATAGCTCTGTAAAGGGATCCATCCTGCCAGCAGTCCGCTCTCCACAGTGTATGCTCTCAGGATGGTGTATACCAGAGGTCTCAAACTCAAATTACCTGAGGGCCGCAAGACAAGTTTTCATATCTCATGGGGGGCCGCATGCAAACTTTCAAACTTCAAAAACAGTACTGGTGTCAGCGAACGTATTATTAACCCCCAGCTCTGTGTCAGCGGACACATTATTAACCCCCAGCACTGGTGTCAGCGGACACATTATTAACCCCCAGCACTGGTGTCAACGGACACATTATTAACCCCCAGCACTGGTGCAGGGTACAGCACATCAGGGAACAGCGCACATCAGGGTACAGGGCACAGCACACATCAGGGTACAGGGCACAGCATATCAGGGTACAGGGCACAGCACATCAGGGTACATAGCCCAGCACATCAGAGGACAACAGGGTACAGGGCACATCAGAGCACAGCACATAGGGGTACAGCACAACAGGCCACATCAGGGTACAGGGCACGGCACATCAGGACAGGACATATCAGGACAAGGCACATGGCACATCAGGATACAGGGCACATGAAACAGCACATCAGGGTACAAAGCCCAGCAAATCAGGGTACATGGCACACATTAGGGTACATGGGCCACAATCAGGGCACGTGGGGCATATCAGAGCACATCAGGGTACAATCAGGGCAAATGAGAGCACACCAGGGCACATCAGGCACAGCACATCAGTACAGGGCACATGGTACATCAGGGTACAGGGCACAGGGTACCCTGATGTACAGAGCCCAGCACATCAGGGTACATGAGGCACATCAGGGTACATGAGGCACATTAGGGTACATGGAGCACATGGCACATCAGGGCACATGGGGCACAATCAGAGCACATCAGGGCACATGAGAGCACATCAAGGCACATGAGAGCACATCAGGGCACATGAGAGCACATCAGGGCAAAGGTCAGCGTTTACTTGTTTTCTTCAGATGCAGAGCAGTGCAGGAAGCGTCTGTCAGAGGTTCACTTGTCTCTCATGTCACGCTGCTACTCCCCCGCGGCCCCTCCTCTATTCTCGTCCATCCCAGATGATGTCACAAGCAAATAGGGATGGACGAGAAGAGAGGAGGGGCCACCGGGGAGTAGCAGCGTGACATGAGAGAGAAGTGAACCCCTGACAGACACTTCCTGCGCTACTCTTCATGCACCTCAATCTACACTTCCGTGGCACCCGCCCTGCCTGCGGGCCATTTATTACCGGTCCGTGGGCCGTAAATGGCCCGCGGGCCGGTACTTTGAGACCCCTGGTGTATACAGTCTCTAGTAATCCGGGTATTTGCCTTGTCATCCCCCAGGCTCAGCCTACTGTTCGTAGTCTGATATGCAGTTATACACCTGCGGTTTGAGCCTATATTGACCTTTTCTTTGGCTAAAAGGGTCAACAACATTTGGTAAGGTGCCATCCTTATTCAGAGCATTTTTTTGGGTGATCTCTCATGGTCGGTGAAGGTGGAGCTATTCACAGCGAATTTGAAGGCTAATTACCATGCACTAAAGCACTTTACTAAAGGACTTTGTTATAGCTATTTTTACACTAGTGGTATCTACCACATCAATGTTTTGACATAATTGTACTAACTTTGTTGCGGATATAATTTCTGTTATTTTCACACCATTAATTTACACAGCACGTGATTGACTTATTGGTGCAGTATTTTCATTTAATTTATTCCTATTTATTTATGTGTATTACCTTATTCACTATTTATAATTTGTATTCAACTTAGCGCCCCCCCCCTCCTTTTGAATATATACAATGAAATTTGATTTATGTAAACACTGTGCTAATGCTGTCAGAATGTTTATAGCGAAATAATAAAATAGTTTTGCATTTATGAAAATATGCAAATCTTGTTATTGGGAGATTTACAATTTTCCTACAATACAAACAAGAAATTTAAGTTTGTTTATCCGTGCTATTTTGAAGACAAGTGACACAAATGATATTGCTTAAAATATATATATATTAAAGCGGAGCTCCACCCGCATTTTTTTTTTTCAAAGTCGGCAGCTACTAACAGTGTAGCTGCTGACTTTGAACAAGGACACTTACCTGTCCTAGGCGCCCGCGCTGACGTCCCCGGCCGATGCCGATCCTCGACCCCGGCACCGCCATCCACAGTCAGGGAAACAGGCAGTGAAGCCGTGCGGCTTCACTGCCTGTTTCCTACTGCGCATGTGCGAGCAGCGCAGCGCTTTGTGAATGGTCCGGCTGCTTTCTGGGATACACACAGTTCCCAGAATGCAGCACGGCCCATTCACAAGAAGACACCGAGAAGAGGAGGAGGAATAAAACCACACCGCGGATCATGAGGGCAGATTCGGGACTTCCGCATAGCAACAGCCTATTTAGGGTGAGTATTTTTTTTTTTTTTTCCATTTAATTTTTTTTTTTGATTTTTGAAAAAAAATAAAAAATCAGGGTGGAGCTCCGCTTTAACTAAAATACAGTGCAAAATTACTATCAGGTATAATTTGTGATAAAACAAATAAATTATATACTTCTACATATCAAAGATAAATGGTGATTATTCAGATAATTCACCTTTCTATACAAGCTCTATTACAAACAATCACATTTCAATTCTAGAATGACTGGGTATGTTTCAGACTTGATAACTTGTGAATCAGGGTTTGACAAATTTGTGAGGTACTGCCACGATTGGTAGAGTGAGAGAAATAATTCTAGCTATAGACCACCTCTGTAATTTAAAAAATGCAACCTGTAGAATCTTTTAAATGTCACCTATGGAGATTTTAAAAGATAAAAATGTGTCACCATTCCACGAGCGGACGCAATTTTGAAGCGTAACTTGTTGGGTATCATTTTAATCTGCGTAACTTTTTTTTTCAAAATATAAAAAAATTGGGCTAACTTTATTGTTGTCTTATTTTTTAATTAAAAAAATGTGTATTTTTTACCAAAAAAGTGCACTTGTAAAAACGCTGCGCAAATACGGTGTGACAAAGTATTGCAACGACCGCCATTTCATTCTCTAAGGCCTCGTACACACGAGGCAATCTATTTGTTCAAATCGGTCGGACCGACCGATTTGAACAAATCTGTCTGCTAGGATTTTGGTTTGCTCGCGTGTACACGCGAGCAAACCAAAATCCCCGCCAGCAGACGGCGCGCTGACGTGTCAGCGACGTTGACGCCGCCACGTCACCGCACCAGGAAGTAAAACACTTCCGCGCATGCGCCGAATCCATTCGGCGCCGGTGCGAGACGACATGTCTGCTGGTAAGTGTACTAACCAGCAGACATGTCGGGCGGACGAATTCTCACCCGATAGATTTCAAAGCATGCTTTGAAATCTGTCGGGTGGCCAAATCCGTCGGCTCGCCCGTACACACGATCGAATCTGTCTGCTGGGACGGTCTAGCAGACCGTTTCCAGCAGACAGATTTGATCGTGTGTAAGAGGCCTAAGGCAGTGGTTCTCAACCTTCTAGTGCCGTGACCCCTTGATAAAATTCCCCCAGTTGCGGGGACCCCTAACAGTAAAATGATTTTCATAGCGTGGGTTATCAGGACCCAAGAAAAGTAATTTGTGCCCCTAATCCGTAGACATTTAGCGCTCCTTAAGTCCTTTTAACCACTTAAGGACCGCCGCATGTACATTTACGTCGGCAGAATGGCACGTACAGGCACATTGGCGTACCTGTACGTCCCTGCCTAGACGTGGGTCCGATCGGGACACCCCCCCCCCCGGTACATGCGCCAGTTCCCGTGGCTTCAAAAGCGATCCGGGACGAGGGGGTGGCTGTTCGTTTTTGTCTCCCAGCCAATGCGTGTCCGCCACCCGCCCTCTTCCTGTGTAAACACAGGAAGGGGGAAGTGATGTCATCCTCTCGGCGGTATTTTCAACCGCCGATAAGGAGGGAAGACATCACAAGTAAGTCTGCACAACACTACACTGACACCAGGACATGTAGGCACATTAACCTATCATATATGTACTGATCACTGCATTTAGTGTCAGTGTGACAGTTACTGTGACAGGCAGTTAGTGTTAGGTCCAGGGTAGCTCCCGTACCCCCCCCCAATAAAGTTTTAACCCCTTTATCACTGCCCTAGTTAACCCTTTCACCCCCTATTGCCAGTGTCACTAAGCAATCATTTTTCTGATCGCTGTATTAGTGTCACTGTTGCCGCTAGGTAGCTAATTTTTTTTTTTTTTTTTTATTGCGATTTTTTTTTTTTTTACTAAAGACATGTGGCTGAATACATTTTGGCCTAAATGTTTGACTAAAATTTAGTTTATTCGATTTTTCTTATAACAAAAAGTAAAAAATATAGATATTTTTTCAAAAATGTCGCTCTATTTTTGTTTATAAAAATCGCAGGAGGTGATCAAATACCATCAAAAGAAAGCTCTATTTGTGGGAAGAAAAGGACGCAAATTTTGTTTGGGAGCCACGTTGCACGACCGCGCAATTGTCTGTTAAAGCGACGCAGTGCCGAATTGTAAAAACGCCTCTGGGCATTTAGCAGCATATTGGTCCGGTCCTTAAGTGGTTAATGGCAAATATAATCGCAGGCAGTGTTACTTACTGTGTCTCCGACTTCGTGGTGTCTTGTAGCAGTGACACCTATGCCGAAATCAGGAGATAGGGTCTCCTGCAGCCCCTCTCACTTCACATTCCCCACCAGTCAGCTGACTCTAGTCTCTGCCATGAACTGAATGGGTGCCTGCAAAGAGGCTGAGTGGGAAGCCGCGGGCTCCAGGAACAGTCCATCTGGGCAGCCACAGGCTCCAGGGATGGCCTTGCTGGGTGGCCACAAAAAGGCTGGGAGAGCGGTGCAGTCTTCAGGAACAGCAGAGGATTCAGTGACCCCTGGCAAATCTTTATTTGACCCCCGAGGGGGTCCCACCCCCAGGTTGAGAACCATTGCTCTAGGGTGTTAGAATAAAAAAAATATATGTTTGGGGGTTCTAATTAGAGGGAAGGAGATGGCAGTGAAAACACAGGAAAAGCTTCATTAGCATTGCTGGTTGTCTTGTCATGCCAACGGCCACCACAAGATGTCGCCAGATCACAGAAGGAAGCATAGGCCTGCAGAAGGCCGCAAAGCCGAGGCCTTAATTACCAGCCGGCGGTATCCTGTGTCTCCATGCTCCCTCACCTCCCCAGCTGTGTGATCGCTTCAGGCCACGTCGGCCGGTAATTGAGGCCGCGGCTTCAGGCCTTCGCTTCTTTCCCCTGGAGCCAGGTCGCTAATTTGTGTCGCAATTGCGTCCTGGCACCCGGATTTTGTCAAACCCTGTTGTGAATATCCTTCAATGTTTTCACAGACTAGTAAACAATTATGTTTACCTTAACTGCGGTGTGATCCTTCTCAAACCAAACAGACCTTCTTACACTCTAAGGCTGCGTACACACGATCAGACATGTCCGATGGAGCGTTTTCATCGGACCAGGCTGAAGTGGTTTGTTGGTCTGATGTGCGTACACACCATCGGACCAAAATCCCCTCGGGCCAGAACGCGGTGACATAGAACACAATGACGTGATGAAAAAAGGAAGTTCAATGCTTCCAAGCATGCGTCGACTTGATTCTGAGCCTGCGCGGGTTTTTGGTCTGATGATTTTGTGTACTAACCATCGAACCTGTCTGACGGACAGGTTTCCAGCGGACATGTTTTCAAGCATGTTTTGAAACTTTGGTCCGCTGGAAAACAGTCCGATAAGCCGTACACACGATCAAACATGTCCGCTGAAATTGGTCTGTGGACCAATTTCAGCGGACATGATCGATCGTGTGTACGCGGCCTTAAGCGTGCATAGACTAAGTGTCATATTGCACACAGCTTGACAATACAATCATAGCTTATATTTTATATTTAGAATGAATATATGGTATAACATATACTATGACTAGGGTTGTCTCGATACCGATACTAGTATCGGTACCGATACCAAGCATTTGCCCGAGTACTTGTACTCGGGCAAATGCTCTCGATGCTTCACCCGATACTTGTACTGTCAGCGGTGATCAGTGCATGGGGAAGTTACAAGC
The DNA here is from genome assembly GCA_029574335.1 of Rana kukunoris. Classification (NCBI taxonomy): domain Eukaryota; kingdom Metazoa; phylum Chordata; class Amphibia; order Anura; family Ranidae; genus Rana; species Rana kukunoris. Next base: position 216,122,152 of record CM056049.1, on the reverse strand, counting down.
ACCGGTCACCACTATATAGATCGGTGTTTGTAACTCCCCCACACACGATCACCGCTGACTGTCCAGTGTCCTTCTCCAGCCCCCCTCCGTTTTGCAGCAGTCTCCCTCCCTCTGTGTCCCCCGCCGTGTTTCTCTCTCCCTCCGTTCCCCCCCCCCCCGTGTTTTCTGTATCCCTCCGTGTTTCTCTCTCCTTCCGTGCTCCTCCTCCACCCCCTGGAAATGTCAGGATGGAGAGCGGGGTAGGAGCTGGTAAATCCGGCTCCTTACTGCCTAGAATGTATTGTTATGTAGTGTATTTATGCGCTGCGTCGCAATACAAAGTAGAATGTACCCTGTTGAAATTATTGGATTTTTGATTTTTGTATATTTGCTTTGCAAAATAAACTTAAATATTGCCTAGAATGAACAAAGTCAGTGATCACTGACTCTGTCCATTCACATAACTGAAACATTGTAAACTGTGATTACAATGTTTCAGTTTATGAATGAAGAGAAGACGCTGTCTTCTCTCCATTCATTTTCAGCGCAGCTGATGCTGCTGTCAAAGGGACTGGAGAACATGTGTTCCTAGTCCCTTTCTTTGTCTCAAAGGGGAAATGTCAGAGGTCTGTTAAGAACCCTGATATGTCACCAAGGCCCCCAACAGGGCTGAAAAAAAATAAAGAATAAAAAAAAATATTGTAGAAAATAATAATAAAAAATTTTTTTAAATCACAGACACGGTCCACACTCCCCCCCCCCCCCCCTTGAAAAAAAGAAAGCATTATAAATAAAATAAAAATAAATAAAATATTGTAAAAAATTAAAAACAAATTGTTAAAGTAAAAAAAAAAAAAAAACTACTGACACATGTGCCGCAGTCACATGAGATTAAAAGTATCGGTATCGGCGAGTACTTGAACAAAAGTATCGGTACTTGTCTTAAAAAAGTGGTATCGGGACAACCCTAACTATAACCAATCCAATTTTAAAGACTTTAAAGTCAGTACTATGAGATATATAACAGTATATGGATCTCTGTTTTTAGAAGCAAAACCAGTTCATGCTGCAGTTAAAATTTGCTTCAAGCCTCGTACACACGACCAGTTTTCCCAGCAGGAAAACTGGCAGGAAAGCATTTGGCTGGGAATATCGGCCGTGTATATGCTCCCTAGCAGTTTTCCCGACAGGAAAACTGCCCGGGAAAAATATAGAACCTGCTTTCTATTTTCCCATCGGGATTACCGGCAGAGCATTTCCTGCAGAGAAAAACGGTCATCTGTATGCTTACCTGTTCCATTGAAACCCGCGCATGCTTGAAAAAGAGTTCAACGCATGCGCGGTAGTTTACTGTGGGGTGTAGCAAGACGGCGGCGACTACATCGAATCAGGCTCGTCGTAGACAATGACGTCACCGCCATTCAAAAGAACGGTGGTTCTTTTGAATGGCTGTCTGTATGCACGACAAGCTTGCCAGGAATCCCGCTGGGAAAACCAACATTTGTTTTCTGACAGGATTCCCGGCCGTGTATACAGGGCTTCACTCTAAAACTGAACTAACAATGGATTGGATTAGACAAGCATATGCTCAACCAAACTTCAATTACCTACATACATTACATACATGAAAAGATTTATACTTTACCAGAATTTAAGAGTTCTGTCTGTTTGAGAAGCTTACCGTGAGGTAATGAGGAGTCCCATAAGACTCCTTCCAACCCCCTACGTGTTTGCGTTTCAAGACCTCCTCCTTCCAGCTCCGGTCCTCCTGAGAGTTAGTCAGACGTCGAGCCAGGGAGAGAGATCCCTACTGCTATATCAGTTGTTACTTTTATCTTACTCCAAAAGTGGGTGTGTATCTCACAACTATGTAATGGATGATGTCATATGACGATATGTTATTGTAGGTGACCATAACAACCAAGTCCATTGCCATCTTGAATAATTAATATTTTTAACCACTAGAGGCAGTGGTGTATAAGAAATGGCTTTTAATGTGATTGACATGACCTTTGACCCTCGGCTTAGTGAAACACCATTAATTGTCAAATACTGTCAAAACATGTGTCAATTAGCTTCAGACATCCTGGCGTAAGCTTAGATATACGTCTTGGGAAAATCTACCCACATCTTAGCTAATGGATTGTAACAATCCTTGAAACTTTTTTTCGGCGTAGGTATTCCCCTTAAAATCCATACCAGACCTAAGGGTCTGGTATCATCCTGGGGGAGAACCTCACGCAATTTTTTTTTTTAATTTGTGCAGGGTTCCCCTTCAAGATTCCCTGCACACCAGTCGCCCCGCAAGTCTTGATCCGACTTCTGGTGCGACCTCTATTTAAATCAATGGGCTCCCATAGGGAACCATTGATTTTGAATAGAAACAGAAAAACGCGACTGAAAACTAGCGCGGCAAAACGTGTATTGAAATCAATGCAAAACGCTGCTTTTTTCCTGGCGTCTGTACTAGCTTTATAGCCCGTTTTTTAAAACGTCCATGGAAATGAAGCCTTAAGCATGGGTTCCATGAATACTATCACAGATATACTATAAACATATTATGAAATAAAAAATATTATTTAAGATATACATAACATGACCGCTTATTTGTGGATAAGCCCTACAGCTTCATTTTACAAAGACAAATACTATGAGCGCATGTTTCCCTTATCTATACACAGTCTGTACCAATCCCCTTTATCTATAGACGTCAAAGATTTGAATTTATGGTCTGGGATAAAGATACAGATAAACCTACAGTCTCTTGTAAGACCGAAAACCACTTTAGAGACAGTGAATTTGGTTTAACCTCTTAGAGAGAAAGTAGAAACCAAAATGGCTTTGGTATTGTTCATAGCATATCAAGAGCTATGAACTTATTTCAACTTTAGAGAGAAAATGGCCTCCCTTATGTTCGTTATGGAAAATATACAATATAAAATAATATAAAGCCTATATACATTTCTTTTAACCCCAAATGTTCCAACAATGCTGTCAGTGTAGTGCACCCTTGCCCCTCCAATTTTACATCACTGGATCAGGGACTAGTAAGCAGATCGCCAACTAGACTGCAGAGCCTATTCATCAAAATGTTTCCAGCATGACCCGCACAAGCTCTTTGCACACCCTATTTATTTATTTCCATGGATTTCTGAAAATGAACTTTTTTTACAAGTTGATAGCAATAAAAAAAGTTGTACAGAACACATGCGCAGGCTCATCTTAGAATCTTTTTGACAAGTGGCTCTGCAAACAAGTGTCTCTAGAATAAAAAAACTGATGAGCATAAGGGTGTGGGGGCAGTTTGGTTGAGAGCACAACCAATGTGACAGCAAGAGTGATGAGAAATGTAACCGTTTTATCGATTGGCATAGTTCTGCTTTAAGCCCCTTTCACACGATTGGCCTGCTCGGATCCGCCTGTCCGTTTTTCAGGCAGATCCGAGCGGGCCACCAATTGACTTTTATGGGCAGGCGGATGTCAGCCGAGATGTGTCCGCTGACACCCGTCTGCCATCGGATCCGACAAGATCCGCTCAAAACTGACAAATGTCAATAAGTTCGCCATCCGTCAAGCGGATCGGATGAAAAATGGACAGGCTGTCTGTTTTCATCTGCTCTCCCCATAGAGAACAGCGAGGCTCTGACAGGTCCGTCCCTGCACAGTGAGTGGAGACAGACCTGTCCTCCGCCTGTTAAACAGGGATCAACAGGGTGATCCCCCACTGACCTTGCAGAGCCCGTTAAGCGGATCCACCCCATGTGACAGGGGCCTTAAAAGTGGTTGTAAACCTCCAGACATGAAAAATATATATTATTGATGGCTACTGTATATATTTTATATTTTGTGGAGCCTGGTATGAAGTGTAGTGTTGACACCTCAGTGATTTTGTTGTGGCAATTTCAGTGTTGTGGTGTGCAGTGCTGGGTGCTATAAGATAAGGGAACAAAACTAGATACCCATATAATGTTCAAAGTGTGGTTGGCTGAAAGGAAATAGTGGTGCCCTATACCCTTAAGTGTATGTGATCCACTCAGTGTGGTCAAAAAAAGGAGAAATAAGACATTTTCTAAAATAAGGCGTGAATCGCTCAGTGGTGTGATATATTCTTCCCTATATACAAATAATGGTGATAAAGATGGACTAAGGTAAATAAATAAATAAAGTGACGTTTAGAATATATAACAGAAAAACCTTGCTGGTAAATACAATATGCAATGGTCAGCTGGTGCCTGAGCTGACATATGGTTACAATATGTTTTAATCAGGTAATAACCGTATAGTTTTTATATATATTTTATATTCATCCGTGACGTGGTAGGTAACTTCAGTACAGTGCTGCGTGGTCAACTCGGATGTTAGTACCAAATATTGCCACTACAATTGACAGCGAGAATTCCAGTTATCCCCCCACATGTATCCCCTCTTACCAGATTGTAGTCCCCTCAGCGGGGGTGTAGAGCCTTGGGGATCAGTGGGTAGTTGCTGTTTACCAACCTCTGTAAGTGGCGGTGCGTAGTGGGTTAACTTTCTGGATGTTGGATCAGTCGCCGTGCTTGATGTTTCCTGGGTTGTGATCAATGGCTCCAAGGGAGATGGCAGTGGTTATGAGGAGGCAAGAAAAAGAGAAATCCACATGGTGTAATAATTCTTGGTGACTTTTATTGTAAACCCGTTTCCAAATTGGAACAACCGGGTATTGGTAGAAAATTAAAAAATTACAAATTTTTAAGAAGAAACAAAGATTAAAAACATAGGAGCTGCTACACCGCAGCTAGACAAAGTTAGTCCCGTAGGGAGAGCTGTACCAGTCGGGTTGTGGGAGCCTGTGCGGTCACTATCCGTGTGGAGCGTATGGAGCGTGTGGAGCGTGCTGCTGTTTGCGTTCCACTGGTGAGCGCGTCCCGACCCGGAAGTCCTAGCTGGTCTAAGCTTAGCGTACCGTAGTGCGTGACGTGAGGGCGTGTAGTCACCTGACCGGTTTCGTCTATGGACGTTTTCAAAGGTCACGTCACGCACTACGGTACGCTAAGCTTAGACCATCTAGGACTTCCGGGTCGGGACGCGCTCACCAGTGGAACGCAAACAGCAGCACGCTCCACACGCTCCATACGCTCCACACGGATAGTGACCGCACAGGCTCCCACAACCCGACTGGTACAGCTCTCCCTACGGGACTAACTTTGTCTAGCTGCGGTGTAGCAGCTCCTATGTTTTTAATCTTTGTTTCTTCTTAAAAATTTTTAATTTTTTAATTTTCTACCAATACCAGGTTGTTCCAATTTGGAAACGGGTTTACAATAAAAGTCACCAAGAATTATTACACCATGAGGATTTCTCTTTTTCTTGCCTCCTCATAACCACTGCCATCTCCCTTGGAGCCATTGATCACAACCCAGGAAACATCAAGCACGGCGACTGATCCAACATCCAGAAAGTTAACCCACTACGCACCGCCACTTACAGAGGTTGGTAAACAGCAACTACCCACTGATCCCCAAGGCTCTACACCCCCGCTGAGGGGACTACAATCTGGTAAGAGGGGATACATGTGGGGGGATAACTGGAATTCTCGCTGTCAATTGTAGTGCAATATTTGGTACTAACATCCGAGTTGACCACGCAGCACTGTACTGAAGTTACCTACCACGTCACGGATGAATATAAATATATATAAAACTATACGGTTATTACCTGATTAAAACATATTGTAACCATATGTCAGCTCAGGCACCAGCTGACCATTGCATATTGTATTTACCAGCAAGGTTTTTCTGTTATATATTCTAAACGTCACTTTATTTATTTATTTACCTTAGTCCATCTTTATCACCATTATTTGTATATAGGGAAGAATATATCACACCACTGAGCGATTCACGCCTTATTTAGAAAATGTCTTATTTCTCCTTTTTTTTGACCACACTGAGTGGATCACATACACTTAAGGGTATAGGGCACCACTATTTCCTTTCAGCCAACCACACTTTGAACATTATATGGGTATCTAGTTTTGTTCCCTTATCTTATAGCACCCAGCACTGCACACCACAACACTGAAATTGCCACAACAAAATCACTGAGGTGTCAACACTACACTTCATACCAGGCTCCACAAAATATAAAATATATACAGTAGCCATCAATAATACCAATTTCCATAAGGCAATTATTATTATGATCACATGAGCACATCATAAAGTGCCCTCTTTTTTTCCCTTTGAGGGATTATCAGCAAGAAGGGATCACTTGGTGAAACTGTGAGTTTTGTTTCCAATAAACTCTTCCGCTACAAGTACCCGACACGTGAAATATACATCACATCCATATAGCAGCGCCAATTATCTGTAACTAACATCAACTCACCATCCCTCTTTGAGAGATTATATAGAAGGCAGCAGCTCATATCCCCAGTCCTAGCGCGGATTAACCCTCAATTATTCACAATGAAAAATATATACACAAGAAATATCCCTCTATAATGTGTACTGTCTCAATTAACGGGGTTGTAAAGGAGAAAAAACATGTTTTTCATAATAAGCATTCTTTACCTGCAGACATTCCTCTTTTCACTTCCTCATTGTTCGTTTTTTGCTCAGAAGTTGCTCTATTTCTTCTCTGTTCTGTTCACTTCCTGCTTGTCTAATAGTTGTTGAAGGGAGGCTTTACTGCGTTGGTCAGTGACGTGCTCGCCCCCTCCTGGGACCTACATCTGTGTGGCAGGACGCTCTCTACGTGTTAGGGCCCTTTCACACTGGTGCGTTTTCCTGCGTTTTCGCGGTAAAAATTGCGCTATTAAAACGCCCCCCATGCCCCTCTCCATTGAAATTAATTAAAAACGCGATAAAAACGGCAAAACACCGCGATTTTACAGCGTTTTTTAATTCATTTCAATGGAGAGGGGCATGGGGAGCGTTTTATTAGCGTTTTAATAGCGCTATTTTTTGGAAAATTATTTTTATTCAGTTTTTGCAACACAAATACAATACTAGGCCGCAACATGCGACCAACAATCACCGGTCAAAACACAGAAACCGGTTTTGAAAGAAAGAAAAAAACAAAGAAAAAAAAAAAGGGGGGGGGGGGGGGGGACGACAACAATAAAATACATTAAATGTTCACAGACTAGCTCAAAAGCAGTGGAGTCAAGTTAAATCAAATCAAAATAGATCAGAACTCGTGACCCCCCCCGCCAGGACACTAAAAACCTTTTTGCCCAATCTTAATCTCAGTGCAGATAGAGTATAACATGCAAATCCCTTTCTGGGAAAGAAAAGAGGTGAGAGACGTCTCCCCTCCAGACTACACAGTTGCTCTAGAATAAATAGGTCCATAAACCGCCCCACCTGATGATATCATACATACACTCAATGACTATACCGAACCCAGCTTAGTCCGACAGTGTATCCACTGAGGCCATCCAACCTCCCCACACCTTATCAAATGTTGTCAAGGTCCCCCTGCTCAGGTAGGCAGCCTTGTAAAATGGAATGGCCTTATTGACCAGTACTTTCCAGGACTCCACCATTGGGGCCGAGGAGTTCTTCCAAGAAAGGATGATCCTCTTTTTAGCATAGAAAAAAAGCAGGATGAGGAGCATTCTAATCGCCCTGGTCGTGGCCAGGGGTTCCACCAAATGTAGTAGACACACCTCCACAGTGATAGGAATCGAAATAGAAGTAACCGACCGTATACAGTCTACCACACCCTGCCAGTATGATTGAACCCGGGGACATTCCCAAAAGACGTGCATAAAGTCTGCAGAGGGTACAGAACACCGCCAGCATACAGAACTCTGGTTCCCAAATATTCTAGCCAATCTAGCAGGAGTCAGGTAAATCCTGTGCAGGAATTTGTAATAGATAAGCCTATCCCTGGTAGAAACCAGGGCCTGAAAAGCTGCCCCCCAGACATCATCCCAATCGTCTCTGTCCAGTCCCGAGGTCACAGTCTCCCAGGCCTGTCTACATGGCGCCAGCAATTTAGTCGTTTCCTGAAAAAGGTCCTTATATAGGACAGAAACCGCTTTAGTCAGCGATTCACTACGAGCCAATAGCTCCAAATCACTGAGCTCAAGAACAAGAGGACCCCCCTCAAATTGGGCCTGAAATGCATGCCTTAGTTGCAGGTACCTGAAGAAGTGCGTTTTGGGTAGGCCATAACGTACCTTTAGGTCGTCAAACAGCATAAGAGTGCCATTCGCCACTATATGTCGCAGACGCTTGATTCCAAAGTTGGTCCACACCACTGGGTCTGGATATTCAAAAAAGTGTGACAGCTTGGGATTCCTCCATAGGGGGGTCTCAGGGGAAAAAGTGACACCATCCTGGGGTCTCAGCTCATGGGCCACAGACCATGCTCTGAGTACCGAACGCATAGAGGACGTCAAGGGGAAGGGGGCCCTCGGCCCTCTATAGACCAGAAGCGAGAGCGCCTCATAGGAGCCCACACAAGCAGCCTCCAAGGAGACCGCAGCATCGTCTGGAGCGGTGATCAACCAGCGATTTGCCACCGCCAGCTGGCCGGCCAAAAAGTATTTATGGAAATTGGGTACCGCTAATCCCCCCTCCCCCCATGGTTGCTGAAGAATAGCCAGTTTGAGGCGAGGGAGCCTCCCCTGCCACAGGAAGGAGGAGATCATACCATCTATGGACCTGAAAATTGACCTTGGTATCCACACCGGAGAGTTCCTAAGGGTATAGAGCAGGAGGGGAAGAATCTTCATTTTAATCAGACTAACCTTCCCAATGAGGGACAGGGGGAGGTTGTTCCAGGAGTGGAGTTTTTTAGATACAGTATCCAGTAATGGAGACACATTAAGACTAATGAAATCCGTCACCGAGTTCGTGATTTGCAATAGCGCTTATTTTTACCGCTGCAAAAACGCACCAGTGTGAAAGGGCCCTTAGAGACTTCAAGGAGGTGTGAATTACTGGGTGTGCCGCAAAGCATACTGGGAAACCACAAACCAGGAAGTGAATTAGAGAATAGAAACTAGAACGCCGGAGGTGATATAGATGAAGGAATTTAATAGGTATTTACTCCTTTAACAGAATCATTACACTATTCTGTCTGTCTACCGTGCAGACATTCATTTTAGGCAAAACATTTTTTTCCTTTACAACTCCGTTAAGAGCAACAATCTGGGGTACACACAACCAACTGATTTTACATGTTTTCACAGTAAGTTGGATCCGAGGAAGGAAATAATTTATGGAAATTCTGGTACGACAAGGCTTTTTTTTTTATCGTTTCTGATTTTTCATGTCTGAAAATCGTACAAAAATGGTACAGATTAAACGAAATTCATTTGTTTGGTTCCCGTTCGGAAAAAAAAATTGGGAGTTTGTCCCTTCGGGAATTTTAGTTTGGAAAGTCGGAATTGGCTGTCGAAAGTTGTGTACACACTATCAGAAAATCGTGCGATCGTTTATCAGACGAATATGTTTGTACGATTTTCTTATAGTGTGTAGAAGCAATAAGCCCCGTACACACGGTTCGATTGTTGGCAGGGGATTATCTGTTGTCCGAAAATCTTACTGTTAGTACACCTCTTTTGACAGTTGTCCAACTGTCGGGCAACAAATGTTGGATGACATGCTATTAAATTTTCGGCGGACAGCGGCTTGACGTCTGATTTTCTGCAAACACACATGCTCGGAATCAATGCTCAAACACAAGATTAGCAGAAGGGGCCCAAAGGGTGGCGCTCAAGAGCTGAAAGCAGCAGGTGAGGCCAGGTCCCGTTCGTACCAAATGTATAGTGTTTGCTCAATATGGATTAAATAAATTAGAATTCTGCAGCACTTTACTGTCGTTTTCGCAGCGCTGTCTGTGCGTGCGTGCTGGGAGGGGTTAGCAAAATGCACCTTTGCCTGAGTTGGCAAAAATCCTTGCACCGGCCCTGAGTACACCCCATATTCTCTGTGGCACCCCATCTTCCCTCTGGTGCCTACAGTGCACCTCGTCTTCTCTCTGGCATCCCACAGTCTCCCCATGTCCTGCGCACCCCAGAGAGCACTTGTTATACTCCTTTGTATACATTAGAGTGCTCCCGTGTCCTCTTCTGGACTCTATACCAATAGTGGGCAACACAGCTGCTATTCATGTGCACTTCTCCACTGATACAGCAAACCTAAAACACTGTAACCTCTTCCTGGCAATCCAGCACACCATGATGAGTCCTTTCATCCTTCCATGGGATCCATCGTGTGACATCTGTCGCTCCTCCCCTCCCCCTACACAATCACATTCTAACATATACTGATCTGTACCTATCCGACTATCTGAACCAGAATTAGACGACCTATACGTCACTGGCCATGTGACCGGAGACCCGGAAGTAGTGTGGAGTACAGATGGTGAGGATTGTTATGCTTCTCAGGAATAGGATCTCTGTGTTGTGGAAGGTCAGCCAGAAATAATAGAGAGTGGACACCCCGAGGACTGACATCTGAGAACGAGGTAAGCACCCTGCCTGTGGTATTATCTCCAGCAGATGAGAAGCAGAGAGGATGGGGCTGCTGCAAGTCAGGGGACCTTATAATTGTATTGTTAGAGGGGGAAGTCTTTAAATATCAATTGTGATAAAACACAGATTGTGTGTCTTGTATTCTACAGGAGCAAATTGGAAAAATTGTTTACAAAATATTCCTATTTAACTACTGCTAGCTTTCTATACTTGGGAATAGGGACATAGTACACCTCTAGAGTGTAAGCTTATTGTATAGGGACCTATTACACCTCTAGATTGTAAGCTTATTGTATAGGGACATATTACACCTCTAGGTTGTAAGCTTATTGTATAGGGACCTATTACACCACTAGATTGTAAGCTTATTGTATAGGGACCTATTACACCACTAGATTGTAAGCTTATTGTATAGGGACCTATTACACCACTAGATTGTAAGCTTATTGTATAGGGACCTATTACACCACTAGATTGTAAGCTTATTGTATAGGGACCTATTACACCATTAGATTGTAAGCTTATTGTATAGGGACCTATTACACCACTAGATTGTAAGCTTATTGTATAGGGACCTATTACACCACTAGATTGTAAGCTTATTGTATAGGGACCTATTGCACCACTAGATTGTAAGCTTATTGTATAGGGACCTATTACACCACTAGATTGTAAGCTTATTGTATAGGGACCTATTACACCACTAGATTGTAAGCTTATTGTATAGGGACCTATTACACCACTAGATTGTAAGCTTATTGTATAGGGACCTATTGCACCACTAGATTGTAAGCTTATTGTATAGGGACCTATTGCACCACTAGATTGTAAGCTTATTGTATAGGGACCTATTGCACCACTAGATTGTAAGCTTATTGTATAGGGACCTATTGCACCACTAGATTGTAAGCTTATTGTATAGGGACCTATTGCACCACTAGATTGTAAGCTTATTGTATAGGGACCTATTACACCTCTAGAGTGTAAGCTTATTGTATAGGGACCTATTACACCTCTAGATTGTAAGCTTATTGTATAGGGACCTATTACACCTCTAGATTGTAAGCTTATTGTATAGGGACCTATTACACCTCTAGATTGTAAGCTTATTGTATAGGGACATATTACACCTCTAGAGTGTAAGCTTATTGTATAGGGACCTATTACACCTCTAGATTGTAAGCTCATTGTATAGGGACATATTACACCACTAGATTGTAAGCTCATTGGTATTGGGATCTATTACACCTCCCTAGATTGTAAGCTGGTATTGGTATAATTGGTATTGGGATCTATTACACCTCTAGATTGTAAGCTTATTGTATAAGGACATATTACACCACTAGATTGTAAGCTTATTGTATATGGACCTAATACACCTCCCTAGATTGTAAGCTCATTGGTATTGGGATCTAATATACCTCTAGATTGTAAGCTTATTGAAATCTATTACACCTCCTAGATCGTAAGCTTATTGGGATATATTGCACCTATAGAATGTAAGCTCATGGGTATAGGGTCCTAATACACCTCTAGATCGTAAGCTCATGGGTATAGGGTCCTAATACACCTCCTAGATCGTAAGCTTATTGAAATCTATTACCCCTGCTAGATCGTAAGCTTATTGGGATATATTACACCTATAGAATGTAAGCTCATGGGTATAGGGACCTTTTAAACTTGTAGATTGTAAGCTCATTGGTATAGGCACCTCTAGATTGTAAGCTTATTGGGATATATTGTAAGCTGGTGGGTATAGGGACCTATTACACCTCCCTAGATTGTAAGCTCATGGGTATAGGGACATATTACACCTCCTAGATCGTAAGCTTATTGGGATATATTACACCTCTAGATTGAAAGCTCATGGGCATAGCGACACATTACACCTCCTAGATTGTAAGCTTATTGTATAGGGACATATTAAACCTCTAGATTGTAAGCTCATTGGTATTGGGATTTATTACACCTCTAGATTGTTAGCTCATTGGTATTGGGATCTATTACACCTCTAGATTGTTAGCTCATTGGTATTGGGATCTATTACACCTCTAGATTGTAAGCTCATTGGTATTGGGATCTATTACACCTCTAGATTGTAAGCTCATTGGTATTGGGATCTATTACACCTCTAGATTGTAAGCTCATTGGTATTGGGATCTATTACACCTCTAGATTGTAAGCTCATTGGTATTGGGATCTATTACACCTCTAGATTGTAAGCTCATTGGTATTGGGATCTATTACACCTCTAGATTGTAAGCTCATTGGTATTGGGATCTATTACACCTCTAGATTGTAAGCTCATTGGTATTGGGATCTATTACACCTCTAGATTGTAAGCTCATTGGTATTGGGATCTTATTACACCTCTAGATTGTAAGCTCATTGGTATTGGGATCTATTACACCTATAGAATGTAAGCTCATGGGTATAGGGACCTATTAAACTTGTAGATTGTAAGCTCATTGGTATAGGCACCTCTAGATTGTAAGCTTATTGGGATATATTGTAAGCTCATGGGTATAGGGACATATTACACCTCCTAGATTGTAAACTTATTGAGATATATTACACCTCTTGATCGTAAGCTTGTATGTATAGGGACCTATTACACCTCAAGACTGTAAGTTCATGGGTATTGGGACCTATTACACCTCCTATATTGTAAGGTCATAGGTATAGGGACTTATTACACCTCTAGATTGTGACCCATTGGATTCCCTTTGACTTAATGTTAACTTGAAATATTACCACAATGTGCTGCTCTTTTACAGATGTGTGGGTCTGCCATTCATTCTTAATGCCACCCCACACACATCTAAACGCTCACTGCGTTTGCCCGCACTGCACGGGTTAAAACGGGTCTTGTCCATGGGCGCACAGAAAGGCTATACTCCTAAGGTTAGATACCTTAGCAGATTCATATGGACGTGACTAACAAATTGCAGCAAACGCTTTATAATCAGTTACAGCAACTGTTTATTTTCCTTTTAGGGATAACTGTTTTACCTAAATGGATAAAAGTTGATCATTGTAAACACCCCTGTTAGTTTTAAATGGCTTGTCTGAACCCTATAACTGCCACTTTTTCTGTATAGTTGATACATAGTTGAAAAACAACAATCTTACTGGCTGGATCAACAGGTGAAAATAAATGGGAGGTGGGAGCCTAAAAAAGAAAAGAAATGCAGCCACCACATCTAGTATCGTATATTACACTTTCGCTTTTGTCTTTAGATTTGCTTTGAATGCTTTTATCTGTTTTTGTGTTGTAGCACATGACCGACCGGTATAAACGCAGAGTCATTGTGGCTTTTTTTTTTTTTGTCTAGTGTAGAGTTAAAATTTCTGTCTATAACGTCACGAAAAATCTACCCTTAAGCTATGCAACTTTTTTGTTGTTTAAATTCCTTTTTAGATTTAGAAAATTATGTAGTGCAAGGACCTGCCTGATTGCATACAAATTAAAACTGTTAATATTTGATCTCCTATTATATGGTTTTGGTAAGTCTAAAGGAAATTGTATAGTGTGTATCTGCTTTTAAGACACATTTTTATGTTTTGTAGCTTGCGGCTTAAACTCCACAACAAAAAAATCCCCTGTTTTCAGTTGTGCATGTTTACATCTGAGTGTAGTGTTGCTTGAATTTTCAAGTGTATTTTGGCCCCAATAATCTTCCCTTGGTACAAACTGATGTAAAAATAAAAAAGCTCAAGCCTCAAAGCGTGCAAAATGACCAAAGAAGCTCAGCTCAAATGTGAATGCAGCCTTACTTTTTGTCCCTGTGACCCCTGTATAAGACATGGCATCGTAGGGACACAAAGGTTAAAACGGCAACAAAAATAATGTCAAAAGTTCTGCTGCGGATCGCATTAGTATGAATGGATCCTCAAACACAGTGAGAACTGTCCCTTTTATTGCTGGCGTTTTTGTTTTTCTAATGCCGCGTACACACGATCATTTTTTGTGATGAAAAAAAACGACGTTTTTGAAACGTCACTTTTCAAAGACGATGTTGCATACACACCATCGTTTTTTTCACAAAAAGCGAGGTTACGTTCACCACTCTTTTCCATTGAAGCTCGCTTCATAACTAGCTTCTGGGCATGCGCGGGTTGAAAAACGACGTTTTTGCTACACACGGTGACTTTTTGTGAAACAAAAAACGACGTTTTGAAAAACGACACATGTTGGAAAAAATTTTTGGTCGTTTTTTTTAAGACAAAAAACGACGTTTTGCCCACACACGATCAATTTAAATGACGTTTTAAAAAACAACGTTTTTTTTCATCGCAAAAAACGACCGTGTGTACGCGGCATAATGCTGGTTTTGTGTATGCTACTTCATTGTTATGTGGTTTCAAGCATTGCTGAAAGAGTACTATAACTTAATTACACAGAGTTGTAAAGTCCACATAAAAGAACAAGCCCCTTTTGTTCTCTTCGGTAATTCCATAAAGAGTTAATAAATGCTGTATTCTCTGTGCAACCAAAAAAAAGCAAGGTCCATAAAGACATGGCCTCAACTCGATGGAACACCTTTGGGATGAATTGGAGAGGAGACTGCGAGCCAGGCCTTCTCATCCACATCCATTCACACCTCGAGCTTGAAGCTCCAAAATGCCGGAGGAGAAAATTCTCGATGGAGTTCGAATCGAGCAGATTGAATTTATAAAGCATTTTTTGTTTCATAGAACTGCATGGAAACGCTTGGTGCATTTTTTTCACGTTTTTGAGTGTTTTTTTGCTCAAAAGCAAAAAATAAATAAATAAGGAAGACATATTATTTTTTTTTTTTTTTTTTTTTTTTAATAAGACCATATAAAAAAATAATAAAGAAAACAACCCTTTAAGTGGTACTAAAGGGTCATCTAAAAAAAAAAAATTAACAAACATGTCCACTGGGCAGTTCGTTCTGCACAGAGTGGCCCCCGATCCACCTGTTCTGGGGTCCCACGGTGGCTCTCTCAGCTCCTGGCTCCTCCCCCGCAATATATAACCCCCCCTCTGGGAAGCTCTCTACCGAGGGGGTTACCTTGCGGGCGCGCTCCTGTGTATATGACTCCAGTACCACCCCCCCCGGCGGCTGCATCATTGGATTTGATTGACAGCAGCAGTGGGAGCCAATGGCTGTGCTGCTATCAATCTATCCAATCAACATCGAGCCGAGCAGGTGAATTGGTTCAGGTAAGTAAAACGGGGGGGGGCTCTTGTGATTGCCAGGTGTTTTTTCACCTTAATGCATAGGATGCATTAAGGTGAAAAAAAACACAAACCTTTACAACCCCTAACCCTAATATTAAAGTGGTTGTAAAGCCTCAAGGTTTTTCACCTAATACCTGAGCCCATCCGATCCAGCAATGTGGCTCAAGCTGCTGTCTCTCTCCTCCTTGGACAGATTGATAGCAGCAGGAGACATTGGCTCCCTCTGCTGTCAATCAAATCCAGTGACGCAGGGGGTGGCACCAAGTCCTGCTGTCTGTGTCAATGGACTCAGCAGTGGGGCTCGGCAGCGAGCCCAAACTGGTGCCCACAGGGAATGCGGCTTTCTGTGGGGGCACCCGATACAGATGGGCCTGGAGCACTGGCGGGGGACCCCAGAAGAAGAGAATCTGGCCTGCCCTGTGCAAAACAATTGCACAGAGCAGGTAGGAATAGGCATGTTTATTATTTTTATGAAAAAAACAATGGTTTACAATAACTTTAATAAGAAAATAAATGAATAATAAACTGACCTCTAACCTTTTAACCCTTACAAAAAAAGAAGAAATATCAGTAAATAAAAGCCGCTGAAAAACACAGCAACAAATGATAAAACAGACGATATTTTTCTCTTTAGTCTAATTAAAAAAACATTTTTTTGCCATATGGCACGCGTCGCTTTAACTGACAATTGCGCAGTAGTGGGGCGCTATACCCAAACAAAATTTGACGTGTTGTTTTTTTTTTTTTTTTTTTTTCACACAAATTGAGCTCTTTTGGTGGTACTGTATTTGATCATCTCTGCGTCTTTTATTTTTTGCACTATAAACAAAATAAGAGACAATTGTGAAAAAAACACAATGTTTTGTACTTGCTGTAATAATTAGCAAATGTATTCCTCAGTTTAGGCCGATATGTATTCTTCTTCTACATATTTTTGGTAATAAAAATTGAAAAAAGCGTATATTGATTGGTTTGTGCAATAGTTATAGCGTTTACAAAATAGGGGATAGAGTTATGGCTTTTTTTATTCGGGACTGCAACATTATGGCGGACATATTGGACACTTTTGGGACCATTGGCATTTATACAGCGATTGGTGCTATAAAAATGCACTGATTACTGTGTAAATGTCATTGGCAGGGAAAGGGTTAACACCAGGGGGCGATCAAGGCGTTAACTGTGTTCCCTATGTGTGTGTTCTAATGGTGGGGGATGGGACTGATTATAGGAAATGAGAGATTGTTGTTCCCAGCTCGTAGAAAATCACAATCTTGCTCTCTCCTCTCAGAACTGGGATGTGTGTTTATTAAACACACACACGTGTCCCTGTTCTGCCTCTCGTGCCCTACTTGCCGCATTTTTTTTTTGCATGTTTGGTAAGTTAATGAAACCTCACCAAAAACACTCCTGCAGCGTTTGAGTCGCATCTTTTAAAAAACACACCTCACCATTAATGCATAGGCGTTTTACACGCAGTTTTGATGCTAACCAGTGTCAAAGTAGCCTTTATTCCACTTCAGCTTATGCCCGTGGCAATACTTTATGGACTTCTACAGAAGCCTTGTCCTTGCCCTGTTTCCTTCCTTACGGTGTTCCCACATTACCTGGAGACTGAGTGAAAAGATCTCAGAAATTAGAACAAGAGAATCTTTCCATGTGGGATCATAATTGCTTAGCCAAGGTTGTTATTTAATCAATTCCTGATTACAATGAAGCGCATTGTGGCTGGAAATTGAGCGTCTTTCGGTGTGTATAATTTGAATATCGCTCTCCTCTATACTAAGTGCCCTATTATTAGATTTTAATGAGTTCCCGTGGTATAAATATTGGTTTTCTATTTCATTTTTCTTTTCACTTTTTTTTCCCATACTAGGTTGTATAATTCCACTACACTATATAAACCTTTTCAATATTTTTACTGCTTGCTTGGTTTATTTTAGAGCATAAATGTTCTTTGTTGTGTACATTTTTATTGTTGACTTCTCATCCATCTTTGACCTCTGTTTCTAGAAATGCTGATTGTCTGTCATGATGGTCCTCTCGGTTCAATACCTCTGGAGTCACTGAGCTGGAATAAATATGCGGATCAGAAGCCCTGACTACATATTTCACATGGCATAGGTTGTTTTAAAGTGTTTGTTTAAAGCGGAGCTCCACCCTCCACCTCCACTCCCGCAAATCGGAACCCTCCCCCCCTCCGGTGTCACATTTGACACCTTTCAGGGGGGAGTGGGTGCATATACCTGTCTAAAGACGGGTATTTGCACCCACTTTCGGCCATACTGTCTGCGGGCAGGACGTCACCTACCGCGCCCCCCCCCTTGTATTCTAGGAAACACTCGGCTCCCGGACAAGGGCGGATCCAGAGTCTAGTCTCGGGAGGGGCACTGCCAGAAAATAAGGTGTTGCTTACAGAACTCAATTAGGTGTCCGATGTGTCCGCTGCAATGTTGCAGTACCGCTAAAAAATCAATGATTGCCGCCATTACTAGTAAAAAATATTTAAGTATAACTGCCATAAATCTATCCCATAGTTTCTAGACGATTGTCAGGGACTGCAGACATGGTACAAGAGATGGTCAGAGACTGCAGACATAGTACAAGAGAAGGTCAGAGAATGCAGACATGGTACAAGAGATGGTCAGAGAATGCAGACATGGTACAAGAGATGGTCAGAGACTGCAGATATAGTACAAGAGATGGTCAGAGAATGCAGACATGGTACAATAGATGGTCAGAGGATGCAGACATGGTACAAGAGATGGTCAGAGACTGCAGACATGGTACAAGAGATGGTCAGAGACTGCAGACATGGTACAAGAGATGGTCAGAGACTGCAGACATGGTACAAGAGATGGTCAGAGACTGCAGACATGGTACAAGAGATGGTCAGAGACTGCAGACATGGTACAAGAGATGGTCAGAGACTGCAGACATGGTACAAGAGATGGTCAGAGACTGCAGACATGGTACAAGAGATGGTCAGAGACTGCAGACATGGTACAAGAGATGGTCAGAGACTGCAGACATGGTACAAGAGATGGTCAGAGACTGCAGACATGGTACAAGAGATGGTCAGAGACTGCAGACATGGTACAAGAGATGGTCAGAGACTGCAGACATGGTACAAGAGATGGTCAAAGACTGCAGACAGGGTACAAGAGATGGTCAGAGACTGCAGACATGGTACAAGAGATGGTCAGAGACTGCAGACGTGGTACAAGAGATGGTCAGAGACTGCAGACGTGGTACAAGAGATGGTCAGAGACTGCAGACGTGGTACAAGAGATGGTCAGAGACTGCAGACGTGGTACAAGAGATGGTCAGAGACTGCAGACGTGGTACAGGAGATGGTCAGAGACTGCAGACATGGTACAAGAGATGGTCAGAGACTGCAGACATGGTACAAGAGATGGTCAGAGACTGCAGACGTGGTACAACGGATGGTCAGAGACTGCAGACGTGGTACAACGGATGGTCAGAGACTGTAGACGTAGTACAGGAGATGGTCAGAGACTGCAGACATGGTACAAGGGATGGTGAGAGACTGCAGGCATGGTACAAGGGATGGTGAGAGACTGCAGGCATGGTACAAGGGATGGTGAGAGACTGCAGGCATGGTACAAGGGATGGTGAGAGACTGCAGGCATGGTACAAGGGATGGTGAGAGACTGCAGGCATGGTACAAGGGATGTTTAGAGACTGAAGACATGGTACAAGAGATCAATGCAGCCTCATCAGTGCCCATCATTGCAGCCTCACTGTGCATATGAACGCAGCCCCACCTTTGTATAAAAATTCAGTCCCACTTTTGTATATTAATGCAGTCCCACTTTTGTTTATTAATGCACTACCACTTTTGTATATTAATGCAGCCCCACTTTTGTATATCAATGCAGCCCCACCTTTGTATATCAATGCAGTCCCACCTTTGTATATCAATGCAGTCCCACCTTTGTATATGAATGCAGTCCCACCTTTGTATATGAATGCAGTCCCACCTTTGTATATGAATGCAGTCCCACCTGTGTATATGAATGCAGCCCCACTTTTGTATATAAATGCAGCCCCACTTTTGTATATAAATGCAGCCCCACTTTTGTATATAAATGCAGCCCCACTTTTGTATATAAATGCAGCCCCACTTTTGTATATAAATGCAGCCCCACTTTTGTATATAAATGCAGCCCCACTTTTGTCTATTAATGCAGCCACATTGTGCATGGCACTCACCATGGCATTACCTTGATCACACACAGCAGGTATCTCCTCTCCCGACGTGTGTCATGGAACAAACAGGAGCTGTAGGTCTGTGTTCGGCAGGGCAGTGTGCTCTAGCAAGGTCCCCCCTAGACGGGCTTGTGTGATAGACAAAACACTGATTCAATCAGTGTTCCATCTCCATCTACTATCACACAAGCAGGTCTAGCACAGGCAGCACAGACGAACACAGATCCAGCTCACACACAGCCAGAGATGCCGGATGTCATACACACAGGAGAGAGGGGAGCGCTGCAGTCAGCTACAGCTCAAAGCAGCCTCAGGACAGGCAGCCTACCGGCCCTGGTGATAAGAGAGAGAGAGTGAGAGACTCGGCAGCGGCAGCTGCAGGCAGGCCAGGACTGGGACAAAAAATAGGCCTGGGCATTTTAGACTGAGCAGCCCAGGGGGGGGGGGGGGGAAGAAAGATAGATAAAGATAAAAAGAAAGAAGGGGAGGAAGGAAGATAGATTGATAGATAGAAAGCAATAAGGGAAGATAGATAGACAGATAAACAAGAAAGATAGATAAACAAGAAAGATGGATAAAGATAGAAAGCAAGAAGGGAAGGAAGGAAGATAGATAAAGATAGATAGAAAGCAAGAAGGGAAGGAAGGAAGATAGATAAAGAAATAAGGGAAGATAGATAGATAGATAGATAAAGAAGGGAAGGAAGGAAGATAGATAAAGATAGAAAGAAAGAAGAGAAGGAAGGAAGATAGATAAAGATAAATAGATAGATAGATATAGATAGACAGCGGCGGTGCGTCTATAGAGGGCACCGGAGCGCCGCCCCCTCTGGCTCAGCCGCGACGATGGGCACAGTGGCGACGATGGGCACAGTGGCGACGATGGGCACAGTGGCAACAATTGAAGGGCACAGTGGCTGTGTTTGATGGGGGGGGGGAGAAGGCAGCACACGGACGGAGCACGGGGGGGGGGGGAGAAGGCAGCACACGGACGGAGCACGGGGAGAAGGCAGCACACGGACGGAGCACGGGGGGGGGGGAGAAGGCAGCACACGGAGCACGGGGGGGGGGCAGCACACGGAGCACGGGGGGGGGGGGGGAGGCAGCAAGCACACGGAGCACGGGGGGGGGGAGGCAGCACACGGAGCACGGGGGGGGGGGAGGCAGCACACGGAGAAGGCAGCACATGGAGCACTGGGGGGGAGAAGAGGACCGGAACACGGGGGGGGGGGAGAAGGCAGCACACGGAACACGGGGGAGAAGGCAACACGGAGAAGACTTGCAACTCCCAGGTATCGGGTGAGGCATCGGAGCATTTCCCCCAAGTAAAAGTACTCGGGGGGGAAATGCTTGGTATTGGGATATATATATATATATATATACTTTTTTGAATGAGGGCTCTGGGGAAAAGTGATCTTTTCAAAAGATTTTATTATTTATTTATATATATATATATATATATATATATATATATATTTTTTTTTTTAACATTGAGTGTTGCCAATGGGAACAAAGATATATATATATATATCTTTGTTCCCATTGGCAACACTCAATGTTAAATATATATATATATATATATATATTATATAAATAAATAATAAAATCTTTTGAAAAGATCACTTTTCCCCAGAGCCCTCATTCAAAAAAGTGTGTGTGTATATATATATATATATATAATCTCCCAATACCAATATATAATTTTAAAATATTTTTCTCCAGAGCCCTCATTTATACAAATATGCCTTTGGTGTCCTTTTTGGTTTTAACATTGAGTGTTGCCAATGGGAACAAAGATAAAAATGAAACTTTTCAATAAAGGCAATGTTTTCTGGAACACAACAAAGTGTAAAAAACATTTCTTTGGTCGTTATATGTACTTATTATTCACTTTTTGTCTACAGGCAACTGAAGAGTCATCCATGAAATAACGCATTGTCCATGTATTGACACTTTTTTGCGACCTCATGTGCATCATCTTCTTCAAATTTGATCCACGCCCCGTCTCCAAGAATGCATATAGGTAATTACATTTTCATTATGTACAGCTCTTCTGTTGAATTAACAAGTCTGGGTGAAGCCTAACACTGCACAATGGGTAAAGAATACTTGTACTCAGAGAAAAAATAGGCTTTCAATGCTTATCTTATGAAAATATTAGTTGTCAAAGCTTCTATGAAGTTTCCAATTTGCTGACCCAGAAGGGGTATGCAGCCACACAATCGAGAATTCTTGCATACTTGACCCATTTCAGTGACTCATTTATCTAGCACAAACACAGCACCTTTTATAGAGTAGTAGTCTCCAACTTGCTTTTATCTGGCTTTTGAGGCGCAATTCCTGCCACTGACGCCATAAATGGGGCGCAATTCCTGCCACTGACGCCATAAATGGGGCGCAATTCCTGCCACTGACGCCATAAATGGGGCGCAATTCCTGCCACTGACGCCATAAATGGGGCGCAATTCCTGCCACTGGCGCCATAAACCATAAATAGGGAGCAATTTCTCCCCTGAAATACTAAAGATCGGGCATTGTTTACTCCCACTGTGCACAGTCCGGCCCCCTAAAGTCTGAAGGACAGTAAACTGGCCCATTCTTAAGAAAGATTAGAGACCCCTGTTATAGAGGATGTTCAACCATTATTCTCATGAGGTAGCTCACAATCTAATGCCCCTGCTTTGGTTGTGTACGCACACATTTTAGGGTGAAAGCTAGATGACCCACCAGTATGTGTTAAAGGGGTGTTCCAGCCCAAAAATGTGTTTATTAAAAGTCAGCAGCTACAAAAAGTGTAGCTGCTGGCTTTTAATAAACACTCACTTACCTGCTCCTACGTTCCAGTGACGCGCCGACCGGGGCTCCGCTCCTCTCCCCCCCTCCCCGGCCGGCGTCTCCATCCTGACTGTGGGCACCCAGCCGTGACAGCCTTCGGCTTCACGGCCGGGCACCCACTGCGCATGCGCGAGCCGCACTGCGCATGCGCGCGCGGCGCGGCTCGCCTCTGATTGGAGAGGCGATCGCATGGGACCTGTCAGTGTCCCATGTGATCACCTACAGGGAGGGGCTGGTGTAGGCGATTAAGCTTAATCGCCTAACCAGCCCCTCGGCGGAAGCAGGAAGTGGGACAGGAAGTCCCACTCCTACTGAAGCCCCCACTCCCCCCCCAAAAAAATTACATGCCAAATGTGGCATGTATGGGGGTAAGGAGTGGGATAAGAGGAAGTTCCAAATTTGGGTGGAACTCCTCTTTAAGCTTGTGGCAGGAAATTCGAGCGCCTAATGAAACCCACGCAGAGATTGGGAGAACATACAGTAAAATCACAAAACTGAGAATGTCCATTGGTGGGAGCTGAACTCGGGACCTGAACTCGGGACCCTAGAGAGCAAGGCTGTCTTTTAGGTTGAAGTGTCCATACATCCGCGTAGGACACCAGTATTGCCCATGAGGATTGGATTATAGATGGGATTTCCCTCCAAGGAAGTGTAGGGAGAGATTCTGACTATTGTAAGCATTTACCATCACCTTTACAGCACCTACGGGCTCTTTCTAAAGATGCTGCCAATCACTCAGGGGCCACCTGGCAAAGTTTTATTGAAGATCACAGCTGGTTTGAAGACAAGCAGACGTCACTCATGATTCTCTGTTGGGTATCTGCCCAAATATCAATGACCAAATATGACTAGTCTTACAGGTGGAGAAAGAAGATCTGCAGATTACGGTATTTGCAAATTTGTGTGGGTAGCCATTTATTTTTGACAAGTACTGTAAAGGAAATTTGTCACTGGCAGCATCAACAGGTAACGCAACGATGGCATGAATAAAAATAAATAAATGTAGCCACTACAAGGCCGCATACACACGACTAAACAAATCCGATCAAATCGGTCTGACAGACCGTTTTGATCGGATTTGTCTCCTGGGATATGTTGGTTTGATCGTGTACACACGATCAAACCAAAATCCCCGCCGGCAGACAGCACTTCGGCCCATGCGGGAAAATTTTGTCTGCTGGTTAGGCGTACTAACCAGCGGACATGTCGGACGGACGGGTTTCAGCAGACAGATTTTAAAGCATGCTGTTCGCCCATACACACGATCGAATTTGTCTGCTGAAACGGTCCGTCAGACCGGTTTCAGCAGATAAATTTGATCGTGTGTACGCGGCCTAAGAGACTGTAAGCTGCATTTATTTTTATTTTTTAATCTACTCTTTTTAGAGATATACTGTAAATAATCGACCAGCTTATCATGCAAAATTGCGATATCAGTTATGGCTTTGTAATAAACATGAGAATTCTTATTATTTTTTATTGTATTTTATTTTTCACTTTTAAGGGCTTATTTACACATGTGCACATTGCTTGTGTTGCAGTAAATGGCATCCCAACACACAAAAGCAACCACAAATTTATGTCCGGTTTGATTTTTGGTGCATTAGCGGCCTAAGGGCTCTTTCACATGAAGCGTCCGTTCAGATCTTCTTGACGTTTTTTTTTGCGGACCTAAACGGACGCTCCGTGCTCCTCTATGGAGCCGCGGATGTCGGTGGAGACATGTCCGCTGACATCCGACCCGCTCCGATCCGCCAAAGTATGACGGAGGAAAAACCTACTTTTCCTTCCGTCTGGCGGATTGGATCGGATGAACACGGACAGACGGTCCGCGTTCATCCGATCCCCCTATAGGGGAGAGCGGAGAAAAGACAGGGCGGTCCCTGCACAGTGTGCGGGGACCGCCCAGTCATCCGGCAGCTCAGCGGAGATCAATGGAGCGATCCCCGCTGAGCAAACGGAGGTGCACGGGGAGGATCATTACTGATCTGCCCCGTGTGAAAGAGCCCTAAGGGTCCTTTCACACGTGCGGACCTTTTTTAGGTCCGTTTTTTTTCATCAGATTTTTCATCTGTTTTTCATCTGTTTTTCATCTGTTTTTTTTTTTTTTTTGTTAGAACTTTTTTTATTACATATTTTGATGAAAAACGGATGTTAGCGGATCGGATGTTAAACGGATCGTCTGCTAACATCAGTTTTTCGTCCGTTCCGTTTTTTTGACGGAAGAAAAATAGGGTTTTCTTCCGTTCAAAAAAACGGAGCTTAACGGAGACGGACGTTAGCTGATGCGTGTGAAAGGACCCATAGGAAAGCATTGCGGTCAAAAAACGGATGCCTAAAAACGGACGAACGGTCCGCACGTGTGAAAGGACCCTTATACATTTAGTGGGCTGCCTCAATGAAACCTAGCAAAAATGCCTTAACGCACCACACAAATGTAAATGGCCCCAAAATGTGTGAGCTGTATAAATATAAAATATATGTAAACTCTAGGCGTCATAAGGTATTTTATACTTCCTTCTCTAAAGCTTGGTTTTTCTGCTGGTATGCTAGAGAATACAAAATCATAGAAAATGATAGACTGCTGGTGGGAACAGACTCTGTATGTCCTTCCTCATTGTGTCTTTTCATGTCAGGTGTATGTCTCAGTTGGGTGTCCTGCATAGCTTTTTAGGGCAAATGATTGATGACAGAGGTCTCTTCCAAAGCTTGGGAACTCGGACATCGCGTAATGTACAATGGGACCAAGGTAATGGTGAGCTGATGAATCTGTCCAAACAGATGGCCAGACAATGTGTGTACAGCAGGAGCCTTAAGGGTAGCTGTCTCACAGCACTCCTTCTAGGGGACATCTGTCTACCATCGTGATAGTGTGTTATTCATCAGTATATAAATAAACTCGAGTGTTTTCAAGAAACGTGAAAGTCAACAATAAGTGCGGTACTCATTTAATTTTTCTAATGAAAATGTATGTTTGGTCTAAAAAGATTTGTGAATTCTTGTTGGCAACTGCTGTGTGGCTGGCAGAGATAAGGGATTTCATGTCTTCTAGACATGGATGCAAAACTTTAAAGAAGAACTCTGCTAAAAAAATAAAAAATAAAGTGATATGTCTGCATAATACAAACTTTTAGCATTTTGGAAAAACAAGAAATCTTTGGGATCATCATCTTCTTTTTTTATTTTTTTTATTCAGGATTTGAAGACATTTGAATATCCGTCCCTTTTATGTGGTTAGTGCCCCTCCACAGCGTTTCCGCTAATGAACACTGTGAACAAATATACAGAAATTTTAAATGGGGATATAACCCAACAGAGTACATTATAAACAATTGGTCCAAACAAGAAAACAACCCTGCAGTGAGCATTGATTGTGAATACAATATTGAATTTCCCCAATACTGGCAACCAATACCTTATACCAGCTAGGAAGGAATGTGTTGTACGTCACCGTGCTTTGCTAGAGCATTTTTAACGATCGTGTGTAGGCAAGGCCGTTTTAATGATTAAGTTGAAAAAAACATTGTTTTTTCCAGAGCCTGAAAAACCGAAGTTTTTTTTACAACCCGAAAAATAATCGTGTGTACGCGGCATTAGTTTTTCAAATGGTCATGCCTCCAAATAACTGCGTGATGTGTCAGATTTAAATCATGACATGACAAGGAATCGCTTGTTAGAATGGCTTTTTAAGTGTAACCATGTTTCCTTGTTATTAAATGCACTTTAATTTTTACCTTTATTGTAATGTTTCTATGGGTTTTCTATGGAACACTTATTATACAATATATTTGCTGATCATTTCAGAACAAAATAATCCAATAAGAATTCTGTGTATATCCTAGCAGTTTTTTTTTTCCTCAGCAATGGATAGCGTGGAAAAGAATTAGAACCCCAATCAGGTTTTTACTGCCGTCTAAGGATTTGTCAGAGATTTTCTGTCTTGCTCGCAATATTTTATAAGACAGCAAGTGAGGGGAATTCTCCAGCAGCAACACAGACAGAAATAATAAAATCTGAAATACTGTGCACTGGAATAGTATAGAATATTTTAATTCATTTTTTATGCTGGATAAAAGCAAAGTCTTGCTCTCACTAGTTAACACATTTTTAAAGCCCCTTTCACACAGCCGGTTTGTTACATAGGTGTCCATTTAATAAACTGTGAAGTTTTTTCTCCGTTCAGTTCACAGCAATTCTCAGAAGGAAAATTATCGCCTCTGCAGCCGGTTTAATAAACTGAGAACTTCAGTTCTCAGATGGTGAACAGAGGTGAAGTTTTTTTCTCTGAAAACAGCCGAGATCTGTGTAAAAGTGGGTGGACTGCCTGTAATCTTGTGAGATATTGTGAGATTATGGTGCAGCCGAGTTCAAAAAGTGAAACTAAAGTTTAAAAGAACATGTAATTAATGTTTTCAGACATGTGATAATATATATATATATATATATATATATATATATATATATATATATATATATATATATATATATATATATATATATATATATATATAACTACATGTATATAAATACTGTATATATGTATGTATAAAAAACGTCATTTAAAATGATCGTGTGTGGGCAAAACATTGTTTTATGTCTTCTGAAAAACGACCAAATTTTTTTTCGAACACGCTTCAATTTTTTATGTCGTTTTTCAGAATGTCGTTTTTTGTGTCATAAAAAATGATCATGTGTACGCTAAAACGACGTTTAAGACAAAGTTTTTAAACCCGCGCATGCTCAGAAGCAAGTTATGACGCGAGCTTGAATGGAAGAGAGTGCCGTCGTACGTGTTGTACGTAACCGCGCTTTGCAAGAGCATTTTCAGAAAACGATGGTGTGTAGGCAAAGTCGTTTTTTAAAATGAAGTTTGAAAAACGTTGTTTTTTCATGAGAAAAACTGACGTTTTTTCATGTGTACGCGGCATTACAGTTTTGGTGTCTTGCCCGGCGTCCATCGGCGGCCTTGTCCGGTCCAGCGTCCGTCAGCGGCCTTCGTGGTATTCTCCCTGCTGCTCCCATGCTGTCTCT
Organism: Rana kukunoris; assembly: GCA_029574335.1. Taxonomy (NCBI): domain Eukaryota; kingdom Metazoa; phylum Chordata; class Amphibia; order Anura; family Ranidae; genus Rana; species Rana kukunoris. The sequence continues at coordinate 216,094,398 of CM056049.1, read as the reverse complement.
GAGCCGATCCCTGCTTCCCGCGCTGTGTTTGAACGCCGCCGCCGCTGACATATACCGAGCGCAGTACGCTCGGCCACGCTCGGCTCCTCTCGCATAACCGCGAATAGAGCCGACCCTGGCCGACTGTACCCGAGTGTACTGCGCTCAGTATATGTCGGCGGTGGCGTTCAAACACAGCGCTGGAAGCAGGGATCGGCGGCAAAGTTCAAACACAGCACGGGAAGCGAGTATCGGCGTATATCGCGCACATACGATTTTGCCTTGATTTTAAGGGGAAAAAAGTGCGCGGTATACGCCGATAAATACGGTATATATGTCTGTGTATGTGTATATGTATATATATATATATATATATATATATATATATAATATATACACACACACACACACACGTGTTATATAGATACTGTATATGTGTGTGTGTGTGTATATATATATATATATATATATATATATACACACACACACACACACACACACACACACACACACACACACACACACACACATATATATATATATATATATATATATATATATATATATATATATATATATATATATATATATATATATACACACACAGTATCTATATACACACGTGTATATTGTTGTTAATAATTATTTTTAACCCACTGGTGCTGATTGTGAAGAAATAAGCCTTCTCCCTCTTATCACACCAGCTTCTCTCCCAGATTCTCCACCTCTGAGCTGGTGAATCTGAAAGGGAGATATTTCAGTGGAAGAGCTGTGAAATCTTCAGATCACGGTTTATTAAACTGGCCGTTTGTGACAAAAATCCACGTGATGTGAAGTGGAGAATGTGTTCTCTGCTCCTTATCACAGTTTATAAAACCGGCAATGCTCTGTGATAAGCCGTGATCATCATGATCTCGGCTTATCGCGGTTTATTAAACGTACACCATAGTTGGTGATGTTGAAAAAAGTCACCAGTCCATCCAGTTCAACCTATGGTGTGTATGTTTATGTCAATAGTACATCATATACCCCTGTATGTTGTGATCCTTAAGATGCCCATCTAATAGTTTTTTTTTTAAAACTATCAACTCTCCCTGCTGATACTACTTTTTGTGGAAGAGAATTCCACATCCTTACCACTCAGGCAGTAAAGAACCCTCTACGCAGTGTAAGGTTAAACCACTTCTCTTCCAGTTTTAGTGAATGGCCGCATGTCTTTTTAAATTCCCTTTGCACTTAATAGTTTTTTCTCCCCCTATGCTAGGGTCACCAGTACATCCCCAAGATGCAGCCCGAGAAGTGTTGTTTTATCTCTGGAATGAATCTCTTTTTTAATTCATGGCAATAATCTGTTGGCTTTGTTAGCAGCAGCTTGGCATTACATGCCATTGCTGAGCCTGTCATCTACTAGGACCCCCAGGTCCTTTTCCATCCTAGATTCCCCCAGAGGTTCTCCCCCTAGTGAGTAACTTGCAGATTCTTGCTGCAGGAATGACCGGGTTATATACCATATTTATCGGGTTATACCGCGCGTCGGCGTATAACGCGCAGACCGAGCCGAGTGTACTGCGCACTCGGTTAGGCTCGGCCGCGCTCGGCTAGGAGGTGGGACAGGGCATGACCATTAGCGGAGCCGAGCATGGCCGAGCCTGGCCGAGTACACTCGGGTGCGCTCAGGACGGTCTATGTCAGCGGCGCTCAGAGACGGCGGGGATCGGCATATAACGCGATAAATACGGTAATTAACAAATGGAGGGTTGACAGTGGCCGCGGCTGATGGAACACAGAACGATTAGCTGCGATTCCTGGACAGATGCCTGAGCCTGGACATTTGTCTCGCAATTGCAGCTAACTGCTCTGTTTGTGGCTATGTGAAAGGGGCCTTAAACAGTCATATCTGAATCGCAGAGAACCAAGTGCTTAAAATGGATGTAAACTTGATTTTATGAAATTTGAGCTGTGTCTTTCTCCTGTTCCATGCTTCTGTTTATCAGCCTGACAAATTCTCCAACACATGAGATAAAAGCAGGCTGAATTTTGTGTCGTGGAGGGAGCTATAAATAGATTAGCAGGCAGCTTACCATGTCACAGAACACCTCTGAGGGTCTTTGCCTGTGTGGAGAGGGGGTGTCTGCCTTTCCTCCAATCGGCTGTCTTGGCTATATGCCCAGACTTCACTGTAGTGGTAACCAGGTAGAGAAAATCTCCCAGCACTTTCTAAACAGTATATAAAGCTGAAGACGGCAGATATACATGTAAAACTTACTTAGAATTCTTTTAACAGACAGAGAACATTTTTTTTTAATCGATCAATATCATGTGCTGAGCATTAGGACAAATTTTGTTTTTCAAATGTTGTTTGTTTAGACCTAGTACAGCTTTAGTGTATATTCTTTTCAACTATCAAAACTAAATAAAGTGTTTTTGAAAAAATGCCTTTCCTTAGTAGGAAAAGATTAGAATGCCAATCAACACTTTTTTTTTTTTTTTTGGTGAAACCTTTTTTTGCAATGAAGTCTTGGATAGCGGTAAAAATATAACAGGTTTTCTAATCCTTACGCAAATTTTGTTGGCTTTACATACATGCAAGTTTCCAGTACATTAAAAGTCTGAAGAGGTTAAAAAAAGCTTATGGCTGCAAAAACAGTCGTAAGCTTGTTTAAGTTTTATACAGCTTACAAATCACTTTTGTAGTACTTTGACGAAAGTACTTGACAAAGCACATCCAGTGCTTGTGAGTGATGAAGCACATCCAGTACCTGTCACCTGCCAAATGCTATCACATAGGGGCTTTATTAGCCTCCTTATGATAGCAATAATGTTAAAGTGATATTAAAGGCTTTTTTAGTTAAAATAAAGAAGAGAACTAAGTGATCAACAGTGATTGTTAACTAATTCTCAGAGCTGGTGGAGGACAGGAGCAGCATCAAACTGATGCTACATCCACCTAGGTAAGTATGATTTCTGAAAAAAAATATATATGTTCCCAAACGTCTCTTTTAAGCTGGATCAGTTATCGAGATCACACTTTAAGTGCTTAGATTACTGAAGTGGAACAGTCAAAAAATCATCTATAGCTCTGGAATACACTGTGAAATGTGATATCACCCTAGATATACAGCAGATTAGCACAGTGCATGTAAGCCTGTATATCAGGCATTTTTAAAGTCCGGCCCGGGGGCCAAATGCGGCCCGCCTTTTGGTTTAATACGGCCCCACTGGTAATTTGGATATATTTATAAATATCTTTTGTGGCCCCCAACGAATCAGCACCGCGTGGCACAAAAGATATATACCGTATTTATCGTTCTGGCAGCCTCGGAGGGGACAGGGAAGGGGGGTGGGACGATTGCTGTCAGATAGCATACAGGAGAATCTCCTGTTTACTTGACGGCCTCTGTAATAGGAAGGCCGCCAAGTAAACAGGAGATTCTTGTGTATGTAATTAATTGGCGCTCGTCCTGCACCCCTCCCAGGCTGTAGATGGGCATTGATCAGACTGCACTGATGGCAATAGTGAGGCTGCATTCGTTGCAATGGTGAGGCTGCATTCGTTGCAATGGTGAGGCTGCATTCGTTGCAATGGTGAGGCTGCATTCGTTGCAATGGTGAGGCTGCATTCGTTGCAATGGTGAGGCTGCTATTGATGGGCACTGACCCTTATTTTGCTTCACAGTTCATTATTTAAAATGTTTTTTTTCCCTGAAACTTCCCTCTTAAAGTGAAGGTGCATGTTATACGCCATTAAATACGGTATATCCAAATAATACGCCCAAGCTCATCCTTAGACTCTTCAACACACACAGCCACAAAGGCAAGATAATTCTCGTTCGGCAGTGTATTAGTTAATTTGCATTTAATTTTAATGGTTCAAAAAATGTCAGGCAAAATAGTTGGCCCTCACGCATGCTCACTTCATCAAATCTGGCCCTCTTTGAAAAAAGTTTGGCCACCCCTGCTGTATATGCTTGCAAGCTAATCACAGCAGTTTAGACTACAAGAGAGCAACAATCCAACGCTTTCCTAAAGGAACTCTTTATACAAGACAATGTGTGCATTATACATGTATACAGTAGAAGCTGCCTGCAAGTTAAAGAAACTTGATGAGTTTTAATCTAGAGAGTGACTGTTTAGTGCTACAAACAAAGACAAAGGCTATGGTGAGAATCGTGCAACTTCATTAATCTAAATCTTATCGCTCTGCATGTACGAGACGCTCCTCCAAATCTGCCAAGTCTCTACAATCAAGCTCTTACTCTCTCATCCAACAACTTCTTAAAGTCTGTGCTGATACTGAAGCTTCTAATGTTCAGGCAGCCTTTGCCCAAAACAAAGCAGAAGCCGCACGCAAGAAAGCCGAAACCACAGAAACTACATACAAGAAAGCACTTATGGAGGCAGGGGCGGCACGCAGTAAAGCGGAGGCAGGGGCGGCAAGCAGAGATGGAATAAGAAACTGCACGCAAGAAATCGGAGATGGAAGCAGAAGAGGGCAGAATTTTGAAGCTTTGGAGAATAAAAGTGAGCACACCACAGCCATTGCAAGGTTAAATGTTCCATAGCATGCTGCTTGGGAAAGTGAAGGAGGTAATAGCAGCAGACACTCACAATTGGGTGAGGAGAAAATTCTGAACAGCCGCACTCAAAATCTATGCCATTATTAAAAAGGGGTAACAATCCAAAAAATGCAAGCCACAGCAAACAACTGAATACAGTATCTGACGCGTTTCACACAAGTGCTTATTCATAGCTAAAGAACCACAAACTTTAACTGCAATATATATATATACACTGATCTATATTGGACATGTGACCAAACCTGTGAATACATTTCTCTAATTAGAGTTAATTGGTGGGTGAAGTGAGTTAATAAATATGTATGGCTAAGGTGGGGTTAAATATGAGAGCACAAATAAGTATTCTAATGAATAAAACATGGATGTGCATAGAAACCATATTAAAATGTTAAGAAAATGCTTCTAGCAAAATCCCAAAAACATTCGGTAGAGCATACATTAAATGTAAAGGGGGGAAAAATGACTTGATACTGAATCGAGGTGCGTGTGTGATAAAATAAAATATGTAAGTGTAGACTAAATATATACAAGTGTTGAATAGTTACTGTATTTATTGGCGTATAACACTCACTTTTTTACCCAGAAAATAGAGGGTAAACTGTGCCTGCGTGTTATACGCAGGGGGCTGTGGAAAGTTTTTTTTACTGAAACTTTCCTCTTAAAATTTAGGGTGCGTGTTATACACCTGTGCGTGTTATATGCCTGTGCGTGTTATACGCCGATAAATACGGTATACTTTTATATGATTATAAAATGTGTAAATGAAGATATACACTGTGTTAAAGTGAACTAACGTGAAAATAATATGAAGAAAGTAAAATGTGGAATGGAATAATATAATGATAAACAGATATCCATGTCTATATAGACATGTATATCTCCAGGTAAATGTAGACATATGTGTACATAAATACTGTATATGTCAAAAACTAGGTATGAAAGTGCCAATGGCCACAAACTTACAAAAATATGCACTGGGCAGAGTATCAATGTATTCAAGAAATCATGATGTCTGTTGCCTATATGAAATGCATGTATAGTAAAACTATTACTGAAAATGAGTGACTCATGCATAAATAAGAATGGATGTGGCTTCTAGATATAGACTATTTAGAAAATGGCTGATACATATAGGATTATCTTCCTTTTTCATACATGGTTAAACATACATGGACAAACATATCATTTTTAAAATCATAAATTTAAATCATTATATATTATAATGAAATATCACAATTATTTTATATGCACAAGATCTGAATGTGCGTCCGTGTCATTTATCTGTCTAAGTGTCCGTTTTTGGATTATTACCTCCTTTTTAACCACTTCAGCCCCAGAAGGTTTTACCCCCTTCCTGCCCAGGTGAAATTTCAGCTTCCAGCACTGCGTCGCTTTAACTGACAATTGTGCGGTCGTGCGATGTGGCTCCCAAACAAAATTGAGGTCCTTTTTTTCCCACAAATTGAGCTTTTCTTTTGGTGGTATTTGATCGCTTGTGCAGTTTATTTTTTATTTTTTGCGCTATAAACAAAAAAAGAGCGTCAATTTTGAAAAAAACACAATGGGCCAGATTCTCAAAAGAATTACGTGGTGTATCTACAGATACACCGACGTAATTCGAATATCCCGCCGGCGTATCATTGTTTCTTTCTCGTACATCACGGGACACAGAGCAGCATATTCATTACTATATGGAGTACCTTCAGGTGTGGACACTGGCAATCTCAAACAGGAAGTCCCCTCCCTATATAACCCCCTCCCATAGAGGAAGTACCTCAGTTTTTTCGCCAGTGTCTTAGGTGTTGGTCACGGAATAGCTTTGCTCCACATCCTTGGGATTAAGGGCGGGCTAACCGGATCTGTCCAAGGAGCCTCAGTGCCAAAGTGGACAGTACCCGGGCCCCAAACCGTGGGGTTTTGCCTATAATGCTCCTCTTTGGAGGGCTGGACCCTGGGCCCAGGACTTGGAGTTCGTAAAGACCATAAGTTCCTGTTTGCCAGGGTGCTATATAGGTCCAGGACAGTGGGTACCTTCATAGGACCCCAGGGCCTGAAGGTCTACTACGCTACCCACGGAGATGGGAGAAGATTGGACCGTTTTGCAAAACGTCCTGCGGCATGGAGCAGGTAAGAGGGGAGCCTGCGGGACTTGGTTCGACAGCAGGCTCTCCAGGGGAGATCTTAAGGGGGGTAGCCTGAGTATGCTCTGCATTGGCACCATGGTCACTATGTCTGATGGACAGGATGCCCTGAAATGTTTCCCCCCATCACTTGATCCCCCTACCTATCTATGTATGTTTGCTAGCTACCTGCTGCTCGCTGGTTGAAGATCTTTTAAAAAAAAAAACAGATCTGTCTCTAGGCTAAAGGGACTCCTTAGGGGCCTGTTTTAGCCTTACCTTGCCGGGATTCAAAATCTGCCGCCTGATGCGTCCTCCAACCTGCATTCCTGGGTTCCAGAGTGCGTCTCCTCCTGGGCTCCTCCCCCCCCCGACAGTCGCGCGCGTGCACGCGCGCATGCATATAGAAAATTTTCGCGCCGTTCGGGGGGGGGGGGGGGGGGGAGCGTGACTGCAGTGTAGAGTGGGCGTGCCTTCAATTGCTGTTATACACAGCAGGCGCGTTTTTAGCTCAGTTCAAAGCTGAGCTGGAGAGAGAGGACGTAGAGCTGGCAGCACAGTGACTCCCGGTGGCGAGAAGGGGTACTACATGCTGGAGTCAGCTCCAATACTTTTTGTTAAGCCAAAATCCCCTTGGCAACAGGTTGAATGCTGGCAAACATGTTGGGGGTGGGGCTGTATGTTGTGAATAATATTATAAAGGAAAACATACTGAGCCCCACCGTTTTTGGGCATTAGTGATCCTATTGTCCCCTAAACCTTATTTTTTTGTACTCCTGGCTATAACAGTCTGTTGTTGTAAGCGGAGTCCCTCAGTTTTGTATTATGGCTTCCAAGGGTTCAGGATCAAAACACAAAAAAAAAAAAAAAGAAAAGGCAAAGACAAAGGGGTTCCTCGTCTGGTTCTGATGATATGCCAATACTTTCCCCACAGGTTATTCCTATATGGGTCACCCTGGAGAAGCCATTAAGGGGGTCTGGTGCTGAGGCTGGCCCAGGTCGGCCCAACCCTGTGGTATCACAGAGGAGATGCTAGCCGTCACCCTAGGGGGGCTAGAGAAAAAAGTTAACAGCTATGATCGCTGGCTCTTTTTCTGGCAAGAAGCGGACTGGATCCCCATCGCCAAAAGGGACAGAACCTAGAGGAAGGATCTACCACTGAAGAATCGTTTTCAGCCTCCCAGACGGAGAGTCTGTGGGTCCAGTCTTTGACAGACATGGTCCGCTCGGCATTTAATTTGCCATTTCCAGAGCCTCAAGTTCCTGCGGTATCCTCTTTGGGTTCTTTTAAAAGCGCCTTTAAGCAACGCAGCTTTTCCGGTCCATCTTCTGTTAGAGGAATTGGTTTTTCCAGGATTGGGACGACCGGACAGAATTTTTTTTCTGCCGCCTAAAGCTGACGAGAGGGTAGTCTTTATGCACGTCTGCCAGGAAATATTTGTGCTTGCAGGCACTCTTTCCCCTGACCAATTGCTCTTTAAAAGGGGCCCGGATGGCTCAGTCGGTAGAGCATCGGACTTTTGGTCTGAGGGTCCAGGGTTCAGGTCCCGGTTCGGGCACTGCTTTTCAACTACCCGTGAGGTCCTTGAGGCCACATCTCCCGGAAAGCGCCCGATCTCGTCTGATCTCGGAGGCTAAGCAGGGTCGGGCCTGGTTAGTGCCTGGATGGGAGACCACCTGGAAGGTTTTCTGTGGGGAAACATACAAATGTTTAAGGTCCCGGTCGATAAACGTTTAGAGACACTTTTCCAGCATCCTTGGCTACAGCCAGCAGTGGCTGCAATTGGAGTTTTGTCAGGCGTTAAAGAACCAGACAAAACAGATGCTTAAGACATCCCTGCCCAATAGGCAGAGGAGTTATTGGATATTCCCAGAGCTCTGTGCTTTGCGGTAGAGGCTATAAAAAGACTCCATCCAGCAGGCGTCTCGTTGTCACTATTTTTAGTGCATATGAGAAGGCTCTTATGAAGAACTGGGCGGCCGAGCCCCATGTAAAAGACTGCTGGCAGGGTTGCCCTTCCATGGAAAGATCTGGATAAATACATTCAGACTGTTTCAAGTGGCAAAAGTACCCTTTTACCAGTCAAGAGAAGTTCCGGGGTCCTGCGTTTAAAAGGCAGCTCCCCCCTGTTCCGGGGCCCTCAAATTCCAGGCAGTACGGACCTCCTGCGCGATCAAACTTTTAACAATGGATCGCAAGGACAGGCCTCTGGGGATCGATCCCCGACAGAGGGGGTCCGATCATCTGTGGCCGCAGGCTACAGATTAGAATTTCTAAAATTTCCTCCACAAGGAAGGCCTCAATGTGGGCGGCGTTGGATCATCTGCTTTACCAGGGCATAATGGTAGAGGTACCAGCCCAAGAACAGGGGCTAGGTTTCTATTCCAATCTGTTGTCATACCAAGGCCCATCGGCGATGTCAGACCAATTTTGGATCTAAAAGGTTTAAATGCTTACCTAAGGGTTCGCTCTTTCCGGATAAAATCCGTTCGGTCAGCAGCCGCCACACTCCAGAAGGATCTGGCTTCTATAGACATAAAGGATGGGTACCTTCATGTACCAAGTCTTTCAGCCACATCAAATATTTTTTGTTTGTACGCTTCGTAGTGATACAGCGTCACTTCCAATTCGTGGCGCCCCCCTTCGGGCTGGCTACGGCCCCCGGGTATTCACGAAGGTCCTAGCTCCAATTCTAGTCAGTCTAAAGGATCCAAGGGATCTCGGTCCTAGCATACCTGGATGACCTCTTAATCATAGATCACTCGCTTCCTTGGTGGAATGCTTAGTAGCCCTCATGGTTCAGTACCTCGAGAGGTTCGGCTGAGTCCTAAACCGGGGAAAGATCAGCATTTCAACCTACAAAGCAGTTGGAATATTTCGGCATGAGATTAGACACAGAACAGAAGATGGGTGTTCCTGCCCCTGGTAAAGGTCGAGGCTATCAAAAGATTGATTCAGTTGGTTCTAAGCAAAAAAGAACCAACTATTCGCCTATGTATGCGATTACTAGGCAGACTAATGCCCATGTTCGAGGCAATACCACACGCTTCCACACTTGTGTCCTACAGACAGCAATTCTGGTAGCTTGGTTCTGCCCAGTGGTCTGGAAGGCTGGAGAGCGGTCTTGAACGGGTTCACTCGCCAAGGAACTTGGGCAGAGGCGGAGAGGCAGCTGCCCATCAAGGTCTGGGAGATCAGAGCGGCTCGGCTAGCCCTCCTGGCATAGACATCCAGATTACAGGGGTCCTCGGTGAGAAGTCATTCAGACAATGCCACAGCGGTGGCATATATGTGAACCACCAAGGGGGAACCAAGAGTCAAGCCACTCAGAGTGAGAGGAGCTTGGTTTTTCGGTGGGCAGAGGTTTATGTACCCTGCATATCGGCGACATTCATTCCCGAGGTGGACAACCTGCAGGCGTACTTCCTAAATCGCCAAACCCTGTCGCCGGAAAAGTTTTTTTCAGACAATCTGCCAGAAGTGGGGAGTGCCAGACGTAGAGGTCATGGCATCAGGATTCAACAAGAAGCTAGACAGGTTCATGTCTCGAACGAGGGACCCTATGGCCTGCGGAACCGATGTGTTGGTTGGCCCTTGGCATCAATCATAACTTCTATATGTATTTCCCCCGCTGCAGTTACTACCCCGCCTGTGGCGCAGGATCATAGCACAGGCCGGTTATCCTGGTAGCCCCAGCTTGGTACCGGAGGGCATGGTACTCACTAGTCCTGAAATTGGCAGCGGGAGGCCCTTGGACTCTTCCTCTATGGCCAGACCTACTCTCACAAGGCCCGATCCTCCACCCTGCATTACGGCGTCTAAATTTGACGGCCTGGCGGCTGAATCCCTGATTCTCAGGGGTAGAGGTCTGTCTAGGCAGGTAATCCCTACCCTCATTAAGGCTAGAAAGCTGGCCTCCAGGGTAATTTTGTTACAGGGTTTGGAGGGCCTACGTAGGCTGGTGTGAGGCTAAGAGATAGGTTTCCCGCAAGTATACCATTGATAGAGTATTAGGTTTTCTCCAGCTAGGAGTGGATAAAGGCCTGGCATTAAGCACGATCTAGGGACAGATTTCAGCCTTATCAGTGTGGTTTCAGAGGCCGCTGGCCGCCCACTCGCTGGTTAAGATCTTCGTACAGGGAGTCTTACGTGTTAATCCTCCGGTCAAATCACCACTTTGTCCATGGGACTTAAATCTTGTTCTGTCAACTCTACAGAAACACCCCCTTGAGCCGTTGGCTGAGGTACCTTTTGGTTTTACTGACTAGAAAGTCGGTATTTCTGATCACCATAGTTTCGGCCAGGAGAGTATCGGAATTGGCAGCCTTATCTTGTAAGGAACCATATCTCATTTTACATAAGGATAGGGCGGGGTTCCGTCCTCATTCTTCCTTTCTACCAAAGGTTATATACAGTTTCCACCTGAACCAGGATGTGGTACTTCCATCCTTCTTCCAAAACCCACCTCTAGAAAGGAGGGGTTGCTGCATACGTTGGATATTGTCAGGGCCATAAAGGCCTATCTTAAAGCTACAGAGAAGGTTCGGAAAACAGATGTGGTGTTCGTTTTACCGGAAGGGCCCAAGATGGGTCAGGCAGCTGCTTGATCCACCATCGCAAGATGGATTAAACAATTAATCGTTCAGGCCTGCGGTTTGAAGAGGTTGCCTCCTCCTTTGTCGGTAAAGGCCCATTCTACCAGGGCCATGGGCACCTCCTGGGCAGCACATCATCAGATCTCTATGGCTCGAATATGCAAGGCAGCAACGTGGTCGTCAGTCCACATGTTTACAAAATGTTATCAATTGGACGTAAGAAGGAATGCGGATACAGCCTTTGGGCAGTCAGTACTACAGGCCGCGATTCAAGCTCCTCGGGATCTGAGGGGGCTCCCTTGACTTGATTTGAGATTTACATTTCTTGTTTAAGTTGGATTTACTAGTATTTGAGTATACCTCTAAATTAAATCCTTTTTTGGAAGATGTCTCCCTCCCCTCATTAAAGCATTGCTTTCGGACATCCCATATAGTAATGAATATGCTGCTCTGTGTCCCGTGATGTACGAGAAAGAAAAAGAGATTTTTTTAATACAGCTTACCTGTAAAATCTTTTTCTTGGAGTACATCACGGGACACAGAGCTCCCACCCCTCTTTTGGGGAACATTTTTGGGAGGCATACTGCTTGCTACAAAACTGAGGTACTTCCTCTATGGGAGGGGGTTATATAGGGAGGGGACTTCCTGTTTGAGATTGCCAGTGTCCACACCTGAAGGTACTCCATATAGTAATGAATATGCTGCTCTGTGTCCCGTGATGTACTCCAAGAAAAAGATTTTACAGGTAAGCTGTATTAAAAAATCTCTTTTTTGTATTCACAAAACAAGATACGCCGGAATTACAATAGGATCCGACTGGCGTAAAGTCACTTACACTGTCGGATCCTAAATGCAATAATGCGCCGGCCGCTAGGTGGCGTTTACGCCGATTTCTGCACCAAATATGCAAATGAGCCGATACGCCGATTCCCAAAAGTTTTTGCGTAACTCATCACGAATAGGCCTATACGCTATTTACGTTGCCGTCGTAATCGCTGTATTTACGGCGTACGATGGAGCATCCGCAGTGGCCTACATTTAAGGCCGGGGCATGCGCAGTTCGTTCAGCACGGCGGCTCGCTTAATTTAAATACAGCACGTCCCCCTCCTTCCCTATTTGAATTACGCGGCCTTCCGCCATCCCCTTTACGCTACGCCGACACAAATTACGGAGCAAGTGCTTTGAGAATACAGCACTTGCCCGTAAAAACTGCGTAGGCATAGCAAAAATGGGATACACTACGCCGCAAATACGCAATTTTTTTGAGAATCTGGCCCAATGTTTTCTACTTTTTGCTATAATAAATATCCCATTTAAAAAAAAAAAGAGAGATATATAATATATATATATATATATATATATATATATATATATATATATATATATATATTATATATATATATAATAATTTTTTTTTTTTTTTTTCAGTTTAGGCTGATTTGTGTTCTTCTACATATTTTTGGTAAAAAAAAAAAAAATCGCAATAAGCGTATAGTGACTGGTTTGCGCAAAAGTTATAGCGCCTACAAATAAGGGGTCATAATTATGTTTTTTTTTTACTAGTAATGGCGACGATCTGCGATTTTTTTTATTTATTTTTTTAGTTATTGGGACTGCGACATTATGGCGGACACTTTTGACACATTTTTGGGACCATTCACATTTATACAGTGATTAGTGCTATAAATATTCACTGATTACTGTATAAATGTGACTAGCAGGGAAGGGGTTAACCACTAGGGGGCAGGGAAGGGGTTAAATGTGTAGCCTAGTGAGTGTTCTAACTGTAGGGGGTGACTGGGGGAGGTGACGATCTGTTTCTTTATGTACAAGGGACACAGCATCGGTCTCTCCCCTGACAGGACGTGGAGCTCTGTGTTTTCACACAGCGCTTCACGTCCCTGCTCAGTTACTGGGCAATCGCGGGTGCCAGGCGGCGATCGTTGCCGCCGGGGCACGCGCATCGAGTTCCCAGCAAAGCGGCGGGTGCGTGCGTCCCCTAGCGGCTTTAAAAGACGAGAACGTCATATGACATTCTGTCAGAACAACTGAGCTGGTAGATAAGTGGTTCATAAAGGCATTGATTTTGAGTGCGGCTGTCCAGAATTTTTCTCCTCACCCAATTGCCTATGCTTAGCCTGCACCTACTGTTTTTATTCTACTAACCTACTGTTACATTTCCAGACACCCTTCCCTTTCCTCCAGCAGACACACTCGCTCCCAAAACTTCAGCTCCCAGCTACAGCAGTTGTGTCGCTCAACCAAAGTCCGTGCTCCCTGTCTACCACCTTGCGACTATCTGCCTACTCAGTCCTCTGTACACCAGGCTTTTAGGAGCCTTTCACACAGACGGATAGAATGGTGCTTTTAGCTGCGGGTTTTACCGCAGCTAGAAGCACACACACAATGCTTTCCTAAGACATCATTCACACACTACGGTTACCTGCAGTTTTTTTCCCAGCAGTTTTGTGCGGATAGAAAAAATAGAACTGGATGCATCCAGCTGCAAAAGCCCGCAGCTATCGTAACCGCAGTGCACTGTGTCAGTTGCGTTTGGCATGAATCTTGAGGGGGAACTCCATGCCAAATTTCAAATAAAAAAATGGCATGGGTTCCCCCTACAGGCGCATACCAGGCCCTTGGGTCTGCCTATGGAGTTTAAGGAGACACCCCCTACGCCCAAAAAACGGCGTGGGGTTCCCCCTAAAATCCATGAAGGGGTGGGGACGAGTGAGCGCCCCCCCCTCAACCGTGCCAGGCCGCATACCCTCAACATGGGGGGGTAGGTGTTTTGGGGCAGGGGGGCGCTCTGTGGCCCCCCCCCACCCAAAAGCACCAGTCCCCATGTTGATGAGGACAGGGCCTCTTCATGACTGGCCGTTGGCTGTCTGGGTCTGCGGGAGGGGAGCTTATCAGAATCCGGGAGCCTCCTTTAAGAAGGGGGCCCCCAGATGCCGCCCTCCCCGCCCTAGGTGAATGAATATGGGGTACATCGTACACCTACCCATTCACCTGGCGGAAAAAAAAAAACCACTACATAGAGTTATTAAAGTAATTTATTAGTCAGCTCCGGTGCCCCACTCTCTTTTCTTTTATGAGGTGGGGGCCTGCTTCTTCGATGTCTTCTGGGGAGGTGTCTTCACCACCGGCTGGTTCTCTTCCGCCGGGAGGGGGCGATTTTCTTCTTTAGCTCTTTTACAGCGGCCCCCTCCCTCCCAGGCTTCTTCGATGTTTTCGGCGGGGGGTGTGTGCTGGTCTTCACCGCCATCTGGTTCTCTTCCACCGGGGGGGGGGTGCTTTCTTCTTTAGCGCTTTTACAGCGGCCCCTCTCCCAGGCTTCTTCTTCGGCGGGGGGTGCCCGGGCTTCTGTCGCCTTCTTCTTCGATGTTGACACCCCGCTTCCTCCCGCTGTAATGCCGGGTGCGCGGCTTGCACCGAGATATATATATATATATATATATATATATATATATATATATATATATATATATATATATATATATATATATATATATATATATATATGTAATGGGGGGTTATTAGCTCTTGTGGTATGGGCGTTTTTTTTCAGTGATTCACTCCAGCCAGGAACTATATTTAAGGGCATGGCAGCCCAAACAAACGTTTTCCCACGCAGGGGTTCTTCTCCATCAAATACACAACAGAAAATGCTAGCCCACCTGGCTCTCTGTAGCAGTACCTCTGCTCTTTATCCTGGTCACCCAGACCAGCGGACTTCTCAACATAGACTGTTTACCTTCAGCGTCTACAGCTCTGCCTCTTGCAGTCACCGTTCTGGCTGTCTCCTGTCAGCCTCTCTGATTCCTGGAGACCTCCTGTCTCTTACTGTGGAGCTGTCTCCACCTGGGAGCCATGAGGTCATCCTACATTCTCATTATAAAGGGCTGTGCTCACCTGAGCACACACCCTGCTGGTAATGAACAAAGCCTGGATACAGGGTTGGAGATTCCGTCCCACCCCAGACACTGTGGAATCTCCAAACTCCAGAGCCCCATGACAGATTACCAAAACCTGGAGAAAGCTGTCTTCTCCAGTCCACAGCTATGCTCTGTAGTTTTGCACATCTCGAATGTGCACACCCTGTGTCCATTTTACCGTGACAGTAGCTCCTAATATATAAATATATATATATTATATCTCGGTGCAAGCCGCGCACCCGGCATTACATCGGGAGGAATCGATGTGTCAACATCGAAGAAGAAGCAACAGAAGCCCCGGGCATCCGTCAAAGAAGAAACCCCGGGAGAGGGGCCGATGTAAAAGAGCTAAAGAAGAAAGCGCCCCCCCCCCCCCCGGCGGAAGAGAACCAGATGGCGGTGAAGACCAGTACACCCCCTGCCAAAAATGTCGAAGAAGCCCGGGAGGGGGGGTCGCTGTAAAAGAGCTAAAGAAGAAAGCGCCCCCCCCTGGCGGAAGAGAACCAGACGGCGGTGAAGACACCCCCCCCAGAAGACGTTGAAGAAGCAGGCCCACCCGTGTAAAAGAGCTAAAGAAGAGAGGGGCGCACTGGAGCTGACTAATAAAAAAACATTTCTGCCAGGTGTACCCATTCCGCGCGGGGGGCGGCATCTGGGGGCCCACTTCTTAAAGGAGGCTCCCAGATTCCGATAAGCTTCCCTCCCGCAGACCCCGACAACCAACGGCCAGGGTTGTCAGGAAGAGGCCCTGTCCTCATCAACATGGGGACAGGTGCTTTGGGGTGGGGGACCACAGAGCGCCCCCTGCCCCAAAGCACCTACCCCCCCATGTTGAGGGTATGTGGCCTGGCACGGTTAAGGAGGGGGGGCGCTCACTCGTCCCCACCCCTTTGCTGACCAGCCGGGCTGCTGCTTGGATACGGGTCTGGTATGGAATTTAGGGGGAATCCCACGCAGTTTTTTCGGCGTAGGGGGTGTCTCCTTAAACTCCATAGCAGACCCAAGGGGCTGGTATGCTCCTGTAGGGGGAACCCATGCCGGTTTTTTATTTGAAATTTGGTGTGGAGTTCCCCCTCAAGATTCATACCGGATGCAGTGCTTGATATTGGCAGGGATCCAAGTCGGATCCCTATTCAATATCGTGCCGCGGCTAAACGCAACCGCAGCTAAAATCACTGTACAAATGCAGCTGATCGCTGTGCCTGGAGTCTTGAATTCCAGCAAAACATAAACATGCTTTTAGCTGCGGTAAAACAGCCATCCGTCTGAAAGGGGCCTTATACTACAGAAAACTGTAGACACTGATATGCAGATAATAGACAATTCATCTTATCATGGGGCTGGCCAATTACCTCCCAACTAAGTGTACTGCTTCACAGCCGCAACCCAACACGGCAATCAACTTTAAGCCATTGTCCGATATGAATGCGCCTATGCACCACCATTCCTTCCAAAAGTCGCTCAATCTCAGCACACCAGCCAATGTAAGTCCAAAAACATAGACATATCACAGTTCCCTAAATACATGCTTTGCAAAGTGCTCACTAAGTTTGACAACAAACCTGAAATCCAGAGGCTGGAAATCCAACTTCAAAGCCACCATCAGTGATCTAGGTATCACAACCACAAAAGAACTAGATGGGTGGGTCCTTAATCTGCTGAAAGTGTCAAGACTCAAAATTGCTCAATTGACAACCCTGTCCCCGGTCTTAATGCTGCTTGGGACAGGTTAGAATGAAGCGTCCTCAGCCCAAAAGCCATTGAGGATGCATTATTTTAAAAGGTTGCAGACCTTCCAAAAAATATCTGGCAGATACATTTTAAAGTTTCAAGGGCTCAGTGATCATCTCTTGAACCTTCAACTTTCCATGGCTGATATCCACTTACCTGGCCTCCGTTGCCTCTATACTGTTTGTGGGTTTAACCCAATAGTCTACAAATTACCCTATGGTATAAGGCTAGGTTCACACCTATGCGAATTGGTTGCGGTTTCAACCGCATCCAAAACGCAGAACATTTCTAAATACATTGTTTTCAATGAGGCTGGTTCACATATGTGCAATGCATTCGCACTGCGCATTGCCGGAAATCCGTATGCGTTGTGGAGGCCTTGCGGTGCGGCTCAGGTGCGAATTCAGTCCCATTATCTTCTATGGGTACGCAGCTGATTCGCAGATGTGTTCAGGTCTCTTCAGGAATTTCTCTCATTCAGCTCAATACATTTCTCCCCCACTCTCCTCTCACTCAGAACTTCCCCCAGGTCTCCAAATTTGCAGCAAAAACAGAGCTAATCTGCTGAACACTTCTCTTATCTATCTGCAGAGATAAAAGAGCTGAAATTCTCACCGCACAAGTGTGAACCCAGCCTTAAGGAAAAATTGAACTGGGATCTTGGCAGGAACTGGAACACGCTGTCGTTTACACAGATCAGAGCATCCCAAACATGCTCAATGGGTGACATGTTCGGTGAGTATGCTGGCCATGCAAGAACTGGGATGTTTTCAGCTTCCAGGAATTGTGTACAGATCCTTGCAACATGAAGTGATGGTCGTGGATGAAGAGGCACAACAATGGGCCTCAGGATCTCGTCACAGTATCTCTGTGCATTCATAATGTCATCAATAAAATGCACCTGTGTTCATTGTCCATACCATATGCTTGCCCATTTCATAACCCCACCGCCACTTTGGGCCACTCGATCCACATACAACTCCATACATGCTGTCTGCCATCTGCCCTGTACAGTGATAAACAGGATTTATTTGTGATGAGAACACCTCTTCAAAGTGCCAAACACCATCAAATGTGAGAATTTTCCCACTCAAGTCGGTAACGAAGACAAACTGCAGTCAGGTCGAGACCCTGATGAGGATGACGAGAATGCAGATAAACTTCCCTGAGATGGTTTGACAGTATGTGCAGAAATTCTTTGGTTATGCAAACCTATTGTTGCAGCAGATGTCCAGGTGGCAGGTCTCAGACGATCTTGGAGGTGAAAATGCTGGATGTGGAGGTCCTGGGCTGATGTGGTTACACGTGGTCTGCAGTTGTGAGGCCAGTTGGATGTACTGCCAAATTCTCTGCCACGCCTTTTGGAGACGGCTTATAGTAGAGAAATTGGCATTCAATTCAAGGGCAACAGCTCTGGTGGACCTCCCTCAGTCGCCATGCCAATTGCACGCTCCCTCAAAAACTTGTGGCTGTGTTAGATTAAAACTGCACATTTTAGAGTGGCCTTTTAATGTGGCCAACCTAAGGCACACCTGTGCAATAATCATGCTTGTTTAATCGGCATCTTGATACGCCACACCTGTGAGGTGAATGGATTATCTCGGCAAAGGAGAAGTGCTCACTAACGCAGATTTAGACAGATTTGTGAACAATATTTGAAATACAGTAAATGGGCCTTTTGTGTACATAGAAAAAGTTGTAGATCTTTGAGTTCAGCTCATGATAAAATGGGGGGAAAAAAACACACAAAAGTGTATTGCGTTTTTTATAATATTGCTCTGTGTAGTTTAGGATCGCAGATTTACTGTGGACCTATTGCTTGATTTGGTGTGATGGTGTATCACTGTACGGTTTATTTCATGTAGTGCTCTGGCTTTATAGTGTGTGCCTTCAATAATATATGTTGAACCACTACATATTATAAATGTTACATTTGCAAAACCTTTGAAAAAAATATATAAACCTATTTTGAAAAACGTGTTGTGCTTTAAAGCGATATTAAACCAAAAATCATATGGTAGCTTACCAATCATTAGATGTGGTGACTGCATTATATATAATATATATATTGGCTGAAAGTGCATTTGGAAGTGCAGTTGTTGTAAATCTGAGAGGTAGATCTGAAATGAGGGGAAGCTCTGCTGATTTTATTATCCAATGATGTGCAAGCTAAAAAAATTCTTGCCTGTCCCCCTCGGATCTAAAGCAACTGTGCTTTCAAGTGCACTTGTAGTTCGCACTTGTAGTGCAAAGTAGGTTTGCCTTCCATAAATAACCCCCCTTGTGTTGGGCTGCTTACACTTTAGATGACGGAGCAACAGACACCTTTTTGGACAGCAGCATTGTCTGTCTGGTTAGGCAGAACTAAACACACTGAAGGCAAAATACAGCTAACACTTTAAAAGCAGTTACAGCAACCGTTTTGTTTTTTTTGTTTTTTTTGTTTTTTTGTTATACCTTTTTTAGGATAAAGGTTTCACATAAATGAGTAAAAGCTAATAATTGTAAGCACCCTGTCAGTGTTAAATGGTTTGTCTCAACCCTCTAACTGCCAAATTTGTAGGACAGCTTGTTCTGTTAAAAAAAAACACAGACTTGCTGACCTGTATCGCCACATGAAAAAAAGAGTGTAAACAAGAAAACAAATGCAGCCATCACATTAAAAAATGGGTAAGCTATAGTACAATGAATGTTTGTTTGCTTTTGGGTTTAATACCACTTTAAGCTGATTCCTGAATGTTCCTGCCATTTACAATCTTGCGTTAGGATTTGGAAATGTTGATGTACATATCTTTTGTGAGTTAACATGCTTATTCAAAAAAATACATTCTATGATGTGCATATGAGCAAATCTTTTTTTATACCTGGAGTTTTAATTCTTTTTCACATAAGATTTGTCCTAGTGCAAAAATGCAATTCGGCTTTCTGTTCACCCAAATAAATCCATGCTTCATTTTCAGGGTCCCGGATAGAACAAAGTTGGTAATAATTTAATGGAGAAAATAAAAAAATAAACCTTTAATTGAGAATAAGCCCATAACGCATTAAAGATGGCGTAAGTCAGGTCAATGGTTTCTGTAGTTCATTATTTACAGCTACATGGAGCTTCATGCACAATGGTTTTCTTATAATTACTTTTGGAATAATGGGGAATGGCAGATGAGGCAGAATTATCTGATAACAAGCGAATCCTTTCAATAATGGGGAAAAAAGAAATTGCACAG
This sequence comes from Rana kukunoris, assembly GCA_029574335.1. NCBI lineage: Eukaryota > Metazoa > Chordata > Amphibia > Anura > Ranidae > Rana > Rana kukunoris. Next base: position 216,074,232 of record CM056049.1, on the reverse strand, counting down.
AAACATGGACTGTCGCATAAAATCGCTTAATTTGCCCTTTAATCACCTGTATTTTCTGCAGACATTGTCTATCTGTCAGTCTCATATTCCCTTATTAGCTGTTAAGAGATTAGCAGACACAGGGATTTCCCATCACTGCAGCAAATTGGTTTCCTGTTCTACAGCGAGAAGGTTTGTTGTCGCAGCAGAATGGTATTGTCGTGTGTGTCACAGCTTATCCAGATCATTAAATTATATGACATGATATCAAAATGATATAAATAAATATGTAAACAAAAAATATATGTGTGTGTCTGAAAAAAATAAAAATAAAAAAAAATATATATATATATATATATATACACAAAGTTTCCCAATTTTTTTTTTAACTCTATTAACCACTTAAGACCCAGACCTTTAGCTAAAGTATCCTAAACAAAATTGGTGTCCTTTTTTTCCCACAAATAGAGCTTTTATTTTGGTGGTATTTGATCACATCTGCGGTTTTTATTTTTTGCGCTATAAACAAAAATAGAGCGACAATTTTGAAAAAAATTCAATATTTATTACTTTTTGCTAGAATAAATATCCCCCAAAAATATATATATAAAAAAAATGTTCCTCAGTTTAGGCCGATACGTATTCTTCTACCTATTTTTGGTAAAAAAAATCGCAATAAGCGTTTATCGGTTGGTTTGCACAAAATGTATAGCGTTTACAAAATAGGGGATAGTTTTATTGCATTTTTTTTTTTTTTTTTACTATTAATGGCAGCAATCAGCGATTTATTTTCGTGACTGCAACATTATGGCGGACACTTCGGACAATTTTGACACATTTTTGTGACCATTGTTTGTTTTTTTTTCACAGCAAAAAATGCAATAAAAGGGGTTAAGTGTGACCTCCTCTGTGTTTCTAACTGTAGGGGGTGTGGCTGTAGGTGTGACGTCATTGATTGTGGTTCCCTATATAAGGGAACACAGGATCAATGACAGCGCCACAGTAAAGAACGGTTTACACACAGCTCCCCCCGTTCTTCAGCTCCAGGGACCGATCGCGGGACTCCATCGGCGATCGGGTCACGGAGCTTCGGACCCGGGGGCGCGCCCGCGACCCACGGCTGGGCACTTAAAGAGGACGTGCTTGTGCCCAGCCGTGCCATTCTGCCGATGTATATGTGCAGGAGGCGGTCCTTAAGTGGTTAACCACTTGCTGACGGCCGTACGACTTTGTACGGCCGCAGCGCAGTCCTGAATCCCTGACTGTCCGTGTTTTTAGGGCCACCCCTTTTGGCGTTCCCAGCGCGCGCTCCCGAGCGCGCAGCGGGGAACTCCTGTGCTGGCCGTGTCCCTCGGACACAGCTTAACACAGATCGTGGTAAATAGCCAATCACAGCGGCTATTTACAGCGCGATCTGTGCGGCCAATGAGAGATGATCTCATATGTAAACATATGAGATCATCTCTCATTGCCGACTCTCCCTCCTCACACAGACAGCGCGTGTAAGGAGGGAGGGAACTGTGAGTAAAACAGCGCTGAAAAAATAAAAAAAAATTCACCAACCAGTGCCCCCCACAGTACCACAGTGCCCCCCACAGTACCACAGTGCCCACCACAGTACCACAGTGCCCACCACAGTACCACAGTGCCCACCACAGTGCCCCCCACAGTACCACAGTGGCCCCCACAGTGCCCACCACAGGGCCCCCAACAGTACCACCGTGTGTCAACCAGTACCACCGTGTGCCCACCAGTACCACCGTGTGCCCACCTGTGCCACGTGCCCACCTGCCACCTCAGTGCACATCTGCAATCAGTGCCCACCTGTGCCACCTCATCAGTGCCCATCTGTGCCACCTCATCGGTGCCCACCTGTGCCATCTGTGGGCATTTGTACTTTCCTGGCTTGTTAGGGTCTCAAGAAATGAGAGAGGCCTTCAGTACATCAGGTGTGATCAGATGTGATAATTTTTTATGATTTGCACTATAGCTTGTAGACTCTAAAACTTTCACACAGACCAAAAAATTTCCAAAAACTTTGGGTTATTTTTATCAAAGACATGTAGCAGTATAAATTGTGGCCAAAATTTATGAAGAAAAATTAATAACTTGCAAAAATTTATCACAGAAACTAAGAAAAAATCATATTTTTTTTTCCAAATTTTTGGTCTTTTTTCATTAATAGCGCAAAAAATAAAAACCGCAGAGGTGATCAAATACCACCAAAAGAAAGCTCTATTTGTGGGAAAAAAAGGACAAAAAAATCATTTGGGTACAGTGTTGCATGACTGGGTAATTGTCATTCAAATTGTAAGAGTGCTTAAAGCTGAAAACTGGTCTGGTCAGGAGGGTGTTTAAGTGCCCAGTATGGAAGTGGTTAAAGGATAAGTCCAGCCTGAACTTGTTTGCCTGGGCTTCTTCTATGGGTCACAGGAGTGCAATTAAATTTTGCACTCCTGTGACCCGTTTTTAGCCCCTCATACTCTTTATTAACAAAAGTATTGGGTCGCCTGCCTTTAAACTCGCATGAACTTTAATGGCATCCAAGTCTAAAGTCCGTAGGGATCAATATTGAGTTGGCTTCAACTCTTCTAGAAAGGGTGTCCACAAGATTTTGGAGTGTGTCTATGGGAATGTTTGACCATTCTTCCAGAAGTGCATTTGTGAGGTCAGGCACTGATGTGGATGAGAAGGCCTGGCTCGCAGCCTCCGCTCTAATTCATCCCAAATGTGATCTATCTGGTTGAGGTCAGGACTCTGTGCAAGCCAGTCAAGTTCCTCCACTCCAAACTCACTCATCCATGTCTTTATGGACCACGTTTGTGCACTGGTCGTAGTCATGTTGGAACAGGAAGGGGCCATCCCCCAAACTGTTCCCACAAAGTTGGGAGCATGAAATTGTTCAAAATGTCTTGGTATGCTCATGCCTTAAGAGTTCCCTTCACTGGAACAAAGGGGCCAAGCCCAACCCCTGAAAAACAACCCGGAGGACCTACGACCAGGGAGCACTGATTTTTTTTCAAAGCCGAGCACCCTTCTATAGACTCCCAGGTTAAACGATAATTTCTCCGGTGAATATGGGGACCGGGTACTGGCCGGTCATAGGTCCCCTGGAACCGGAACTTGGCGCACATGTAGCCTTATTTCTCCTCTACAAGTGTGCAAAGTTTCTTGTCTGGGGGACCTACGGCTGGGGAGCACCGTGGTGTTTTTTTTTTTTTTTAAATCGGGCACCCCTTTCATTGAACTCCCATGTTAAACGTCAGTCTAGTCATGAACACAGTGAGGCATGCAGATGGACACCCTAGGCTTATACTTGAGTCAATACGTTTACCAATTATTATTTTTTGTGGTAAAATTAGGTGCCTCGGCTTATATTCGTGTCGGCTTATACTCGAGTATATACGGTAATCTCCCCTCAACCAAATGATTTGGACCAATGCAAAAAGCAAGGTCCATAAAGACATCGATGCATGAGTTTGGGGTGGAGGAACTTGACTGGCCTGCATAGAGTCCTGACCTCAACCCAATATTGTGTGCGACGGAAGGTTTCACCCGGGGTCAGGGGACCCCAGGCAGAAGCCACGAGACAGAGGTCTCATTGATGCTAGTAAAGCCTGTGCGGTGACCTCATCCATAGGCTTTCATTCTTTGTCTGCGCTCCCTCCTATCCCCTGCAGCTGGCACTGGCTGACAGAGGGGAGCCGATCATGTGAACAGACCTCAGAGGTCTGAAAATTGGTATGTATACAGATCTTTTCTTACACAAGTTTGTCAAAATAGGTTTTATAAGGGGAGAGGGGGTATTTCAAAGACTAGCTAGGGTTTGACCTGAATTCTACTTTAAAGGGGAGGTTCCCCTAAAAATAAACTTTTAACATTGGTGTCTTCTTAAAGTTTACTTTTTTTTTTAAACCCCCGTTAACTGTACTCTCACCGTGGGTCTGGCAGCCGGGGACAGGCATATCGACGCATACAGCGCGTAAATGCCGAAAGAAGCCGAACGTTGGTGCGGCTCTATTATTGAAGAAGATGCCTGTCCCCGGCTGCCACTAAAGGTAAAACTTTTTCAAGTTTTAATTATTATTAAGGACAGTGTTAAAAGTTTATTTTTAGGGGAACCTCCCCTTTAAGTTGGTGAAAGTTTAGTTAACTGTGTGATATCTATAAATTATTATTGAAGAAGAACTAAAGGTAAAACTTTTTCAAGTTTTGGACAGTGGCGGCTGGTGCTCAAAATTTTTGGGGGGTGCAAACGAACTAAAAAATTCTGAAAAATACTAAAACAAAAACATCAATTGCAGCCACTGTGCCCAGCAAATGCAGCAAATTGTGCCTATAATATGCAATCACTATGCCCAGAAAATGCAGCCAATTGCAGCCTCTGTGCCCATAATATGCAGCCATTGTACCCCCCCTCCCGCCCACAGTCTGCCTGGCACTTACCCCATCGTAGTGGCGTGTCAGGCAGCAAGCTGTGGGACTGGTAGCGCGGTAATGGCTCCTGTGTCCTCTGTGCACGTGTTCTTCCTGTTATGCTAGGTGGCCAATGGGATTGCCTCTGCCTTTAGCTAATCAAGTGACCGGTATTATATCCGCGCCTCCTAATTGGCTGAAAGGCGGTTCTGTACTGTTGGCAAAGCTAACACACCTGGGTGGATTGCGTTTGCAGTTCACCTTTTTTTGAAGCCTATTCTAGCCTATGGCTGTAATCGGGTGCTTCAAACCTGGCTGGAGAGAGGGGGCGGCGCCTGTGCGTCCTTAATGGACCCATCGCCACTGGTTTTGGATACAGTGGACATACACTGAAACACCTGGCAGGTTTTTATTCATCCTCTATATTCCAAAGGTGGAAACTTGTTCTGATGACAACCAGGGACTCCCTTGCTTTTGGAAGAATTTTTATTCACTTCCTGTTTTGGCTATGAAAAGGGAAGCAAAATGAAATTTCCCCAATGGGACAGAGACTTTTTACTACTGTTTTTGATTCAAATAAGTGTTTTTTCCCAAAAAAAAGTGCGCTTGTAAGACCGCTGCGCAAATACTGTGTGACAAAGTAATGCAATAACCGCCATTTTATTCTCGAGGGTGTTAGAACCCCAAACATTAAAAAAAAAATTTCTAAGTAATTTTCTAACAAAAAATATGTTTTTATCATTTTAAACACCAAATCTCAAAAAGAGGCTCGTTCCTTAACCACTTAAGGACCGCCGCACAACAATATACGCCGGCAGAATTGCGCGGCTGGGCACATGGACGTATATATACGTCCCCTTTAAGAGCCCAGCCATGGGTCGCGAGTTTGCTGCCGGTGGTCCGAAGCTCAGTGACCACACCCCGATTGCCGCGGGTGTACCGTGATCGGGTCATAGGAGCTGAAGAACGGGGAGAGGTGAGTGTAAACAAACCTTCCCCGTTCTTCTCTGTGGCAGTGTCAGTGATCATCTGTTCCCTGATATAGGGAACAAAGATCACTGAGGTCACACGTCCAGCCCTGCCCCCCTACAGTTAGAAACGCACATGAGGTCACACTTAACCCCTACAGTGCCCCCTAGTGGTAACCCCTTAACTAGCAAACAAAAAATTCTCCTGCGCTCAAAAAAAGAGAAAAGAATGGAGGGCACACCATTGAGCAATTGCAGACCACCGAGGCTCTGAGGAAAGGGGTATGCCCCCGAAACGCGTCGGCCCTATCATCGATCAGATACCAGTAGTCATCGTGTTCTGTTGGTGTTGCTGTACACTTGCTGTGCTGTCTTTCAAGGCATGTTTTACAACTCATTTTTGTGAGTATAACTATTGATTTTAATTATTTTAATAAAAACCCTGTTATACGGTATCACACTAGGTTGGTGCACCATCCATTCTTTTCTCTTTTTTTTAACCCCTTCACTGCAACTGTAATTTTTACAGTAGTCCATGCATTTTTTGACAATGGTCCCAAAAATGTGTCAAAAGTGTCTGATGTGTCCGCCATAATGTCGCAGTCACGAAGAAAATCGCTGATCGCCATCGGTAGTAAAAAAAATATTAATAAAAATGCCATAAAACTATCCCTTATATTGTAAACACTATAAATTTTGCGCAAACCAATCGATAAAAAACGTTTTTTGTTATCTTTTTTGGGGATATTTATTATAGCAAATTGCCGCTCTATTTTTGTTTATAGTGCAAAAAATAAAAACCGCAAAAGACTTGAGACTGGGATGGAGGTTCACCTTCCAGCAGGGCAATGAACCTAAACATACAGCCAGAGCTACAATGGAATGGTTTGGGTCAAAGCATATTCACGTGTTAGAATGGCCCAGTCAAAGTCCAGACCTAAATCCAATTGAGAATCTGTGGCAAGAAAATTGTTGTTCAGACTCTCTCCATCCAATCTGACAGAGCTTGAGCTATTTTGCAAAGAAGAATGGGCAAAAATGTCACTCTCTAGATGTGAAAAGCTGGTGGAGACCCAAAAAGACTTGCAGCTGTAATTGCAGCGAAAGGTGGTTCTACAAAGTATCGACTCGGGGGCTTGTTGAATACAAAAGCATGCCACACAAAAAATTGAATCATCACATTTATCATTTTCCTTCCACTTCACAATTATGTGCCACTTTGTGTTGGTCTATCACATAAAATCCCAATTAAATACATTTACCTTTTTTGTTGCAACATGACAAAATGTGGAATATTTCAAGGGGTATAAATATTTTTTTGAGGCACTGTATGCACGTTTAGGAGATATTCACTGTTTCTGTAGCTAGTGATGTCAACGGTGCTTTTGCTTTGAAGGGACGGAATATTCCATGCCATCCCTTCAGAGCTCTGTGCCATGGCTCTGACTCGGATACACTTGTGCCAGAGTCACATCATCGTGGCTCGCCCATTCAAGCTGAGCCTGCAAATCTGGAAGGAAAACCAGATAAGATGGAAACCCTGTTAGCAGTGAAAGCGTTGCATTGGAGACCTTAATTTTAAGGCAAGTCATTCATAATGTGCTAGTGTGATGTGTACTGTATGTGATGAATACTAGCACAATATGATATTAACTTGCAGGGAAAAAAATTTGTTTTGTTGATTGAAAGTTTTTACTATCGCTTTTATCTGATGTAAGCAAGTTTTCCGTTCAAGATCTTTTCACGTATTACATGAGGTTTGATCTCTGACCAAAATTGTAAATAAAGCTGGGTATACACTAGTAGTATGTTTTTCAGTGAGTACATTTGTTTTCTTTTTTCTAATTTAGTGGGGTCAATAAAACATTTTTTTAATGACATTAAATAGAAAAATATTAAAACTTGCCCCCTTAATGTAAAACTTTTTTTTTTCTTTTCTGCACAGATGTTCTGGGTTTAACGGTTGGGATAAGCAGTGTACAGGGCACAGGAGGTCAGTTGGGAAGCGGGCAGAGCAATGGGGGGCAGTTATTCACATTACAAGGAGGTTCAGGAAGGCACAGTATAGGGGAAGGGGGTTCAGGAGTGCACAGTACAGAGAACCAGCTGGGCACAATACTGGGATCAGGAGGATACAGTACAGGGAAGCGGGGGCAGGAGGGCACAATACCAGGGTGAGAAGGGCACAGTACAGTGTTGTCAGGAGGTCATAGTACAATAATGTCAGGGCACAATGCAGGTGGGGCCAGGAAGTCACAGCATAAGTTGGTGGTCAGGAGGGCACAATATTGGGATCGGCAGTATGTGTTGTGGAAGCAGTTTCCTCATGCAGAACGGTGCAGGGAAGCTGCTATATCTGTTCTGGCACACTAATCCTGCCAGTGTTCCTCACTCATTCAACCCATGTGATGCCACATGCAAGTGCCTGGAGTGACCAGAACAGGAGGGCTGGCTTGAATTGACACATGAAATTAAATAGGTTGCTTCCCTGTGTTGCTCTGCATTAGGAGGAACAAATGGGGGGTTGACTAGGTGGGGACATGATCACCTGCCTGCAATGGATGGGTAGGTTGTAGAGGAACCCTGGTTGAGAAACCCTGGTTTAGAGAGTATCACAGCAAGCAGCATGAGAGGCTAGTAGCGGTAATCTGCATAAAAATACGATTTACAGTTAGGCGGCGTACACACGATCGGATATATCCGATGAAAACGGTCCGCGGACCATTTCCATCGGATATGTCCGATCGGGAGTTTGATCCGATGGCGTGTACACACCATCGGATCAAATTCCCCGCCGCCGGACGGCGCGGTGACGTAGTGGTGACGCGGCAGTGACGTTGACGCCGCCGCGTCACCGCCACGTCACCGCACCAGGAAGTAAAACACTTCCGCGCATGCGCCGAATCCATTCGGCAGCGGCGCGGCGGCGGTGGGGGCCGACATGTCTGCTGGTAAGTGTACTAACCAGCAGACATGTCGGGCGGACAGATCCCCACCGGATAGATTTCAAAGCTTGCTTTGAAATCTGTCGGGTGGAGAAATCTGTCCGCTAGCCCATACACACGAGCGGAGATGTCTGCTGAAACGGTCCATCGGACCGTTTTCAGCGGACATATCCCCTCGTGTGTACGCGGCCTTAGAAAATGGATACAGATTAGATGAGATTAAAACATCTAAGTGTAGCATTCTATTATTTAACTGTAGATGGCTAATATTTGTAGAAAACAGATGTTGGTAGGACAGTTTAAATTGTGTTTTTGTCACTGAGATCCTGCACTAGGACATCTTTATTGGCTCTCTGAAGAGGACATTTTACATCCAGCGTGCCTCTGAGTCTTTGGTTCATCTTTAGAATGAATCTATAAAGCAATATTGGCCCCCTGTGCCTTACTTGGCTGTGTAAAACAATGAATTTTTCCCAATTACTTGTATTAAAAATGGAACTATTGGTCCTCGGCTATTGTTGTCCAGGGAAGCTTGGTCGTATTTGAGTCTTGCTGTTCTCTGCTTACTGCATCGGTGCAATCCACTTTGAGTAGAGCAGTTTTCTCATCCATTATATCACTCATCCTCTTCTAAGACCCTTTGAACATCCTTTTATCTCTGTTCATAGCTGGCACCCTGCTCCTGCCTTACATGAGGTCAGCATTTTGCCTGTGTTCAAACAAACTCTAGAAATGATTCCTTTATCAGTTTGCCAGGAGACAGATAATGTACATCCTGTGTAAGCCTGGCAATCACAAGATTTCCAGCCTACAGCTTCAAAAGCCAGAAATTAGCAGATCAGAAATTAAAATGTATTACTGCGCTGCTAGCATTACTTTATCATCTTGACATATAATGGACTCTTTTATAAATACTATGTGTGTATTTGTACCAAGGACCTGATAGCTTTCCTTATTTCTATGTATTTGGATTTTAGCATTTGAAAAATGTAAATGTTATCCACTTAACCCCCGGACCATATTGCTGCCCAATAATGACCAGAGCACTTTTTGTGATTCGGCACTGCTGTTTAGATTTAACTGACAATTGCGCGGTCGTGCGATGTGGCTCCCAAACAAAATTGGCGTCGTTTTTTTCACACAAATAGAGCTTTCTTTTGGTGGTATTTGATCATCTCTGCGGTTTTTATTTTTTGCACTATACACAAAAATAGAGCGACAATTTTGAAAAAAATGCAATATTTTTTACTTTTTGCTATAATAAATATCCCCCAAAAATATATAAAAAAACGTTTTTTTTCCTCAGTTTAGGCCGATACGTGTTCTTCTACATATTTTTCTTAAAAAAAATCACAATAAGCGTTTATTGATTGGTTTGCGCAAAAGTTATAGCGTTTACAAAATAGGGGGTCGTTTTATGGCATTTTTATTAATATATTTTTTTTACTAGTAATGGCAGCGATCAGCGTTTTTTTTTTTCAGTACTGCGACCTTATGGCGGACACTTCGGACACTTTTGACACATTTTTTTACCGATCAGTGCTATAAAAATGCATTGAATTACTATAAAAATGCCATTGGCAGTGAATGGGTTAACACTAGAGGTCAGGGAAGGGGTTAAGTATGTTCCTGGGTGTGTTCTAACTGTATGGGGGGGTGGACTCACTAGGGGAAATCACTGATCTTCCGTTCATACATTGTATGAACAGAAGATCAGCATTTCCCCTGCTGACACACATAGCTCCCAGTCCTCGCTCTGTAACGAGCGATCACGTGTGCCCGGCGGCGATCCTGCCCTCTGCGCACGGGATTCAGGTGCCGACATAGAGCTACGGGCTCTCGCCCAGGAGAGCCGACCTGCCGCAGTAAAATGACGGCGGCAGGTCGGCAAGCAGTTAAACTAACAATCTCATCTGTATTTATTTTTGAAGATAAACTAATGCCCTGTACACACAATCGGAATTTTCGATAAAAAAAGACTGACTGAATTTTTTTATTGGATATTCCGACCGTGGGTGGCACACTAATCCTGCATCGGACTTTTTTTGTCGAAGTTTAGAAATAGAACATGTTAGGATTTAGGGGAGGGACGCTTTCTACTTTGCAGATAGAGAAAGGAGCTGTGTGTTAGTGGGCGTCTTGACACTCCTGCTCGCCCCCTCAAGAGGCTTTCTCCACACCAGGGAGAAAGCCTTGCATTACTGTGTGGAGTTACAGACAGAACAGAAAGTGAGGATTTCTCAGAAGAAATAAGAACATTTAAAAGCAAAATGGAAGGATGAGGTAAGTGAGGGAGAACTGCACTAAGGTAAAGGAAGCTATTTAGGGGAAAACATTTTTACCTTTACAACCCCTTTAAGCCTGAGCAGTTACTGCTAGTACACAGGAGAAAAAACTTTTGTATATTCTTCTTCCCTTTTTTTTTTTTTTTTCTATATTTCTCACTTACTAATGTTTTGATACAGACTTTGCGCTCTAGATTTATATTGTAATCACTGTGCCATATGTAATGTCTTACCAACCTATTTCAGTAAACATTCTGATGGTGCTTATTTTGAAAGCCTTGTATAATGATGGAGAAATGTCTGTACATTTGTTTGTCCCTTTCTTGGAAAACGGATAAAAACTATTGAAAAGGGGGTATCTATCTAGTTGTTTGGAGCAGATACATACATACAGACCTGAGAAAAAATGTTTTGGTTTGTTTTAAAGTTCCTTAACATACAGTGATAACCAAAATCCTAATTTCTTACCCTATGTTAGAACAGACGGTGTTCAATTCTAGTTTACCACTGATAATGGAAATTGCCAGCATAATACAGACATGGTTAATTATGTTAACCGTTTCTTCAGCCCCCTCCTAAACATTAGTAAAGCTCAGCCAGTTCAGCGGTAACCGGACAAGATTCAAACCAAGTATGGGCAGGCTGAATGTACCGAAGTTGATCAATCGTTTAGCTTGGGTACAGCCTGACGGATTTTTTATGTTATTATTGCCAGTGGCTCTAGGACCCTAGACCGGTGGAGCATGGGGGTGCAGACACTGTAGACACCGCTCTGGCTGCACAGAGTGGCGAGTGTGATGGCTGCTCTGTGAACATTGCTCTGAATGCCAGCGAATGGTCTTTTTGCCACCCCCTCTTATAGACAGTATCACACTTGTTCTGTAATTGGTGCAGGACCAGCAAACCACATCACCTGAACTAGACTCGGGTGCTGCTAGAGTTCCCACCTACAATCAAGCATTTGAAGATCTGCGGACTGGAAAGTTTCCCTTTGCAAAATCTGGATTAGGATGAGGTTTGGAAAGGGTTTGAATCCTTATTTAAAAAAATGTGGCCACAGTTCCGCTTTAGCTGTATAGTTTAAAATCAACAGGGATATATAGTGTTGTATTAGTCCAAAGTTAGTAGCATGCACATTTGTGTCACTAGAAGTTCAGCATTGTTGTGACATCAGATCGCACACATTACAGGACTAAACGGGTGGAATTTCTGTCCGGGTTTTTGCATTAAGCTCTTATTTAAAAGAGTAGCTTTTAGGTTACTTTTTATTTTATTTCTGCTGTTGTTTTCAGTGTTTTGTTACATAACAGAATTAATTTTTTAGCTGTGGTATGAGAACTTTAGCATGTGGTGATTCTATTTCAGGTCAAACATTGATTAATGTGTACTGTATGATAACCTGTCCTTTTCTCTTCTGCGTTACAGACTCATCTTAGCTGCCAACCGAGATGAATTCTATCACAGACCTGCCAAGCTAGCTGATTTCTGGGGAACCAATAATGAAATCCTTAGTGGTTCGTATGAATATAGCAAAGATTGTCCATTTATTTTTCCCTCATTCTTCTGCTCTGCTTCATTTATCATTATATTGATCAGTTACTACTTGACTTGCCTTCATCCCTGCAGGCAATAAACATTGTGTATGGTTGCTGTTACTGAACACCTATCATTTCTCATGTAGTGCGAAAGGTTCTTCCTACAAGCACTTCCAACCTTCTGTCAGCAACTGTTTTCTTGTTTTTGAAGGATTGGACATGGAGACTGGGAAGGAAGGAGGAACTTGGCTGGGGATCACAAAAAGAGGAAAGTTTGCGGCACTTACAAACTATTTGCAACCCAAAATAGATGTGAATGCCAAGGGCAGAGGTATGGCATTTTAGCTGTGCGTGATTTTTTTTTTGTAGTACCAGCATTTTACTATTCTATGGGCATGTATACCAAGTTCTAACATAAATATATGGAGTCAATAGCCACAGAATAACACTGAAGATGTAAGGTTCAGTTTCTGAGACTAATATTCCCAAAAAATAAAAGGTAAGACTTATTTTAAGTGCAACTACAAGCTTGGTGCCCTTACAACTATATTAAAGCTTCGCTGCCAGGCTATACTCACCTGTCCCCAATCCAGCAAGATATCATCGATCAGCACAAACATCAATGTATCTGTTAAAAAATAAAAACCCTTAACTGTAAGTGCTACAGTAATGATCAACAACTTCCTATACTTAAAGGGGTTGTAAAGGTTAGTTTTTTATTTTCTAAATGGGTTCCTTTAAGCTAATGCATTGTTGCTTCACTTCCCTTTTCTTTCGATTTCCCTTTGTCTGAATTTCTCACTTCCTGTTCCTCCTCAGTAAGCTTGCCCCCCATCATCCGAGCCGTTCTAGCTGGGGGTTAGTGAGTGTGCTCGTCCCCTCCCATCACAGCATCTCCCCGCAGGGATGTAATCCCAAGAGAGGGGGTGAGCACGCTGACTAACCCCCAGCTAGAACGGCTCGGATGATGGGGCAAGCTTACTGAGGAGGAACAGGAAGTAAGAAATTCAGACAAAGGGAAAAAAACACATTTAGAAGGGAAATCGAAGGAAAAGGTAAGTGAACCAACAATGCATTAGCTTAAAAGAACCTATTTAGAAAATAAAAAAACTTAAGATTGAGACCGCCTGTTTCTTCCAGGCTGCAGCTATAGTGATTCTAGCTCCTGTTAGGATAAACCATATCAGCCTTCTGGTAACCTTTGATACTTGTGGTATGAATCCATTCAGTAAAGCATCTTAAGTATGAAAAGAAAGATCACCTGGATAATGGAACAGGAAAGGAGAATTGGCTCAATGTTGGATAGACTTACTCAGTTTAACGCAATCTGGGAACCATGGATAAAGTACTTAGGGATCTCACACCCCATAAAGGGGTGATAACATAACTTACTGTAGGCTGATGTACACACCTGGCAGGTAGGATCTCTGTCTCTCTACCCTCTCACCCCTACCCTCTTTTTCGTTCCCTCTCTTTCCATCTTTCTTACATTCCTCTTTTCCTTCTCTTCTACTTTTCTTCTCTATGTTCTGGTTTTATGCTGTGCTTGTGTTCAGGTTTTTTGTATAATCTGTGTTTGGGAAACGTTCTCCATATATATACACATGTTACGCCTCTATCATAGGGGTGGAGGAAGTTGAAGAGGGATTCTCCTCTTTTTCTCCCTCCCTCTCCCTCTCTCTTCATCGAACTTGTTATTTATTCTTTTAGTATTAGGTTCATTCAATCGGTCCAGATATCATACACTTCGTACCAGAGGTACTTGAGAAGTTTTAAGTTTATGAAATGGAGGTACATCACGAAGTGGACTTCACAAAACTGTAATATTTATAATAACTTGCTAAGGGGGCGGGATGGTTTGGGGGAATTACTCTACCTCCCCGGGCACAGAGTGATCCCATTGGGGGTGTCAGTGGTGGTGGAAAGTGCCCTTCCCATCTCATTTCTATATATGTTGGACCAATAAGGTTTTGATTTATCCCAATTGCTGTAGACTAGGGACCCTAGACGGATTGATGGGAACTGCAGGATTTGGGGGAGGGTAGGGAGCTATCCCGGTTAGACTATATGGCTTAGGGTCAGAATTTACTCCCTTGTTGAACCTGTTTTCCTTTCATCGCAGATAGAATGTTTTTTAGGTATGGTTGAGAAATGACGTAGTAATGACTTCAGCAAACGATGTCTCAATATTTAAGGATATGTAACAAAATGTATTGATTTCCTGATATGTTCTTTAAATTGTACTGACTTTATTCCGAAAATAAACTTAAACTTGAATGAAAAAAAAAAAGAAAATAAAAAACAAACCTTTACAACCCCTTTAAACATAAAGTAAGTGGAGCTTAAAGCCTATTTAAACTCAAGAACAAAAAAAAGTAATATATTTAAACCTACCAGTCTTTTTGCTTTAAAGCCTAAATTCGTTTTTTTGATTTCTTTATTTTCACCTGGTGATTCTGTCAGTAACACACTTCTTGTTGAAGGGTGACAGGGCTTTCTAACCATTATGCATCTATTAAAAAAAGCAGTATTGTCACCCTAATTAAAGTGTTTGTTTGGTCTTAAGAATACCTCCCTCTTTTGTCATCTTCATAACATGTGGGGGGGGGGGTCTGTAGTTTTATAATGGTGGATCGAGCAAGGTTATTAACAATGCTTAATATATGGCTTGGGAGTACACAAGACAGCACTGGATTTCTGACAGGATCGAGAAATGTTATGAGTTATAAAAGGTACATGTGAGGTTGGATTAACCGCAGCTGCCATTGCTGATTTGTTTTTAAAGGTGCAAATGACAGACCTGGAAAAATAATTGATGAGAGTGGAGTAACTGGGTAGAGAAATCGGTTAGGATGTTTGTTTGTTTTTTCAGAACCTTCAACCGGTCAACAATTGCACCTCCTTTTATTTTAGGCTCACCGTTTCGCTCTAATGGAAAGAAAGGTGGGACTTGGTAGAAGAGTTAAAGAGGTTGTAAACCTTCCTGGTATGTTCATACCTATAGGTAAGCCTATAATAAGGCTTACCTATAGGTACTGTAAATATCTCCTAAATGTGCGCCGTTTGAGAGATGTTTTGCTATATACTGCGCTGATGCTGTCGTTGGCGCGTGCATTCTGAAGGAACGAGCGTCTGTGCCGTGACCGGCAGGAGTGACGTCACGCGGCTCTGGCTAGTCACAGAGCCAGAGTCTGCAGCCCCAGAACCACGATAGGTATGTTTGATGATATGCTAATGCAAATTGACCCATACACTAAATTATTTCTGTATGATGTTTTCTGTATTCATTAAAGAATCGTTGGTAAGGATGAATGTCATATTTGATCCTAAATATTCACACTTGTTGTTTTACATTCCTAGGTCACCTGGTGTCTAACTTTTTGAACTCTGATCTGGACAGCTTTTCTTACATTAAGAAGATATCTGAAGAGGGACATCTTTACAATGCTTTTAACCTGGTTGCAGCAGACTTTAAGTAGGTCTAAATATGTGTTTTATCTATATTGTTGGGAGCTCATCATGGCCATACACTTGGTGTGTATTTATGGGACAAATGATAGGGGGGAATAAAATCCTCAGTCTTTCTTTACTTAACCTAATGTAAAATGTTTCTAAGGAAACAGCGCTGATGTGCCAGTACTTTTGGTTGACTTGCAATTTCCCTGGATCCAAATCCCAGAACATACATAGGGCCAGACCTCTGCCCAAGTTAAAAGCTGGCTTTTATCGAGCTGGCACAGCCACACTGATCAAAATTTGATCCCTGCTGAACTGGACAAATTTTGATCTCACGCTAAGATTTCCCTCTGTTAATTATTGCCTAATTGCAGATCTCTTACTGACCAAAAAAAGTTCTGGCAATTGATGGTGCAATGACAGTGTTTAATCTCAAGGCCACATGTACAACCCATGTCCTAGTATCAAGAGTCTTCACAGGAACAAAGATTTATTTTAAGATTAACACAGGTGTCTAAAGGCATCACAAAGTGCTTTAACTTCAGCACTAGTATTACCTTCGAAACCCTTTAGACCAGATCATATTTACATAAAAAAAATCCTGCCTTGGAGCAGACACCACAAAATACTTGTCTAATAATGCATTATACATGTAGCACCCACTCCGCAGCACCTGCTAGTAATGATGAGTCCTCTACCACGTGGCTCTACCACGATTCTTTTAACTGCTTGGTCTCCACTGACGCACTTGGCCGTAGACTAAAAACTGTTTACACCAGTGGACTGAAGAATTAGCAGGCTGCCACTTTCTAAGAACGCACAGGAATAAGATTACAGACAGCTTGGCGGTAAATTAATTGAATATATTATGGCAATTCAAATCAACAGGCAGTCTTTATTTGGATTAACAGTGTGTAGCAGGCTTTTAGAATGTGTACTGGCAGGCAGCTAGTCTGGTCCCAATAGCTTGGCGATAAGCAGTCCCCCATGATCAGATCTTGGTCCCTCACACATGCTGTGGTCGCTCATCTCTTTCAAAAAGTGATTTCAAGTGCTAAACATTTCATCCAAATTTTAAATTTCTGCATTTTATAAATTTTAAAAGCCTATATAAAAGAATAGTGGTAAAAAAAACACCTGTGGAATTAATTAACCTTTTTTTTGTTAATTCTCTAAGGGTGTGTGGCAGGGGCACGCCCCTGCCACACACCCTTAGAGAATTAACAAAAAAACATTTGCTAGTAGGTGTCCCTCATTCCTATCTCAAAATGTTGCGAGGTATGGGTATCTTCACCAGTTTTTGGGTCCTGGCACTGGCATGTTAACTGTGGACAGCCAGCTGTGAGTCCTTGCAAAAGAGAGCGGAACTTCCCTTTTTAGGTGAATTTCTGCTTTAAAGCAGCAACTTTTTGCACAGGAGACCTGAATGAGAGCAGACTACTCTCATTTGTGAACAATACCCATCTATCTCCAGTTGGGAATCGCTTTTGAGCTACTTGTTCTGATGACTCAAGCACCTTTTCACTGCCACAACTGGCTCTTCCAGTGTCATTTTATCACATTGCCTATTTTTTTTTTCCTGAAAAAAAAAATAGGCAATCACATTTTGGCAGCGACACACAATGCTTCTTAAATAATATAATGTATATGCACATTATACATAGTGTAAGGGGTTCACGCCAAGTGTAGCGCTTTAAGGACACTGCCACTCACTTTTCCTTCATTTGAGGGCTGGTTTTGTCCATTTTTATTCATAAGAAGGTTCAACAAATACAGTATATTCCCTATCAGGAGTATTCAGCATTCCAGTTATGCTACAGTAATAAACAACATTCATCCTTCTGGCTTATACTTGCAGAACCGCCACTCTGGCATTACACTGCAGGCCCTTGTCTGTGTCCATACTGTTCACTGACCAACTTGGTGCACCCAGCTGGAAGCCACTTGCTGCACTGACTCCCACGTGGACCCCTTCTGACTCCTGGGCCAGACTTCATGTCTGCTGGGGTGGAGCTCAGAACCATGGTCAGGTTGTTACTAAAAGCTCAGCACACACCTGAACAATTAGTATGCTGGCTGTTCTCAAAATCATGATTTAGGACTGGGGATTTCTTCCCACCCGGATCTCTAAGAAATCCCCGGGCTCCAGGTCCCAAAGTGGACTTTTCTAAGACCCATTTCACACTAAGGGCGTTTTGCAGGAGCTATAGCGTTTAAAAATAGCGCCTGCAAAATGCCCTAAAACAGCTGCTCAATTCACTCCAGTGTGACAGCCCGAGAGCTGTCACACTGGAGCGGTGCACTGGCTGGTGGTCAGAAAAAGTCCTGCCAGCCGCTTCGTAGGAGTGGTGATCTCACTGTTCCTAATGTGCTCCTGCCCATTGAAATCAATGGGCAGCCCCGCCGGCAAAACACCACTGTAGCGGCTGCTAGCGGGGGTTAAAAGTGCCCCGCTAGTGGCCCAAATGTGCTGTAAAGCGCTGTAAAAATAGTGGCATTTTACCGCCAACACTCGGGCGGCACAATGTGAAAGGGGTCTAAGAAATGAGGAGACTGAAAAGCGAGTTTCCTCCCCAAATACGCAAATCCCCTGGAGCCCCCCAACCTGTCAGGTTGAGAATCCTACCACACTCTCACATAAACAAACAAGTTTTTTTTTTTTTTAAACATTTGTACACTAATAAAATTAATGCTTCTGCATGTACAGTAAATCCTATGTGTGTGTGTGTGTGTGTGTGTATATATATATATATATATATATATATATATATATATATATATATATATATATAAAAAGAGATTTATATTTATTTATTTTAACAGTATGTGTGCATAGGAAAATATGTAATTTTCAAGAAAATAGACACAGAAATAGCAGTTACATTTTTCAATTCAGACCATGACCTGAATAAGACTAGTGCTCATACAGTTTTTACAGAGATATATTTTTTATTGGCTCCAATCTGTCTCTCACTTGGCCTACTGCTCACAATATGCTGAAAACCCAATGAGTGATCTGTCTGTCCTATGAGTGTAGGAGTTGGCTAGCAAGAAATGCAGCCCTGAAAATAGAAACAATTAGCTTTCTCATGCAAATAACCCAGGGATGGTTCTGGCAGTTGACATTCTCCCCAGTGACTTTAATGTGTGTTTGATATGGTCAGGCATTTACATTCTCTGCATGCGCATTACTGTGCCACTTAAATATACACTTCACTCAGGCGTAAACAATTTTGCATCTAAACTGACTTGGCAGACACAGCCTACTTGATGATCAGCTCAGATTTTTTAGCATGTCATTCCGCTAGTATAGCTGTTTGCTCCATTGTTCCTCAAATTTTAAACCAGTATGATATGACAATAGGTAAAAGGGAAGAGGTTCCAGCTGGAAGCTTCTGCCCCTGATAGCCCAGTATAGATTAGTGTATTATATTAAAATGGACTCTCTTAACCGTGTGACTATCACTATAGTGTATACATAACAATCCTCTAAACCCCCAATAATGTCCTAAATGGTTATATAATGGCCTAACACTTGCTACATGCTCATTCCTTGTGCATAATAATCCGGTTGAAAGCTTTGCCTGATGACACTTGCTGGTTGATAATGGCACTCCCGGACTCGCTAGCCATCCTTAGAGAGGAGACTGAAACTAGTGGTTGTTAGGTGAGTATGACTGTCCTTCTTTTCCTTTTTCTCTTTTTTATTTTTTTATTTCTTGCATTTTTAGTGTTAGGATAGTCGGGCGGGGGGTACTTAAAGCAAAGATAAGGGAAAGAAATAGGGGGGGGGGGGTGGAGAAAGAAAGAGGGGAGGTCAACTTTAGATAAATACTAGCTTACTAGATGCCCTTAATTTTTAAATTGGTATACTATGTTTCTCATATTATTATTTTATGGCTTAGTGAACTATCCTCTTTCCCTTGATTTCCCCTCCCCCCTTTTTTTTTTTAACTTCTCCCCCGGCCTTTCTTTTGGTGACATCTACTTTCCTTTTTCCCTTCCTATCTCCAACACCACCCCCCCTCCACCCCCAACTCCCATTCCTTCCTTTTTCCCTTTCCCTAGGTGACCTCTCCTCCTTTACTTTTCTTTCTTTCTCCTCTACCCTTTTCCCCACTTCTCTCCCTTTCTTCCCCTTTCTTTCACTCGGGTTTCCACTCCCACCCCCTGTCTGGCCTTGCTATATTGCCATATTATATCATCTTTAATTATACTTGATTGTCATAATACCATATTCACTAGTGTATGCATAATGCTAATTCCAGACTTATCTGGGATGGTTATCTTGATCAGAGTGCTTAGTCCTCTTCAGATCACACAAATACACTGTATAATAATGGCAGTTCGGGTGATTTTTTGTTTGTCACTTTTGAGATGGCCCAAAATTGGATTTTTACCCTGCTGCCTAGTGCTCAGTGTGTGTGTGTGTGTGTGTATTGAAATACATTTGATTGCCCACACATAATAATTTTTTTTTTATTCATCCGTTATAAAAAAAAACTTTATCGCCTCTTCTTTATAGATTTCTATTCATTTTTATCTTGAAGTGGCCTCCCAGCAAATTTCACATACAGTATATGGTCTAAAATTATATCAAGTATGGATGAGAGTAGGGCTGCAACTAACGATTATTTTCATAATCGATTAATCGGCCGATTTATTTTTTCGATTAATCAGATAAAATTATTTAAAAAAACGTAATGTGGAATTTTTTCGTTTAACAGTAATAATGAAAAAACTGAGTGTTGCACTCAAACGGCAATGATAGAGCACTAGTATTCCTCCCGGGAACACCAATGCTGTGACACTATTCCTCCCAGGAACACCAAATGATGGGGTACTACTATTCCTCCCAGGAACACCAATGATGGGGCACTGTTCCCCCCCCACCACCAGAACACCAATGATGGGAGTATGGGGAATTGTCATCAAAATGCATATGCAAATACTGTACTGTGACTGTACTGGTACTGTACTGTTTTCTAACTTTCACAGCTCCACGCTCTCCTCACGGCTGCTTCTTGCCTCTGTTCCCTCGAGGCAGCAGCGGGCATGGCTGAGGAGATCAGTGAGGAGCTGACATCAGAGGAGAGGTGTGAAGAGGCGGCGCGGACGTGCCTCGTCATACGGTGGCGCCTTGTTACGCAATCGCATACACAGGACATGGCGCGGAAGACGGTGACACAGGACAGGAGGATTTTTTTGGATGGACAGAAAGGAACCAAGGTGCGGACCAACTAATCCATAATGAAATTCGTGGACAACTGTTTTCATTATCGATTATTATCGATTAATCGTTTCAGCCCTAGATGAGAATAGAGCAGGACATTATTAAAGTTACCTAAATGCTGCTTCACTGAAATCATAAATATATATATATATATATATATATCTCAAAATTTCAAGTCCTGAGCTACTAGCCAGGCCTCAAGAGTTACTCGCCACCAGTTGCCCCACCTAATTCATACACTGCCCTGCGCCTAATTGCACCCGTAAACACGCCCTCGTAGATTATCTCATGGAATGACACTGTTAAATGTTTTATGCAGAATCAAGTTACAAAATTAAATATTACCAACAACAACTTTAACAAAATGGGACAGGGCACTGGGGGCAGACCAGAGGGACAGGGCACTGGGGGCAGACCAGAGGGACAGGCCACTAGAACTGGGTCTCTTCCCCATTCTCTTGCTGTCTCCTCTGCAACTCCCATCCCATTCTATCTCTATCTCTATCTCATCAGAAGCCCGCGTGTGCGGCTCCAAGCTTGCATGTCTCCACTTCCCCCTTTTAATCAGGCTGGCAGTGAGGAGAGGAGCTGGAGCACAGCGGGAGGGAGTACAATCCATCACTGAGATCCACACAACTGCACAGCCATTGACACCATAGCACAGCACACACTGACACCGCACAGCACACATTGAGACCAGTCTGTTCACAGTGCTCAGGCTGAACTGTTGGACACTTACAAGGAGAAGAAAACTGCACAAACTGGAAGGCTGCTGCTCTCATGTCAGGGCAACTTTCAGTGAGCGCTGCACCGGAGTGGTAATTTTCCCAATCCTCCAACTCACTCATTACTTTCTGCTCTCCAGCTACATTTGTCGCAGGAGGGGGGCAGGCTCAGAGAGGTCATACTGTTAGGTCCCATGGCTTAATGAGAATTGTAAGGAGAGCACCTGTGTACTGCTCTGCCTGTGCGCGTTTTACCAGACTCCTTTTCCCAAACATGCACCTTTCCTCTTCGGCCGCCAATCTCATCGGGACTCTAAGTGTAGGCACAGATTGGCGGGAGATTGGTCATGTAGCCCTGTCATCACTCGCCCCCAGCTTAAATCCACTCGCCAAATGCTAGTAGGCGAGTGGAAATTTTGAGGGCTGTATATATATTTAGTGTGTGTGTGTGTGTGTGTGTGTGTGTGTGTGTGTGTGTGTATATGTTCCCTTGTAGATGCTAGAATGAAATTACAAAAAAAGTATGGTGTTAAGGTGCTGCTAGCAACTCTCTAGAGCAGTGGTTGTGGGGGCCCCAAATGTGGTCCCTGACCAAAGGGCCACACATAATATTCAATATATATAATGCTTGTAAGGACTCTTAGAAACTGTAGATATAATAAAATAAATGACAGTCAGAAGACTATATGAAGATGGGAACATGTTATGAGGCCAGTAGAGATCAATCACATTACCCTGATAGTTGTTCCTACTATGAACTGCTGAGTTCTGAGGGCCTTCATCATATGTGAAAAAGCTGCATATGGCCCTCGTGCCGCAGGTTGTGCACCAGGGCTCTAGAGTCATCGGTTCTTTTTATGCTAGAATTATCTTTCGGTCTCCACAGCTTCATGTGAAGCCATCATTTGAAATCCATTATTTCGTCCTATTACTGATAATTCCATCATGTGTCCTAAAAGCGCCTTAGAAAGTGTAAACAGCTTCACATGGTCTGTGGCTACTAAAAATATTGTGGATGTGCGTCATTAGATACTGCAGATAACGTGGTGTTGTTGTTGTTGTTTTATTTTAAAAAGGCAATTTATTTTCAGTGAGAGAAGAGGATCGGCAGGAAGAAAGGCTTGCTTATGAGATGAGCCCCAGTATGGCTGCCTCCAAGCTCATATATAAATAAAAACGCTACATAAAAACAAAAGTGTTTCTACTGTTCTATACATTTACAAACATAATTACATTTAGAGAGGTATATTTTAAGACCCTGGAAATACTCTAGGTCCTCCTTTAAAATATCCATAGACCTGTGCTAGAAAGATTGTGCAATGGTATTATATATACTATATACTCTGAACTGTATTATATATACAATATTATATATAAATATGCATTGAAGGCATCAGCAATATGTGGGGATTTATCAGTTTTTCCTTACAGTGGGGATGCATGAGATGGGCTATCTTCGTCTTTGCCTGATATCCCTTCAGGCGACGAGCCAGGGCCATCCCTGCTTTTTTGGAGGTGGGGTAAGCTGCAGCTTTCAATTTACGCTGCATTTTTTCAAAGGGGTTCAAGAGGAGGGTTTTGAGCTCTTGCCTGAGGAATAGAAGCTTGGCCGAAGTCACCATTGGTATGAAGTGGTTGTCAGTCAGCCAGGAGGTCTGTGCAGAGGTGCTTGTGACCGATCTCGAATACCCCAGGTGGGCACATCCGCCAGACCTGTGTCTCTTGCCCTCCAAACGCACCTGCAGCCTGCAGATTCGCCATAACCAGCCCTTAACCCCTCAATCACGAGACAATCCACACAGGTGTTGAGGGTAAAACATGCAGAGCATAAACTGTTTATTAAATCCAAAACATACAGTTTTACACACAGTTAGGGACATTCCCCTTAGCCTTGTCATAGAGGGGAGGGGGTAGGGGACAAGCAACAACCAATGGTAACTAAAAACTTGTACATTGAAACAGAAACTACAGATAAACATGAAGGGATTATGGTAAGCAGGCAGCCTCTCAATACACATCCCTTGCGGAGAGACGTCTCCAGTCCAGACCATTGTCTATGTGACATGAATCAACACAATTAGACACAGCAACAAGAGGGGGGTGGGGAGAAGGGATTTAGCATTACATTACATTATCTTAATGCCAGCTTGTCTCCAGTCTCTTGTGTGCCATAATCTGTGGGTAAGAGGCCCGCCCACAGTCCCTTCCAAAACACACAGTGACAGTGGGTTCTGTCACAGTGCTCATGGCAGATTTTTTTTTTTTACCTTAAGTCTATGGGTTCCTATTTAACCACTTCAATACCGGGCTTTTATACCACCTCCATACCGGGCCTATTCTGACACTTCTCTCCTACATGTAATAATCATCATTCTTTTTCTAGAAAATTACGCAGTACCCCCAAACATTATGTATGTTTTTTTAGCAGACACCCTATTAAATAAAACGACGGTCATTACAACGTTTTATCTCGCACGGTATTTACTCATTCATTTTTCAAACGCCTTTTTTTTGTAAAAAAAAAATTTTTCATTAATTAAAAAAATAACAAAACAGTAAAGTTAGCCCAATTTTTTTGTATTATGTGAAAGATTGTTACACCGAGAAAATAGATACCCAACATGTCACGCTTTAATTATGCGCACACTCATGGAATGGCGCCAAACTTCGGTACTTAAAAATCTCCATAGGCGACGCTTTATTTATTTTTTACAGGTTACCAGTTTAGATTTACAGAGGAGATCTAGTGCTAGATTCGTTGCTGGCACTCTAACGCATGCGGCGATACCTCACTTATGTGGTTTAAACGGCGTTTACATATGTCGGCAGGACTTGCGTGTGCGTTCGCTTCTGCACGCGAGCTATCGGGGACAGGGGCGTTTTCATTTTTTTTTATCTTTTATTAATTTTTTTGACTTCTTTTTATTTATTTTTACACTTTTTTTTTCATTTTTTATTTTTTTTGTTCCACTTTTATTCCTATTACAAGGAATGTAAACATCCCTTGTAATAGGAAATGTGTGTGACAGGTCCCCTTTAAGGAGAGATGCGGGGTCAATAAGACCTCACATCTCTCCTCCAGGCTGGAAACCATGAGATTGGTGAAACAAAATTCACCGATCTCATGAATGGTTGCTTACAGCCGCAATCGCGGCTTCGTTTACTTACGGGGACCCGGGCGTGACATCATCACATCGCGCCCGGGTCCTCCGACGTTCATAGAGATGACTGGTGACCATCTGGTCACCAGTCATCTCTATGCTTCCTGCCGACGCCGGACGATTCGTTCTCCGGGCCCCCGAAGGCACGGGAGAGCCCGGAGAAGCACCGGATGGCGGCGGGAGGGGGGGATGTCCCCTCCCGCGGCCTGTAAGAACGATCAAGCAGCGGAACCGCTGCTATGATTGTTCTTTTGTCGTGCAGAATCGCCGGCTGAAGAAGAGGATATCTGGATGATGCCTCTGGCTGCAGGCATCACTCAGATATTCACCTGCAAAGCCCAGGCCGTCAATTGACGGCCACTTAGGATGGGAGATCCCATCTCTGGCCGTCAATTGTCAATGGGCGGGTATTGAAGTGGTTAAAGATCTAGCAAGAGTTAACAGGAGGTATAAAGACATCAAGAAACCAGGGTAAGCTTTCTTAGACAATTCAGTTTGAAGTAATTGGCAGTCTCTATGTGGAGTCACGTATAGTGTGTATGCCTGTCTCTAAAGTCAGTTTTGCTCAATAAACTGATTTCACTCTTCAGAGCTGGGGGGAGGTGTGAGAACAATCAACTTTATTGCCAGATATTTTATTTTTAATGTCATTATTTGACCTTTATTACAGTCAATTAAAGAGAATTACCAGCAGCAGAAATTCTTCATGTCTAAGCAGAAGCAGGCACTGCCTATGATATGTTAGCATGGTTAGGTTGTCCAGAAGATAACTTGGTTTTAGTATGTGATAGATTGTTATGATCTTTAGCTGGGTGACAATTAATACTCGGGAGGCACATTGATGAAAGTTGCTCATGGAATAATACTACTCACATACTTTATGTGGTGTGACGGTGCCTGTGTGGGCGAGACGCAGAGGACAGATTATTATGTGGATTCTGTATAGCCCTTGGGGAGGGGGGTAGCTTTGGAAAGGAAGTCCTAATACTGCAGGATTGCTATTAGATACAGGATAATAGCTGCACATAATTCTATTTTGATATGATCAGTTTGCCTTCTCAGTAAATGCTGGCCTGTGCTACCACCAATAGTGCAGTTCACATCAATACTTGATTTATGTAATTAGACCACCCGTCCACCAAAACGGGACATCAAAGCTATCGGAGACCTTCACAAGGAGCTTGATTGGCAAAACCATGGCATAAAGGAATATTTGATAAAAATAAAAAAAATAAAAAATTAAAAAAATCTGATTAAAAAATGTAAATTAAAATTAATTTATAGATTTTTATCCACCCAGGTCCTGCACCTGTTTTGTGCAGATTTGGTGCCATTTGAGCCATACAAATGGCTCAAAATCACATGTGATTTGAATAGGAATGTGGTGCGATTCCTTTTTCAAATCACCACATATATGTAACCCCAGCCTTATATGAATTCACTCTTTTATGAAAGTGTTTGAAATCACGTCTAGGATAAAACTACATTCAGTAAGAGAATGGAGGCTGGGGCTTCATACCTAGGGACTGGGAAAATTAGGGACCAGCAGATAAAGATGTTGAGAGCTTTTGTCCTGCAGGCTAAAGCAATCTGTCTGGCTTGTACATTGCAGGGGCTTGAGGGATTCCAGCCCAGTATCACTGAGTAGCACAATCTCAGAGCAGATGGTAAATATTTACACTGTGTTTCACACTGAATGACTATCCGTACCAAAGACCAACATGTACAGGATTACAGCTTGGTAGCTTGATACTTATTTTTTAGTATTGTTGAATACTAGCTTCAGTATTGTTAAGAATAGCTTACAATAGCAAATGTCATACTCCATTAAACATTCACAAACTTTAACAAAGAAGTTAGCACTGGATGTTGGGCCAAAAGGAGAGTTCAGAGTCCAGGATAACACCTAGCACCCTGGCATGTGATGTTGGATGGTTGTGCCATTGCTCTTGACAGAGAAGTCGGAGGAAATATGAGCTCAGTTTTGGACAAGTTGAGTTTGAGGAAGTGATGTGACATCCAGACAGATATGCTGAGAGAGATGTCCGTGTAAGGCAATCGGCTGACCCAGGAAGAGGTGTAGATTGAAAGTAAGAGAGGTCCAAGAGCAAAACCTTTGGGGATCCCGACGGATAAGGGAGGAGGAAGTGGAATTGTAGTGACGCTGAAGGTATGTTGGGATAGGTAGGATGAGAGCCACCAAAGTGCGCAGTCACGGAGACCGAGGGAGTAAAGTGTTTTTTGTTGGGGTGGTTAACTGTATCAGAGGCAGCCAAAAGGTCCTTAAATAGGAGTACAGATTAGTGTTTGTTGTTTTTTTCGGTTAGTAAGTAATTTTTTGGTTCAATACAGTTGTGATCATTTAGTTTACATACCCAAGCAGAATTTATGATTTTTTATTTTTTTTTGGCCATTTTTTCAGAGAATATGAATGATAAAACAAATTTCTTTCACTCATTTTAGTGTTTGGCTTAAGCCATGTATTACTAATCAACTGTGTTTACTCATTTTTAATCATAATGACAACAGTAACTATCAAAATGACCAAAGGTTTACTACCGTGTATTGCCCCCTTTTAACATCCAATGACACCTTGAAGTCTTTTGTGGTATTTGTGGATGAGGCTCTTTCTCAGATGGTAAAGCTTCCCATTCCTCTTGGCAACAAGCCTCCAGTTCCTGTAAATTCTTGGGCTTTCTTGCATGAACTGCACGTTTTGAGATCTCCCCAGAGTGGCTCAATGATATTGCGGTCAGGAGACTGAGATGGCAACTCTAGAACCTTCACTTTATTCTGCTGTAGCCACTGACAGGTCCACTTGGCTTTGTGTTTTGGATCATTTTCATGTTGGAATGTCCAACTACGACCCCTGCACAGCTTCCTGGCTGATGAATGCAAATGTTCCTCCAGTATTTTTTGATAACATACTGTATTCATCTTGCCATAAATTTTGACCAAATTTCCTGTGCCTTTGTAGCTTGCACATCTCCAAAACGTCAGTGATCCACCTCCGTGTTTCACAGTAGGAATGGTGCACCTTTCATCATAGGCCTTGTTGACTCCTCTCCAAATGAAGCGTTTATGGTTTGTGGCCAAAAAGCTAAATTTTGGTCTTCTCACTCCAAATGACTTTGTGCCAGAAGGTTTGAGGCTTGTCTCTGTGCTGTTTGTCATATTGTAAGCTAGATACTTTGTAGCATTTGCATAGTAATGGCTTTCTTCTGGCGACTCGACCATGCAGCCCATCTTTCTTCAAGTGCCTCTGTATTGTGCATCTTGAAACAGCCACACGTGTTTTCAGAGAGTCCTGTATTTCACCTGAAGTGATTTTGTGGGTTATTCTTTGCATCCTGAACAATTTTCCTGGCAGTTGTGGTTGAAATTTTAGTTGGTCTACCTGACCGTGGTTTGGTTTCAACGGAACCCCTCATTTTCCACTTCTTGTTAAGAGTTTGAACACTGCCTATGGGCATTATCAAATCCTTGGATATCTTTTTATATCTTTTTCCTGTTTTATACAGTTCAACTACCTTTTTCCCGCAGATCCTTTGACAAATCTTTTTCTTTTCCTATGATTCAGAATCCAGAAACATCAGTGCAGCACTGGATGAAAGATGCAAGGATCTGTCAGGAGTCCAGAAACTCATTGACCTTTTTATATACACACACATACACTAATTACAAGCAAACAGCTCACAGATGAGGATGGTTACATTTTAATAGCCATTCAAACCACTTTGTTTCAACTTGTGCCCATGTTATCAGACCAAAATCACCAGAGTGTGTACACTTTTAATCAGGGTCATTTTGGGTAGTTTCTGTTGTGATTATGATCTAAAAAGAGTAAACAGTTGATTGATAATAAATGGCTTCATACACTAACCATGAGTGAAAGAAACGTTTTTGTGTCGTCATTCATATTCTCTGAAAAATGGCCAAGAAATCATAAGTTCTGCCAGGGTATGTAAACTTATCAGCATAACGGTACAATATTCATCCAAATCCTACAATGGCTTTAGTTGTATTTGAAACCAATGGTGTATTTTTGTATGCCGGTGCTCTAACTTCTGGTAATCCAGTTTTACCTCTGTCAAGAATATTGTAATATGTACTTCTGTTTTTCAGTAACCTCCTGTTTCCAAATTGATTTGAAGTCAAAGGCTGCCTGCAGCTCATAAAACACAACTGAAGATGCAAAATCTTTTGGCAAACAGGAGCTGTTGTTTGAGCCATTTAAATGCCTGTGATGAATTCTGCTGCTCATTCACAGCAATGCTAACCAGGTTACGACTTTCTCATAAAATGCTTTGCACAGGCAGTAAAATAGGCACAAACACTAAGGATTTTCTTTCTTTTGATAAATGTGGAGTTTTGCGGTAGGTGAGGGGGTGGTGATTTGTGTTCTATGCTTTTTTTCTTTCTACATCTGTAAACATTGTAAGTATTCAAAACTCACAACGGTCAACTGAAACTGGATGACTAATTTAGATTTTCTAAACATGTTCATTAACCCACATTTTGGGCTAAAAATACAGATTATATGGGCATAAAATAAATGTAATATTTACATATAGTATATGATTACTCAAATTAAGAGGATTTCCTGGACTACTGTATAAGAATAAGACTACAGACATGGCTTTTAATGGGAAAACAGAAGTTGTAATTTTTGTACAATAGATGTATCATGGGGTATGCAAGTACTGATGTTAGTTGGAATACCATTACAAAAAAGTGTAAAAGTGGAACATACTCCAGGTAAACAGGAAAATAAAAGTTCATATACATATATGTAAGCGATTTGGCTGACAAAGGATTATGACCTGTGTACAAATAGATTTGTGATTTAAAAATCTCCTGCCAGACCGCACAGCCAAATCTGTGACCTCCTCTGAGTTCAAATCCCTCCCTACTCAGGTGAACAGAGATGGAAGAAGTAGCCTCATTGATGAGCTATATACGCTAAGTATATGCCTTAGCTTACTCTGCGCTCCCTTCCTGTCAGCACAAGTTGCAGAACACTGGGTGCTAATGTTGATCCTCCTTTTTTTTCTGAGTTTTTTAATGAATACATAACTAGATTAAATGTGTTTTATTTTATTTAGGGCTTTGCACCATCTTCACTTCATTTTATTAGCTTTTCTGTTTTTTTTTTTTTTTTACTTTCATATTTATGATTATGAAATATGACAACGTTTAGTTTTATGTAAACATTGGGGTTTATTTACTTTAGACAAATCCACTCTGCACTACAAGTGCACTTGCTGTAGATCTAAGGGGAAACTCTGAAATGGGGGGAAGCTCTGTTGATTTTATCATCCAATCATGTGCAAGCAAAACTGCTGCTTTTATTTTCCTTGCATGTCCCCCTCAGGTCTACAGCGACTTCACTTCCAAGTGCAGTTGTAGTGCAAAGTGGATATGCCTTTAGTAAATAACCCCCTTATGTGTGTGTGTGTGTGTGTGTGTGTGTGTGTGTATATATATATATATATATATATATATATATATATATATATATATATATATATATATATAGTGTGTGTGTGATTTAGAATATTAAAATCTCTTTTGAAAAGATCACCTTTTCTCCAGAGCCCTCATCCTAAGGCAAGTGTTGTGGAAAATACAGTTTATTTAAATAGTACTTAAAGCGGTAGTAAACCGCAGTTAGGGGGACAAGGCAATGTCATGCATCACATACTAGAACATTATAAAAGACTTGCCTTAGAACAAAGTCCTCCAGGGCCGTGTTGTCACCACTGAGAGGGCTGACCTCTATTCTAGCAGTAATTTTTCCCATCATCGTCACATCTTTAACCCTAGCATAAAGGGCATCTGAGTAAACACTAAGGGCCAGATTCTCAGAGGCGATACGATGGTGTATCTCAAATACACCGTCGTATCGCAGTTATTTTCCCCGGGTATCTATGCGTGTGATTCCTAGAATCACTTACGCATATATACAGGTGAAGATCTGACATGTGTAAAACAATTACACTTTCGGATCGTAGATGTAATGACAACGCCGGCCGCTAGGTGGCCATACCGTTGTTTTCTCATTTGCCTATGCAAATGAGCCTAATACGACGATTCCCGAAAGATAAAGCAGCCCGAAGGTGGCGCATCCTATGTTAAGTATTGCCGTCATTCCCGCGTCGCCATTTGAAAATTTAACGTCGTTTGCGTAAGATGTCCGTGAATGGGGCTGGACGCCAATGCACGTCAGAAAGTTTTTGGGATGGCGCATGCGCAGTACGTTCGGCGCGTGAACGCGCCTAATTTAAATGCTCTACGCCCCCTACCTGGCTCATTTGAATTACGCGGGCTTGCGCCGGGGGATTTTCGCTACGCAGCCGCAACTTTACAGGTAAGTGCTTTATGAATAAAGCACTTGCTCTAGTACGTTGCGGCAGCGTAGTGTAAATGGCTAACGCTAAGCCGCCGGAGATTCTTTGAGAATCTGGCCCTAAGTGTAGTGTGAAACGCGTCAGCTGTCCTGAGTTCCGTTGCTGTGGCTTGTAGTGCTTGTTTCCCATTTAAAAATAAAGCTACATTGGTTTAGAGTGCAGCTGTCCAAGATATATCCTTTGTTCTAATTGCTATGTGCACTCCCGCCACCCTTGGTTCCTAAAAGAAAGATTACAGTCCACTAGACTGGCCTGAAGCGGCATCTGAGGAGGGTGGAGAACGCTGCTTCCAGTTTAGGGCGACAAGACAGCGCGCAGCTGCAAGGATGTGTTGAAGCAGCTTCTTTATAGGGGATTGGCAATTTTCAGTGGGAAAAGGCCCAGCAAGAAGAATTTCGGTGTCATGGGGACAGGCACCTCAAAGAGGCGGCTTAGCGGCAGAGAATTTTTTTTTCTATTTGCAAATCGGCAGCATGGCCATGGTTATTCCATACTGCTGCTTTTTATAAGTGCGTTCCTGAAAGTAAAGAGTAGTATTCAAACTAACAACTTAGGCTGCATTCACACCTTGGCGACAAAACGCTCGATACGCTGGAGGGGCGAATTTCCATTGCTGTCTATGAGATGGTTCACATCTCACGCCGAACGCCGAAACGCCGTACACCCGCCGCCTGAAAAAAAGTCCCGGACCCTTTTTTTCTGGCGGCATTGGCGTTCGGCCATAGACACCAATGGAAAGGATTTGTTAAAAGTTAATCGAATCGCGGCAAAATAAGCCGCGTACGCGGCGTTACTTGTCGCCTAGGTGTGAATGCAGCCTAATCAGCACAGATAAGTTTTATTCTCCCTACAAAACAAAAATTAAAGCGTGGGTTTACTAGAAAATTTGGAAACTAGTCACTCTTGCATAGTCGGCAGAATTATTTAACCACTTGAAACCCACGCTATAGACGAAAGACGTCCACAGCGCGGCTCTCAAGTGCCAAGTGGACGTTTTTGGACGTCCTTTTATATGCATTACCCGCATGCGCCGCTGGCGGGCGCGCAGCGGGTAAACACTGTCCCGGTGCATCGCTGAGGAGCCGATGCGTGTGCCTGGCATCCGTGATGTCCGCCGGGTACACGTGATCAGCGGTGACAGCAGGGACGTGGAGCTCTGTGTGTGAACACAGAGCTCCACGTCCTGTCAGGGAGAGAGAAGACCAATCTGTGTCCCTTGTACATAATATATCCCCTATTTTGTAGGCGCTATAACTTTTGCGCAAACCAATCAATATACGCTTATTGCGGGGTTTTTTTAACAAAAATATGTAGAAGAATACGTATCGGCCTAAACCGAGGAAAAAATATAAAAAAAAAAATTGGGATATTATTATAACAAAAAGTAAAAAATATTGTGTGTTTTTTTTTTCCTGTCTTTTTTTGCTTATAGCTCAAAAAAAAAAATCGCAGAGATCATCAAATACCACCAAAAGAAAGCTCTATTTGTGGGGAAAAAATTATAAAAATATAATTTGGGTACAGTGTTGTATGACCGCGCAATTGTCATTCAAGATGCGTCGGCACTGAAAGCTGAAAAATTGGTCTGGGCACGAAGGGGGTTTAAGTGCCCAGTAATGAAGTGGTTAAGCGAGACACTTTTTTTTATTTCCCTTCCCCCCTCCCCCCTACATTGCATATAGTAAAACTCTCATAGGAACAGGGACTGATACTAATGCTTCCCCCACTGTACCATTAGTGTTTTTATTTGTTATGATAGGTTTGCTTGAATATTTGCAAAAAAAAAGAATTTTCACAGCCTTGACAATGCAATTTGGAACACTTCACGACATTTACAAATATCTTACAGAATATCATTACGGAATATTATTATTTAGTAGTTGTTTTGTTATTATTAGACTTATTATTTCTGTTGGCTCAATCTTGCTAACCATTAAAAGCATGGCAGTGCAACTTCCTGATGCGTAAATAGTGCCCATTAGCTCACTGAGGCTTATAACAAAGAACTCTGCTGGGAGGAATATAGTAGACAATTATTGTTAAGTGTGTCTGCAAACAAAAGCCTGTATGCAGAAAAGCCCTTATGTTTTGAAAATATATACTTTGATAAATATTTGCATCCAGACAAAGCCTAGGAATACACATCCTTACATGGCAGAATATTTAATGATGGCTTAAATGTACATTTAGTTTATTTAACAATACTTAGAAGCAAGAAGCGAGCCCTGTACTTCTTTTTTGGCTTGGTTCCACCTTTCTTGCATGCTGTATTTATCTGGTCAAAGTTCTATTATCTGTCTTTTTAATATGATAAATTGTGTATTGAAGTTTTTCAGCCGTTTACAAAACAAAAATGAAGAGACAACTCCAATCCAAATCCTCCTTCCTGTCCTAAGACATAAGACAAAAACCAACAAAACATACTTAGCAATATAGTTTGGCTTTACAGTGGATTATCCCATAGACTGGCATTTAATAATTAAAAATCGTCCGAAACATAGTTTGCCAATGCTCTATCTCTGGTTCCTATAATCACATCCGCATTGTACAATATTAGGGAATAATGTGTTGGAGTGGTTTTATGTAGATTACATTACTTCGTAGTTTGATCATAAAAAGTGAAAATGTTCAGTATAAAAAAGATCTATGTAAAAAACTGCCTAGGCACGCACAATGCAAAGACTAAGTGAACTTCTCTCCTTTTAATCTGCTTTCAGGTGTGATTTTTTTTTTTTAATATTGTCCACACCTGTTACTTGCCCCATCACATGCTTGAAACAATCTTATTTATCCACAATTTTGAAAGGGTGCCAAGAATTTTGACCAGACCATTTTTTGAGTTGTGTGACATTTATGTCCAATTTGCTTTTTTTTTTCCCTCCCTTTTTTTTTTTTTTTTTGTTTTGTTCCAATACACACAAAGGGGTTAAACGTGTATAGCAAAACATGTTACTCCAATACTTTTCTGTGAGAAATACTTGATTTTTCTGGAAAAAAACTGGGGTGCCTACAATTTCGGCCATGACTGTATATTTGCTATAGCTACAACTCGCTGATCACACTTACATCCTGCAAGCTGTAGATCTGAAAAATTCAGGGGTTCCCTGAGATTTACAAAAACAATTTATAGGGTTCCACAAGGGTAAGGCCCCATGCAGACTTGAGTTTAAAAAGGCTGCTTTTACAAGTGTTTAGGCTTTTTTCCTGCCTCTAAATGCCCCCTCCATGTTAACACACAGGAGTTTAGAGACAGAGAGAGGAAAAATTCTCAAAAGTGCCTAATTAATGCTAGGCACATTCCCGCCTTAATGCATTTTAATGGCCGGAACGCACATATCTAAAAACTTTTTTTTTTTTTAACTGTCTTTCTTTTTTCTACTGCTAAACTTCTGTAGTAGAAAATAGCGGAAAAAGAATACAGCACGCTTAAAGCCTAAAAAGGTTGAGAAAGGCTGTTCTAACCCAATATATAAAATATGCAATATTTTTTCCTGTGTACCAGTGCTAAGTTTATATTCCTCTGAGCACCAATGCTAACTTTTTTTTTTTTTATGCTGAGCACCAATGCAAACTTTTCCCTAAGCACCAGTATATTTAATATTTTTATTATATAGCTCTTCCAATGACCTGGAAGAAACCCAGACAGAGAGAACATGCAAACTCTGCAGGTAGTGCCATGGTTGCGATTCGAAACCTACAAACCTAGTCCCGTTAAGAAGGCACTACAAGATGCAGGTTATAGTCCATCAGTCTGCAGGAGGGGGCAGTATGAAATATATTTTTTGCAGTTTAATGGGGTCCTAGTTGTAGGGGAAAATTGTAAGCAGCAGCATGCTTGAAACTGTTAAAAAAAAAAAAGTAGGTTGCTACATTAAAAATGGCATGGAAGGAACCACAAGTTAAGTGTCCTTGCCAGTCTCACTAGATCCTTAGGCTGTCACTGACAAGCTTCCAAGCTGGAGTTGTGCAAGGCTTCATTAAACAGACTAAATGAAAGCCCTGCAGGAATAGGGCTCTGTAAATTTGGGCAGTAATGTATAGACTGTGGTCATGAGGGGAATAGTTAGTTCATTTAGAACACATTGTAACAGCAATGATTCCTTTCCTTCCTGATTTTGATCCTAGGTGGCATGGAATAGGGTAACTCTCCTGTTTCTTAGCATGTGTTTTGCAGTTTCTAACAAAGCAAAACACATGTTCAAACACAACAGAATGCATAGAATTGTAGCCAAATGCATATTAAAACTTTGAAGTATAGTAAAATGCCATACAATGTGTTTGGTACTGATAATCTGCAGTATTTCTTATAATGCTATTGCATGAAACTAGCCTAATTTTGCAGTTCCAAGATGTATAAAATTAAGGCTTATATAAAAATCGATTCATAAATGCCATCTGGATGTGTAGCGTACCAAGACCATCTGTTAAGCCAAAAAAGAATGAAGGTTTAAAAGGGAGGTATGGAAATTGAACAAATAAACCTTTATTATCGCCTAGGTGGATGTAGCATCGGTCCCATGCTGCCTCGAAGATCAAAGGCCACTGATTGCTTAGTTCTTGGTCTTCATTGAGCATAGGTTTGTGCTCTGCCCCTCCAGTTCTCACTGGAGCCCCAGGCTGTGCAGGGGGCAGTAGGAACTGGCTCTCAGTGGCTCACTGAGAGGCTGTGCCAGCTGCCGGTCCAGGCATCTGGGTGGATCCTGATATTAAAGGCACGATCACTCCAGAGCTTCGACCAGCTAAGTGACTTCAGCCGACAACAGGCTTTACCCTGCTGTTGGCTGAATACGGATCACAGGAGTGCAGAATTAAGTGCCCTATTTCTCCTTTAATGTATTGCTAGCTGAAATAGTATTTTTCTTCTCTTACAAGATGCTTTTAGTTTTATTTTAAGGAGTTGGCTACAGGGTCACTTTAGAAACCACAATGTACACTGTTTGCAAAATTGTTAGGCAAGTTGTATTTTAGAGGATTCATTTCATTATTAAACAATAGTGCTCTTGGTCAATCCAAAATGTTAATAAACCTCAAACCTGAATATTTATGAAAAGTAAAGTTTGGGCTTTGGCTTTCTTAGAATATCTGTGTGCACAATTATTGGCATCTATTAGTGTGCAGAATTTATTATGCAACTAAATGAAAATGTTCCCATCTCACTGTTTTTCATCTGTTAAAGTGAGAATAATAAACAAACGATTCAAAATTTACAAATAAACATTTTTGACATTTCAAAAATGAAATAAAAATGTAGTGACCAATATAGCCACACTTATTTTCAGTAACCATCACAAGCCTTTCATTAATGGAGTCTGTCAGTTTCTTGATCTGTTGATGATCAACTTTTTGTGCAGCAGCAACCACAGCCTCAGACACTGTTCAGAGAAGTGTTCCGTTTTCCTTCACCGTAAATCTCCCATTTATGAAGGGCCCACGAGTTCTCAATATGGTTTAGGTCAGGTGAGGAAGGGGGCCATGTCATTATTCTTTCATTTTTAAGGCCTTTACTGGCTATCTATGCAGTGAAGTACTTTGATGCATGCAATGAAACATTGTCCTGCATACATATCATGGTCTTCTTGTAAAATGCAGACTTTTTCATGTACCACTGCTTGAAGAAAGTGTCTTCTAAAAACTAGCAGTAGGTTTGGGAGTTGATTTGAAGTCCATCTTCAACCTAAAAAGGTCCAATCTCATCTTTAATAATACTATCCCATTCCAGTACCCCGCCTCCACCTTTTGGCGTCTGAGTCCAAGTGGAGCTCTGTGCCCATTACTGATCCAGCCACAGGCCCATCCATCAGGTCAGTCAAGAGTCGCTCTCATCTCATCAGTCCATAAAACCTTTGAAATATCTGTCTTAAGATATTTCCTGGCCCAGTCTTGTTGTTTCAACCTATGTGTCTTCTTCAGTGGTGGTTGGGTTTCAGACTTCCTTGCATTGGCCATGTCTCTGAGCACTGAACACCTTGTACATCTGGGCACTCCAGGATGGTTGCAGTTCCAGAATATTAAAGCACTGGAGAATAATGGATTCCTGGTAGCTTCACGTTTTTATTCTTTCAAATCTTTGGCAGTTAATTTGCACCTTTTTTTTCTCAAGTTTCCTGCCACCCTGTTGACTATTTGCAACAAAACATTTGATGGTCCTATGATCAGGCCCCAATATCTTGGCAATGTCAAGAGTGCTGTATTCCTCTGAAGGACTTTTTTTAAAATTTAGACTTTTAGAGTCCGTTGAATCTCTTTTTTTTTTTTCTCCTGGGGAAAAAGAAGCTACCTAATTATGCACACCTTGATATAGTTCCAAAATATCTGGGGTGCCATCACTGATATAGGGTGTTGATCTCCTTAGGCCACACCCTCTCTCATTAAACAAATACACATCACCTGATATGCTTGAATCCAATAAGCATTCAAATTTATACAACTTGGAGTTGGACAATATAAAAACCAAGGGCCAGATCCACATAGATATAGATCGGCGCAGCGTATCAGAGATACACTACGCCGCCGTACCTTACCTGGCATAATTTATAATCCTGAAAGATTTTGCGCCGTTAGTTACGGCGGCGTAGTGTATTTCTGGCGGCAGAATTTAAATCGGCAATTAGGGGGCGTGATTCATTTAAATGAAGCGCGTCCCTGCGCCGATCGAACTGTGCATGCTCCGTTCAGAAATTTCCCGCCGTGCATTGCGCTAAATTACGTCGCAACGACGTTATTTTTTTTACTAGCGTAAATTACGTACATTCCTATTCACGGACGACTTACGCAAAATTTGACGCGGGAACGACGGCCATACTTAACATGGCAGGTCTAACTATAGGCCGCAAAAAAGCAGCTTTAACTATACGCCGGAAAAAGCAGACTAGAGACGCCGTAAGAGAATGCGACGGCCGCGCGTACGTTCGCGGATCGTTGGAAATGGCTCATTTGCATACTCGACGCGGAAAACGACGAGAACTCCACCCAGCGGACACCGAAGTATTGCATCTACGATCCAAAGGCGTACGTAGGCGTACGTCTGTCGGATCAAACCCAGATGCCGTCATATCTTGGTTTGAGGATTCAAACTAAAGATACGACGCAGGAACTTTGAAAGTACACCGGCGTATCAGTAGATACGCCGGCGTACTCCCTCTGTGGATCTGGCCCCAAATGATCATTTGGTCAAAATATGCACTTGCCTAATTTTTTTGCACAGTGTACAGTAAATGTGCAAATGCTTATCTAAAATTGTCGCTGTTGCTTTTTATTCTTGAGTAGCCTCATCTGTGGCTGCTGTGATTTAAAAACTGTAATGCTGTTGAAGAATGGGATTTTCTGGCGCCACTTGTAGGTATTTTAGCACTTGCGTGTCTGCTTTATTTGTTTTTAATTAGAGCAGGTGAGGGTTTTTCAAAATCTCTCTAACTATAACACAACATATTTGGTGTAAGGATGGGTTGGGTTGGAACAGCCTATCGCATCCTTTCTACCCTCGAAGATCCTTTTGAAAACATTTTAAAATCTGGGAACCACCTGAAATGTTCCATTTACAGGTCAGTGTGTTATTGTTATCAGTGAGTTGTAGCTATAGCAATAAATATGTAAATATAACAAACACAGAAAATCTAAAACAGAACTGCATAATAAATACCAGAATGACAGTCACAAACACTGAATTTGCATTGGTGCTTAGTGGCAACACTAACCTTTCATTGGTGCTCATTGCAAAATTCCAGCATTGCCAATCTATAACTTGTCTTTGTTACTCAGCAAAAATGCATTGCATTGGTGCTCAGCAAAAATCCATTGCATAGGTGCTTAGGGAAAGGATTGCACCAGTGCTCCATCTCAACCTCACTTGTATGTGTTGTGTCACCGGCGCTCAGCAATATTATAAATATTTATAAAAAAAAGAAATGATAAAATAGTGAAATGGTCTGCTGCAGTACTGTGAACACCTCAGAATATGGGGTGTGTGAAAAAATATATATTGTGTCATCGTGACGCAACGCTGCTTGCAAAACGCGTAGAGGCTTCTGGGTAACGCAGGTTGGGCAGAAATACGTCACGTGCTAACCTCCTGTCACGTCACAGAGACCGAGGCGTGGAGCGCACGCCGTCGGACAGAACAACACACGGATGAGCGTTGGTTGGCGCTCGGTAGTGCTAGAGAGACCAGTGCCGGTCTACAGGCACAACAGCATGTGAGTGTATTTAATGTTTTATATTAATAAAGCGGTTCTTTGAGCTTATTACACTCGAGCCCCTTGTTTTAAGACAATAAATATCGCCCCCTGCATGAAAAGAGGGAAACAGTGAGCGGGCCGCAAAGAGAGGAAACATCTATCATTTCTACATATATATATATATATATATATATATATATCATATATATACAGTGCGGAAAATAAGTATTTGAACACCCTGCTATTTTGCAAGTTCTCCCACTTGGAAATCATGGAGGGGTCTGAAATTGTCATCGTAGGTGCATGTCCACTGTGAGAGACTAAAATCCCCCAAAAAAAATCCAGAAATCACAATTTATGATTTTGTAACTATTTATTTGTATGATACAGCTGCAAATAAGTATTTGAACACCTGTCTATCAGCTAGAATTCTGACCCTCAAAGACCTGTTAGTCTGCCTTTAAAATGTCCACCTCCACTCCATTTATTATCCTAAATTAGATGCACCTGTTTGAGGTCATTAGCTGCATAAAGACACCTGTCCACCCCATACAATCAGTAGGAATCCAACTACTAACATGGCCAAGACCAAAGAGCTGTCCAAAGACACTAGAGACAAAATTGTACACCTCCACAAGGCTGGAAAGGGCTACGGGGAAATTGCCAAGCAGCTTGGTGAAAAAAGGTCCACTGTTGGAGCAATCATTAGAAAATGGAAGAAGCTAAACATGACTGTCAATCTCCCTCGGACTGGGGCTCCATGCAAAATCTCACCTCGTGGGGTCTCAATGATCCTAAGAAAGGTGAGAAATCAGCCCAGGACTACACGGGAGGAGCTGGTCAATGACCTGAAAAGAGCTGGGACCACCGTTTCCAAGGTTACTGTTGGTAATACACTAAGACGTCATGGTTTGAAATCATGCATGGCACGGAAGGTTCCCCTGCTTAAACCAGCACATGTCAAGGCCCGTCTTAAGTTTGCCAATGACCATTTGGATGATCCAGAGGAGTCATGGGAGAAAGTCATGTGGTCAGATGAGACCAAAATAGAACTTTTTGGTCATAATTCCACTAACCGTGTTTGGAGGAAGAATGATGAGTACCATCCCAAGAACACCATCCCTACTGTGAAGCATGGGGTGGTAGCATCATGCTTTGGGGGTGTTTTTCTGCACATGGGACAGGGCGACTGCACTGTATTAAGGAGAGGATGACCGGGGCCATGTATTGCGAGATTTTGGGCAACAACCTCCTTCCCTCAGTTAGAGCTTTGAAGATAGGTCGAGGCTGGGTCTTCCAACATGACAATGACCCGAAGCACACAGCCAGGATAACCAAGGAGTGGCTCTGTAAGAAGCATATCAAGGTTCTGGTGTGGCCTAGCCAGTCTCCAGACCTAAACCCAATAGAGAATCTTTGGAGGGAGCTCAAACTCTGTGTTTCTCAGCGACAGCCCAGAAACCTGACTGATCTAGAGAAGATCTGTGTGGAGGAGTGGGCCAAAATCCCTCCTCCAGTGTGTGCAAACCTGGTGAAAAACTACAAGAAACGTTTGTACCAAATATTAACATTGATTTTCTCAGGTGTTCAAATACTTATTTGCAGCTGTATCATTCAAATAAATAGTTAAAAAAAATCATACATTGTGATTTCTGGAATTATTTTTTTTTGATTATGTCTCTCACAGTGGACATGCACCTACGATGACAATTTCAGACCCCTCCATGATTTCCAAGTGGGAGAATTTGCAAAATAGCAGGGTGTTCAAATACTTATTTTCCACACTATATATATATATATATATATATATATATATATATATATATATATATATATTTACATACTTGTTGTTTTTTGGTGAATTTTATTAATTCATCGTTCGTTTTAAATTAGGCCTCGTACACACGATCGGACATATCCGATGAAAACGGTCCGCGGACCATTTCCATCGGATATGTCCGATCGGGAGTTTGATCCGATGGCGTGTACACACCATCGGATCAAATTCCCCGATGGTGACGTTGACGCCGCCACGTCACCGCTACGTCACCGCACCAGGAAGTAAAACACTTCCGCGCATGCGCCGAATACATTCGGCGGCGGCGCGGCGGCGGTGCGGTACGACATGTCTGCTGGTAAGTGTACTAACCAGCAGACATGTCGGGCAGACAGATTCCCACCGGATAGATTTCAAAGCTTGCTTTGAAATCTGTCGGGTGGAGAAATCTGTCCGCTAGCCCATACACACGAGCGGAGATGTCTGCTGAAACGGTCCATCGGACCGTTTTCAGCGGACATATCCCCTCGTGTGTACGAGGCCTTAGAGATTTAACCTCTTTCCGACCGCGCTATAGCAAAAATACTGCTACAGCGCGGTCGAGTTACTTTGACACAACGTCCCTGGGACGTCGTCCTGCACTACCGCGTTTGCGCGTCCCCTGGGACGCGCTCGCGGAAGTGTCCGTGCTCGCCGGGTCTAGAAGACCCGGCGCATCACAGTAAATTGCCGCTGATAGCGGCCGTTTACCACGTGATCGCGCTGTCAAATGACGGCGCGATCACTTGTAAACAAACCGGCGTCATTTGATGACGCCGGTTCCTCCCTCTACTGAGTCTCCTCTCTGTACCGTTCGGTACAGTGTGAGAGGAGAGGGGAGGGAGCGGGGTGTCAGCAGCTGCTCTGTGGCTGGATCTGTGACAAATGCAGTCACAGATCCAGCCATCCCTCCATCCATCCCAGCTCTGCAATCCCCCAGTACCCTGCAATCCCCCAGTACCCTGCAGTACCCCAGTACTCTGCAGTACCCCAATACTCTGCAGTAACCCAGTACTCTGCAGTACCCCAGTACTCTGCAGTACCCTGCAATACCCCAGTACCCTGCAGTACCCCAGTACCCTGCAATACCCCAGTACCCTGCAGTACCCCAGTACCCTGCAGTACCCCAGTACCCTGCAGTACAGTACTCTGCAATACCCCAGTACTCTGCAGTACCCCAGTACTCTGCAGTACCCCAGTACTCTGCAGTACCCCAGTACTCTGCAGTACCCCAATACTCTGCAGTTCCACAATACCCTGCAGTACCCCAATACTCTGCAGTACCCCAGTACTCTGCAAATACCCCAGTAGTCTGCAGTACCCTGCACAATACTCTGCAATACCCTGCGCGATACCCTGCAGTACCCCAATACCCTGCAGTACCCCAATATCCTGCAGTACCCCAATACCCTGCGCGATACTCTGCAATACCACAATACTCTGCAATACCCCAATACTCTGCAATACCCATTTTTTTAAAGCACCCCTGTCCCCGTGTGCTCGCGTGCAGAAGTGAACGCATACGTAAGTCCCGCCCACATATGAAAACGGTGTTCAAGCTACACATGTGAGGTATCTCTGCGAACGTTAGAGCGAGATCAATCATTTTGGCACTAGACCTCCTCCGTAACTAAAAACATGTAACCAATAAAAGTAATTAAAGCGTCGCCTATG
The DNA here is from genome assembly GCA_029574335.1 of Rana kukunoris. Classification (NCBI taxonomy): domain Eukaryota; kingdom Metazoa; phylum Chordata; class Amphibia; order Anura; family Ranidae; genus Rana; species Rana kukunoris. The sequence goes on along the minus strand of CM056049.1, from coordinate 216,031,455 downwards.
GGGATTTTTAAGTAGCGAAGTTTGGCGCCATTCCATCATTGTGCGCAGTTTTGAAGGGTGATATGTTGGGTATCTATTTACTCAGCGTAACGTCATCTTTCACATTATGAAAAAAAATTGGGCTAACTTTACTGTTTTTATTTTTTTTAGCACAAAACTGTTTTTTTTTAAAAACACGCGTTCAAAAAATTTCTACGAAAATACCATGCGAGATAAAAAGTTGTAACCACCGCCATTGTATTCTCTAGGGTCTTTGCTAAAAAAGCATATATAATGTTTTGGGGTTCTATGTAAGTTTCTAGCAAATAAATGATGATTTTTACATGTAGGAGAGGAATGTCACAATTGGTCTTGGCGTTCCCTGCATGTTGGGCCTCCTGTATGTGGCCACGCTGTGTAAAAGTCTCACACATGGGGTATCGCCATACTCGGGAGAAATAGCAGAATATGTTTTGGGGTGTAATTTGTGGTATGCATATGCTGTGTGTGAGAAATAACCCGCTAATATGACAGAAACAAGATTTTTTTTAATCTATTTTTTTTTACAGAATTTTCAGTCGTTTTTCTTTTATAGCGCAAAAAAAAAACCCAGAGGTGATCAAATACCACCAAAAGAAAGCTCTATTTGTGTGAAAAAAAGGACAAACATTTCAAATGGGTACAATGTTGTATGACTGAGTAATTGTCATTCAAATTGTGAGAGCACCGAAGGCTGAAAATTGGTCTGGTTAGGAAGGGGGTTTAAGTGCCCAGTGATCAAGTGGTTAATATGCTGTTGGTTTATTCATATTACTTACATGTTCATTATATTTAATATTAAGATTAGTGCAGTAATATATTTGCAAAACCTCACTTGTGTAGCAGCTGCCCATCTTGAGTCACGTTGTCCAAGAAAAGCCATTGGCCAGTGCTGACAAGGCAGAGATGATGCCCACTCCTTAATCTGGTCTGCATCCACACACTATACTTGCCAGCTGCCAGTCTGTAGCCCTGTTCTAGCTCCCCCAGAAAGCACAGAACTATTAGCAGCTGCTGCAGGGAGGAAAATTAAGCCACTGTTGGGCATAAATCTGCTGCATAGGTGGCAGAATGGCTGAGGATCTCTCGCAGGAACCCTAGGGTTAATTTTTTTTTTTTTTTGGCCAGACAGAAAACAGAAGCTGCATTCAGTCAGATGTAACCTCTGCTTGAGTACTCTGACAGCCCCTTGTGCTGGTTGTCAGAATATGATAGCCGCAGCAGGGTATTTGTCCATCCACACTGTAAAGCCTGGATGAAGGCATCTGATTTTTTTTTTTTTTTCAGCCTGTAGGATGAATGAAATCCTAGTTATGTATGGCTAGCTTGAGCTAAAAACTCAGTTCTAAGATTTATACAGTTCTGCTATTCCAGACAGCCCAGTCTTGCTGGAGAGTAGATCTTATTTTATTTCATTTTTTCCTGTTGCAGTTTAGTAACCCTTTTGGTGTCCTCCACAGCTCCACCTTGTGACTGGACAGTGAAAGAAGAAACTGCACATTGATGAGCTTCTCTCTTCTGCTTTCAGCATGCCCCTTATACTTCAGCACACTGGCACCTGGTGCTGGGACTAAGAACTGATGCCAAGTGAAATCCATACACTAGCACTGCTTGCATTTAAACATACTTTGAAGGATGTATTCATAAATACAGTGCCTCCTTAATTGGTATCTTTTTATTCCTGCTTGGTGTTCAGATAAATAACAATCATTTGTTGCACCTCAATGCTGCTGTTATACTGAAGACACTTTGCAGCCACTTCCTGTTTCCTGCACTCCAACTATGGGCTTAATACCATTTCTCTTGGCGGCTTTCTTCATGGTGAGAACAGAGGACTGTGGTGGAAAATATGGCTATACGCTACGTGTAATCCTTATCTCCTGTGCTAATCAGCACCCATTTAGTCTAATAGGATAATGCATCTTACTACTTACTCGATTTCCCACATATCCCCGAATCAACAGACATGACCACCATGCTTCATGTCCTCGGTACGATGCTCCTCTCTCCCTCTACCCAGCACAGCATTTGGTTTTTATTCAGTTGGCCACAAAAGGAATGACAAACAGGTCATGGCCCCAACAGCCAATCGCTTCCTCTATGGGAAATTTTGTATTCTTATTATTTTTATTCTTATTCTGCGTTATTCAGAGAACGCATACCTGGATTATATTACCGTTCCTGTGGATGGCATTTTATCTACAGGGGCAGAAAAACATCCCCCTCAGATGAACGTTGCACAGGGGCCCTTTCGCTGGCAGACATATCCCCACTCTGTAAACACCTTTCTCCAACCTCCAGGAAGTTTTCCACTACCAGGCAGGTCTCAACCAGCGTCAGTCTGCCCCAGTCTGCTCTTTAGAGCGGGCTGCAGGAGTACTAACCTTGGGAGACACCACGGGCTGCAGGAGTACTAACCTTGGGAGACACTATGACAACACATATTAAATACATCTTCATAACATTTCCACAACAGGACCATATCTGTGTGTGTTGAAATAGCCATTTGTAGTCTCTAATAAAATCCCTTGTAACTTGGTGACAATGCAAGAGCATAACTGAAAGACAGGGACAAAGTGTTGTTACCCTATTGAAAGGTGCCTGAACAAGACACAACCTTAGGTATTTTAATGAAAATTGCAGATTTAAAAGATATTGATTACTTCCAAAAATGTATGTTAACGTGTTAAAATTGTGTGTCTTTGTTTTATATATACTGTACTTTAATTACATTTAAATTGTATGCACAGGAGTTGGTCATCGTGTAAATCTATCGATGACGGACTGTCATTCAGATTTGATTTTGGTATCTGCACTAAAAATCTCTCAGGCTGGAACAAAGAGCAAATGCAACAAAGGTCTGCAGAGCCTTATTAGGAAACCTGGCAACTGCCTAGTGCCCCTGTACCTGATCTGACAAGAGCTATCACTACTGTTTCCTTGGTTTCTCTGCACAAATACAATACTGAATCGTAGCCAGTCTAGCTGTGTGCTGGGTAGACAGTTATGTCTGGAAGATGTAATCTATGAACAAACATAGCCCTCCATTGTCTTGTACGTTTTCTTCTGTTAGGCCACCCAATCTACTTCTCCTTTAGCAATATTCAATTGCATATGTCTGTCATGTTAATATATCTATTCTAAAAATAAGGCCAATCAATCATGTTTATAAAAGCGTTCTTTTTAAAACTGCTATGTACAGAGTGATGTTACTATTCCATCTTGCACTTTACCTGATCCAGAACAGCCAATCTTACTTCACCTGCTGTATTCTCTGTATCAATAAATTAAATTCAACATAGATTATGAAATATTCCCCTGACAAGCAGTAGGGAGTAAATAAAAACATTCTCCTGATATTCTTGACAAGCAACAGGGAGTAAAAAACATCCTCCTGATCATCCAGACAGGCAACAGGGAGTAAGAAATATCCTCCTGATCATCCAGACAGGCAACAGGGAGTAAGAAACATCCTCCTGATAATCCTGACAGGCAACAGGGAGTAAGAAATATCCTCCTGATCATCCAGACAGGCAACAGGGAGTAAGAAACATCCTCCTGATAATCCTGACAGGCAACAGGGAGTAAGAAACATCCTCCTGATAATCCTGACAGGCAACAGGAAGTAAGAAACATCCTCCTGATCATCCTGACAGGCAAGATGAAGTAAGAAACATCCTCCTGGTCATCCAGACAGGCAACAGGGAGTAAGAAATATCCTCCTGATCATCCAGACAGGCAACAGGGAGTAAGAAATATCCTCCTGATCATCCAGACAGGCAACAGGGAGTAAGAAATATCCTCCTGATCATCCAGACAGGCAACAGGGAGTAAGAAACATCCTCCTGATAATCCTGACAGGCAACAGGAAGTAAGAAACATCCTCCTGATCATCCTGACAGGCAACAGGGAGTAAGAAACCTCCTCCTGATAATCCTGATGGGCAACAGGGAGTAGGGAACATTCTCCTGATAATCCTTACAGGCAACAGGAAATAAGATGCATCCTCCTAAAAATCCTGACAGGCAGGCAGACATATAAATTCCTCTCTGTTACCCTGAAGAGTTGTATGCTGATAGGTACCAGTAAAATGAATCTCCTGTCCAAATATTTCTAGAGTGGCTGACCCTAGTATTCCTTTTAATCTTATGTATTGTACATCCGTATAGATGTGTTTTATGGATGTAAGATGAAGCTGCAATGTTTATGTTGTTGTTTCGATACTAGTATCACATTAAACAGACTTGAGATCCCATAGTTTTTCCCTGAATGAGAAAAAACAAGGAATGTTTCTGACACACACAGGAAAAATGTGTGCTTAGACGAGTCAGTTGAAGTTATGATGGAGTTTATTTTTAGAAATAAAAGAAAATCGTAAACTGTTTTAGCTCAGAAAGCAGTGTCTGCTTAGAGTTAACGTTTGGCTGTTCTTATAATGGAACGCTCTTCATTTCCTGGGAATGGCCTCCCTGTGTCGCTGGATACTATGCTTACCACTTCTGGGACCTCTGGCATGTTTAATATTCAGTGCTGTGTTCCAGGGTTCATGGCAGCCCAGTGCTTGATGTGAAACATAATGGGAAGACAGGAACTTTAATGGAGCTTGCGATAGTATGAGATGATGTTGCCCTCAGAGCGTGAGGTTGTCTGCCAAGTGGGTAATATTCAGCACATTACATTTCTGCTGATGGAATTTCATTCATCCCATAAAGTCAATTGGCTTCATTGCCTTCTTCTAATAAGAAAACATTGAATGTCAGTGCATTGCTCTGCAATCTCCTTGCCTACACTACCTGACCTGTGTAAATTCCAATGAGAACATTTCCTATCCTACAAACTGCTACATTATAGGTCTACACCACAGATTAAAGTGGTTATATAGGCAATTTTTTCCCTAAAATTATAAACCTGTTATACTTACTGCTTCTCTTCTGTGTGTGCCCCAACAACAATCCACCTGTAATGTGTTCACTCGTTCAGGCGTGCTTCCAAGACAGGCTGTGTACGTCCATAGATGCACAGTGTGGTTTGGCCCCACCCCCAGTCCCTGTTTAGAGGATTATGTGACAGTAACAGGGGCCAGTCTGGAATCCCTGGATTAGGTGTCTTCAATCACCTGTCTGAGATGAAGTGCCCTGGAGGTCGTGATGGCTAGGTTGAGTAGATCCATTCTTCTCTATTCTTCTACTTTTTTTTTTTCCTTCCAACCTATTGTGCAATTTTTAGTGTTGCATTATGTGAAGGTTACATTGCCCACATTTTAACTGACCTGACCTGAATACTACATGAGGTCATCTTCTTCTCAGGAGAATTGTGTTATACACTGTGTTACCTCGGTTTACCTATTGTTGGTAAAAAAATATTGGGGTAATATGACAAAAGACTCATATTTTAGATCCTTACTGTCTTAGCCCTTGATTTATATATTCATGATTATGGATGACATTTGTGTATGGGTCCTGCCCTATCAGTCAAACTCTGTGTTTTGTGTAAGACCTTTTTTTAATAAAAATATAGAAAGAATTGGAGGATGAAAATGGTCTATTGCTGATGCCTCCCAGTTTTATTTTTAACTGTCACCTTTCTAGTCCTGGTTAGCAGCAGTATAGTCTTGTAGCATGTTGGCCATTGATGAATGCTGAAAGATTAGAGGATTAGATTAAGGAAAGGGTCTATTACCAATGCTGCCTAGTAATATGTTTAGCTATCACTCTTTTAGTTAGTGGTGCAACGGTCATTTAAATCCCCTGTATGGGAGCCTTTTGGCTTCCCTGTCAAATATTGGTGCAACGGATCACAGTTGATCCGTGATCCGAAAGGTTCACCCCCTTCGGATCGGCACACACTGTGATCCGCGGATTGCCCTGGCTCCGGAGCTAGGCCGAAGCCGCGGCCTTTCCTATTGTTATGGCTGCAGCTCTAAAGCTAGGCCATAACATTAGGAAAGGCAATGGCTTCGGCCTAGCTCCGGAGCCGCAGCCATCTTGGTACACCCGGCGGCGGCCCTCCTCTCTGTTTACACCCACAGAGGAGTAGGAGCCAGCACTTGTGGGGGGGTCTGTCTGTACTACCTGGGGGGGTCTGTCTGTACTACCTGGTGGGTCTGCCTGTACTACCTGGGGGGGTCTGCCTGTACTACCTGGGGGGTCTGCCTGTACTACCTGGGGGGGTCTGCCTGTACTGAGAGGAGGGGGGTGTCTGCACCGAGGGGGTTCTTTACTGAGGGGGGACTATAGTTGGTGGTGGGGGGGTGACACCATTTTTTTCTGCACCGAGTGACGCCACTGCAGTGGGGGAGATGTGGATATTACAGTGGGGGATGTGGATATTACAGTGGGGGAGAATTTTCTTTTTTTTGCCGATCCGAAAAATGATCCGATCCATGAGTCCTGATCCGAGGAATGATCCGAACCGTGAGTTTTTTGATTCGTTGCACCCCTACTTTTAGTCCTGGTTAGCAGTAGTAGAGTCTTGTAGCATGTTAGCCATTGATTAATGTTGAAAAATTGGAGTTTCAGTGATGCCCTTTTAATGGTTAACTTAAGTTGGTTAGGATAAATGTTTTTTATAGCCAGTTACCCCAATAACACTCCTAGGCTGTATAGCCTAACCTTTTAGTACAGTATAACCATCATGACTCGCATGTGTCAAGAAAGTATAGTTGTGTGTTTTTTAAATAGTTATATTTATTTGCTCCTCCCATGTTAACTATGTGTAACTAATTTTCAGAATTTGCATGAAACTTGAAGAATGCACCTAAGGGGCAATTATATAATTAAAAAACAAAAAGTTAAAATAATGAAGAAGTTAGAATGTTTGTGTCCAGTCCTCCTAAGCATTTCATAACCAAGAAGATTAAAAAGAGGAAAAATCTGAGCCTCCTTATAACCAATAGTAGCTTTCATTCTGATGCTTTTTGTGTAAGTAATGATGTAATAGTGGGGGAGGCCTGGACATTGCATGAATCCCACTGATTCTCAATAATATTAAATACACAGACAACAAATTAATCTAGGTGTCTGTTAAAATATCAGTATATTTGAATGTAAAAAGCCTAGCCCAATTCAAAATTGAAGAAAATTATTTGACAAGTTATGTTTGGAGATCTATACAAACAAGAAGGACATGTGGCGCATGTCCTTCTTGTTTGTATATATCTTTCAGAGTCTGCTTCTGCTTCAGGATTGTGATGCCACTAGTGTGATTGGACTATTAGTGAATTTTCATTGGACTTTTATTTGACTATTATTGTATGGTCATTTATTCGTTCGTTCATTCATTTGAATTTTGCTTTCTGTTATTGACATGGACCTTATGATGTGCTAAATTTAATTCAATTCATCGATTGTGCCTTTTAACCACTTAAGGACCGCCTACTGCACATTTACGTCGGCAGAATGGCACGGCTGGGCACATCAACGTATATATACGTTGATTTTAGTACCCAGCCGTGGGTCGCGGGCGTGCGCCCGTGACCCGGTCCGAAGCTCCAGGACCGGGACCGCGGGATTCCCTGGAGCGGAAGAACGGGGAGAGCCGTGTGTAAACACGGCTTCCCCGTGCTTCTCTGTGGCCGTAGCATCGATCGCGTCATCCCTGTAATAGGGGGACGCGATCGATGACGTCACACCTACAGCCACACCCCCCTACAGTTGTAAACACAACACATAGGTCACACATCCCCTACAGCGCCACCTGTGGTTAACTCCCAAACTGCAACTGTCATTTCCACAGTAAACAATGCAATTTAAATGCATTTTTTGCTGTGAAAATGACAATTGTCCCAAAAATGTGTCAAAATTGTCCGAAGTGTCCGCCATAATGTCGCAGTCACGAAAAAAATCCCTGATCGCCGCTATTAGTAGTAAAAAAAAAAAATAATAAAAATGCAATAAAACTATCCCTTATTTTGTAAACGCTATAAATTTTGCGAAAACCAACCGATAAACGCTTATTGCGATTTTTTTTTTTACCAAAAATAGGTAGAAGAATACGTATCGGCCTAAACTGAGCGAAAAAAAAAGTTTTTTATATATTTTTGGGGGATATTTATTATAGCAAAAAGTAAAAAATATTGCATTTTTTTTAAAATTGTCGCTCTATTTTTGTTTATAGCGCAAAAAATAAAAACCGCAGAGGTGATCAAATACCACCAAAAGAAAGCTCTATTTGTGGGGAAAAAAAGGACGCCAATTTTGTTTGGGAGCCACGTCGCACGACCGCGCAATTGTCAGTTAAAACGAAGCAGTGCCGAATCGCAAAAAGGGGCAAGGTCCTTTACCTGCATTTTGGTCCGGGTCTTAAGTGGTTAATTGTGCGCCATCTACCAATTTTACTATGTTTGGAGATCTAAATCGCTTTACTAATGAAATAAAATATGGAAAAGCATTTTGTTGAACTGGAGACCTTCTTTGAGAGCCAAGTCCACCTAAAAGTTATATTTCACTGTGACATGGAGTTTAATAGGCTGAGAGGAGGTCTTCCTACCTTCTATCATGTAGGCAAACACTAAAAAACCCTTTTTGCTTTACACAGGGTATGGGCAAGCTCGTTGGAGTCCATGCAGAAGCAATTTTCTGTTTGGAAAGAAATCAATGTATGCAGATTACAGAGGAACAGATAGGGTTATGGGATATGTGAAGTTCTGTTGTTTGGCAAATATGGCTAATGATGCTGGTATGAATTTCAGACCAACAAAGGCCCTGTATTATCAGACTGACTTGCAACCTGTAGAATTTTGGAGCAAGAGGCTGACATTCAAGGTAAAAACACATATAGAAGATATGCATGCATTGGAATCATGAAAAACCCTTACTGAAACCCTAGAGCAGGGGTCTCAAACTCAAATTACCTGAGGGCCGCAAGACAAGTTTTCATATCCCATGGGGGGCCGCATGCAAACTTTCAAACAGTACTGTTGTCAGCGAACGTATTATTAACCCCCAGCTCTGTGTAAGCGGACGCATTATTAACCCCCAGCACTGGTGTCAGCGGACACATTATTAACCCCCAGCACTGATGTCAGCGGACACATTATTAACCCCTAGTATTGGTGTCAGCAAACGCATTATTAACCCTGACCACTGTACTGCACACGGACCACTACACACGGACCACTGCACACGGACCACTGCACTGCACACGGACCACTGCACTGCACACGGACCACTGCACTGCACACGGACCACTGCACTGCACACGGACCACTACACTGCACACGGACCACTACACTGCACACGGACCACTACACTGCACACGGACCACTACACTGCACACGGACCACTACACTACACACTGACCACTCGCCATCATGGCACACCACATCAAGGCTCAGGGCCCAGTAAATTAGGGCACAGCACATCAGGGCACAGCACATTAGGGTACAGCACATCAAGGCACAGAGCGCAGCAAATAAGGGCACATGGCACAGCGCACATGAGGGCACAGCACACATGAGGGCACAGCGCACATGAGGGCACTGCACACGGACCACTACACTGCCGACAGACTACTACACTACACACTGACCACTCGCCATCATGGCACAGCACATCAAGGCTCAGAGCCCAGTAAATTAGGGCACAGCACATCAGGGCACAGCACATCAGGGCACAGCACATCAGGGTACAGCACATCAAGGCACAGAGCCCAGCAAATAAGGGCACATGGCACAGCGCACATGAGGGCACAGCACACATGAGGGCACAGCGCACATGAGGGCACAGCGCACATGAGGGCACAGCGCACATGAGGGCACAGCGCACATGAGGGTACAGGGCACAGCGCACATGAGGGCACAGGGCACAGTGCACATGAGGGTACAGGGCACAGTGCACATGAGGGTACAGGGCACAGTGCACATGAGGGTACAGGGCACAGCACATTAGAGCACAACAGGGTACAGGGCACAGCACATTAGAGCACAACAGGGTACAGGGCACAGCACATTAGAGCACAACAGGGTACAGGGCACAGCACATATGGGTACAGCACAACAGGCCACATCAGGGTACAGAGCACGGCACATCAGGACAGGACATATCGGGACAAGGCACATGGCACATCAGGGTACAGGACATGGCACATATCAGGACAAGGCACATGGCACATCAGGGTACAGGACATGGCACATATCAGGACACATGGGGCATATTAGGGCACAGAGCACATCAGTACAAGGGCACATGGCACATCAGGGTACAGGGCACAGGGTACCCTGATGTACAGAGCCCAGCACATCAGGGACACATTAGGGTACATGAGGCACATCAGGGTACATGGGGCACATGGCACATCAGAGCACATAAGGGTACCTGGGGCACATGGCATATCAGGGTACATGGGGCACATCAGGGCACAATCAGAGCACATCAGGCATACCTCCCAACTTTTCAACTTCAGAATGAGGGACAAATGAGCATACCTCCCAACGAAGTTGTTGAGGAGGGGTCCGCAGATCATAGTTTATGAGCGGGGGGGTCAGCGGATCTGAGTTGTTGAGCGGGGGAGGTTCCGCGGATCGGAGTTGTTGAGCGGGGGGGTCCGCAGATCAAAGTTGTTGAGCAGGGGGGTCCACGGCTCGGAGTTGTTGAGGGGGGGTCCGCAGATCAAAGTTGTTGAGCGGGGGGGGTTCCACGCGGCTCGGAGTTGTTGAGCGGGGATTAGCCGCAATTTGCGGGGATTTAGCGCAAATCGTGGGGACTTAGCGCGAATCGCGGGCCGTAAATGGCCCGCGGGCCGGTACTTTGAGACCCCTGCCCTAGAGGCATGGCGTGGATGGAGGACCCCATCCTTGCTCAGTTGGGACATTGGAAAAACTACTGATCTGCAGCTGCTTGTTCAACAGAAGTTGATCTAATGATAGATGGGGATGGCCACACACAAATCGAACTAGTCGAATTTTGATTAGTCTTTGGCCTGATTAAGTGTCAGTTGGCAGTGATGTTAAACCCCCAGCACTGGTTAAAGTGGCTGCAATGGCAACTTCCATGTTTTCTTTCTGGTGTCCCCCCCCCCCATAAACCTTGCATTCTGCAGAGTACCCCCACCCCCCACCCCCAACCATAGAACCTGTACCCTCCAAAATCCCCCCCCCCCCAAAAACAGCCTGCACTCTTCTGAATCCCCCATCATAAACCTTGCATCCTCCAGAATCTGCCCTCAAAGCACATTGCATCCTCTAGAACCAACCTCAACCTCTCTACCTCAAGTACAACAGAGTCTCTATAGTTGGGTTTTATGATATGTGTTTTACAGTAAAGGGTTGGCAGGCTGCCAAGCCTTTGCACCTTAGAAAGTAAGCAGAGAGGAGCTATGTTTTCAGTGTTTCTGTTTTGAACTTTAAAAATGCCTTTTTTTACAGTGCCTACATCTACAATATCAGTAAGGAATTATTTTAAAGTGCTTTTACTGCTTGTTTGGAATATGTAAATTATTGAATATGCATCTTGGCATAGGTGGGCTTCATGCAAAGTGCTATCGTTTTTATTATTGCCACTCTTCTGATCACTACCAGAGCAATCAGAATATGTACAGCCTGATTAAAGCTGGTGTTCTAGAAATCAAAGCCATTTGTCTTTCGACATGAGTTTAAAGGAGTTGTAAAGGTTTGTTTTTTATTTTCTAAATTGGTTCCTTTAAGCTAGTGCAAGGATTCCAAACTACGTTGCTGTTTTGGAACTACATTTCCCATGAGGCATTGTAAAATTCATTCACAGACATGACTAAGCATGATGGGAATTGTAGTTCCTGAACAACTGGAGGGCCATAGTTTGGAGATCCCTGAGCTAGTGCATTGTTGGTCCACTTACATTTTCCTTCAATTTCCCTTCTAAATGTTTTTTTTTTCTTTGTCTGAATTTCTCACTTCCTGTTCCTCCTCAGTAAGGTGTTCAGTAAGCTGTTCTAAATGACTTTCCACAGCTCAGGTAATGAGGGAAAGCTTACTGAGGAGAAACAGGAAGTGAGAAATTCAAACAAAGAAAAAAACATTTAGAAGGGAAATTGAAGGAAAAGGTAAGTAAACCAACAATGCACTAGCTTAAAGGAACCAATTTAGAAAATAAGACGAACCTTTAAACCCCCTTTTCAGCAAAGTTTTGCAGAAACAATTAGTATTTTCACTATTTTATATTCACTGCCACGTAGTTTATAAAATGCACAGCCTGATTCTAACTTGTATTTCTCACAGAAAATTTGTATGTCCATTGACATGACTTGTTCTGTTGTGTAATTGCAACTCTTCTTTTTCTTTTTGGTGTCAAGTGCAGTAAAGCAGTTTCACTCCACACCTACTTAATTACCAAGTAGTGTTCATAGAGTTATACCAACAGTTGGAATTCTAGGAAAATCAAAGGGTTTCTTTTGATCTTGTTCCAGATTTAGATTATGCCGATGTTGTTTGGTGGTGGAGGAGGGGAGGTCTATTCATTTGCCTTGTAGTAAGGTGAGCTTGCCTCCTGACCAATACCAAGTTTCACAGAAATGGGCCAATAGAAAATGTGATTCAATGTCATCTCCCTCTTCTTCTTTTTTTTTTTTTTCATCTTCTTTTATTAGTTATGCAGAACCTTCTTCAGAAAACGTTCTCACCTGTGCAGTGAATTCAGTGTTATACTGGATGCGGCACCACCATCTCTCCTTCCTACATCATTGAGAGTGGGCTGTCTTGTCCAGGTTCATGCAGCTGCCCCCAGTTTCTCACTACCAGGTTTGCCACTGTGTTTCTTTGCTCCTGCAGCCTTCTAGGATGTGTGGCAAATCCCAGCAAGCTGCAGGAGTGGAACACATCATTTCTTTCTAGGTGAGAATTGAAGCAATGGGCACACTGGAATAAAAAAAAAATGTTGCCTTTTTTTATCGTGATAGGGGGGAAAGGGGCATCCGGTAAGCAGGGAGGAAAAGTCAATTTTGGGAGTGAAGGTCTGCTTTAAAGTCTCAAGATACTGGAATGTTCACTGATCAGCTCCCATGATTTGATTTCAGATCTGGCAGCACGCCATTTAAAAAAAATTGTGTTAAAAACACTATTTTCGGGTATTTGTGGAGGATTCTATGCTTGATTACCTTCTCTGCCATTGGTTAGGGAATAATCAAATTCCTAAAAAAAAATATATATTTTTGCAAAAAAGTTCAGCTGGAATTTAAAAAAAAATGGCACAAAGGTGAACTAAGGTGGCGTACACACGAGGGGATATGTCCGCTGAAAACGGTCCGATGGACCGTTTCAGCAGACATCTCCGCTCGTGTGTATGGGCTAGCGGACAGATTTGTCCACCCGACAGATTTCAAAGCAAGCTTTGAAATCTATCCGGTGGGGATCTGTCCGCCCGACATGTCTGCTGGTTAGTACACTTACCAGCAGACATGTCGGCCCCCACCGCCGCCGCGCCGCTGCCGAATGGATTCGGCGCATGCGCGGAAGTGTTTTACTTCCTGGTGCGGTGACGTGGCGGTGACGCGGCGGCGTCAACGTCACCGCCGCGTCACCGCCACGTCACCGCGCCGTCCGGCGGCGGGGAATTTGATCCGATGGTGTGTACACGCCATCGGATCAAACTCCCGATCGGACATATCCGATGGAAATGGTCCGCGGACCGTTTTCATCGGATATGTCCGATCGTGTGTACGCCGCCTTACCCTTTAAGGAAGCTGATAAGCTTTAATTAACAGAGTTTATGGGACAGTTTTGTCAAAAACATTTCATATAAGCGGCACATTTCCATTCACTTACTGTATAGGTAAAATGATGTACTAAATTGTCTAGATTATCTGTCTATTTTTAAAATAATTAGGGTTATTAATTAAAAATAAACACAACTGTCTGGTTTTAAAAATACACTTTTTTTGTTTTTTGTACCCTGATATTATTCTAGATGTTTTGTCTGAAAATCACAAGCTGCACAAAATTAGGAGATTTTTGGCAAAATAGTGCCCTCTTGTGTATGTAATCGGAGTATTTACTGTATGTATTGTTATATACCAGCCTTTCCCAAGCAGGATTTTGTGCAACTCTAGCATTCCTTTTCAGGTTGCTATGGGTTCCTCGAGAAGGAACAGTGGCAATCTGATTTGCCACCTACACTGACCACCAATGTTAGAGGGCAGTTTTCCATTGATCACCAATGTAAGGGGTCACGTCTACACTGATCCCTATTGTTGCAGAGCAATTCAGCTGCTTGTCATTTTCTACACCTACTATAATATTTTGTGTTTTGTGTCTCTCTGACTTTCCTTTTTTTCAGAATTATTACTGAAATGGTTTTATTGTACAGAGCAGGAAAGAATGTTACAAAAAATGATCTGCCTTGGGTTTCTAATACTCTGGATAAACCAAATTTTCTGATCTTTTATGTAAAACTTTTTATAACTTATTGATCACACTAATGTACCATTAGTTGTAGGTTTAATATTTTTTAGCAGGGATTCACTGAGACCTAAAAAAAAAAAATATACCACGTTGTTTCATACAGATTTCAGTGTCCTTGCATTGATAAATGCTGATCCACACATTTAATGATTATGCTTTATTGAATGCTTTATGCAATGCTGGGCAGAGACATATGTTCTATTTAACCATAACCATGTATTCAGCTACATGAAAACTTTCATTACCATAATGTAGCATTCATTCACACAGACCATTTTTATGTCCATTATAGCAGGAAATTGTTTTCTTTTTTGGACAGACTGCATCACTGCAGTAATTTGGATAACATCCTGATATCTGACCTCTTCATTTGAGAAATATATCTCCCTACCTGTCATACTAATGCTTTGTCAACTTTTTACTGACCTGTAACATCTGTAGAGATCAGGGAATTCTGACACTAATTTAAAATATGCTTGTTTTACAATCCGTACAAAGCCAGATGACAGGCATTTTCAGAAGGAAGCCAGCAGTGGCAGCCTATCATTTTAAAAGTAAAGTTTTTATTTTATTTTTTCATACTAAATAAACTGCTTTCTTGAACCGTTTGATCGTCTTTACGATTGATGATTGTCATTATCTTTTTACTTCTTCAAACTACAAAATTCCTTGTTTAGAAGCCATGTATGCCATAACATGTTTTTTTTTTTTTTTTGTTGTTTTTCTTTTTTTGTTTTGTTTTTTTTAAACTAGAGTTTCACTCCATTGTGAAGGTTTACGTTTACTTAAAGGATCACTAAAGGAATTTTTTTAGCTAAATAGCTTCCTTTACCTTACTGCAGTACTGGTTTCATATCCTCATTGTTCGTTTTTGCTTTGAAGTTTCTGTAATCCTGCTCTGTTCTCCACACTTCCTGCTTGTCTGTTTCCTTATAACCACAGTGCTGGGAGCTTTCTCACGGTGGTCTAAGCTGTCATTACTTTGTGTCTAAAACTTCCCAGAACCAATCAGATTCATTTTAAAAACAAAACACTGCCCTGGATTTGTTTGTTTTTGTTCTGTGTCTCTCTTCTTCACAGAAACATGAAGCCAGTTCAAAAGTAAAACTAACCTGCAGGCACATTATATGAATGATTTTTATCTATTTTTAAAAGGAATCAGTTAACTTTTTTGTCTCTATACCCTGTAAAAAGTCATTTCAGCAAAAAAAAATTGTTCCTTTAGTGACCCTTTAACACAATCATGTTTCTAAGCAAGGCTTGTTCCTGTGTTAAGATGCACCTTTGCATCTTTGCATCAGGCCAAGTTCACTTTTAGTAACATGTTACACGTTATACCCATATTTAGGGTGTAACATGTGCCTAAGCACTGGATGCTCAGGCTATAATTTTAATGGTAGATTTTTTTTTAATGGTGAGAGACCAAATAACAAAAAAAAACAGAAACACATTTTCAAAAAAGTTATAAATTGATTTGCATTTTAATGAGTGAAATAAGTATTTGACCCCTTTGCAAAACATGACTTGGTGGCAAAACTTTTGTTGGCATTCACTGAGGTCAGATGTTTCTTGTAGTTGGCCACCAGGTTTGAATACATCTCGGGAGGGAGATCCTCTCATTGGGGTCATGGGCAGCATTAATCCTCCCCCAAACACAGCAAGTTAAGTTGATTCCAAAAAGCTTGACCTCTTTTGACCACAATATTTTTTAACCAGTTCTCCTCTAAATTATTCAGATGTTTATTAGAAAACTTCATGTACATGTGCTTTCTTGAGCAGGGGGACCTTGCGGGTGCTGCAGGATTTTAGTCCTTCATGGGGTAGTGTGTTATCAATTGTTTTCTTGGTGACCTATGGTCCCAGCTACCTTGAGATCATTGACGAGATTCTCCAGTGTAGTTCTGGACTGATTCCTCACTGTTCTCATGATCACTGAATTTCCACAAGGTAAAATTTTGCATGGAGCCTCAGACCGAGGGAGGTTAACAGTATTTCGTGTTTTTTCCATTTGCAAATAATTGCACCAACTGTGGTCACCCTCTCACCAACATGCTTGGCGATGGTTTTGTAGCGCATTAGTCTTCTGTAGGTCTACAATCTTGTTCCAGACATCCTTGGACAGCTCTTTGGTCTTGGTCATGGTGGAGAGATTGGAATGTGATTGATTGCTTCTGTGGACAGGTATGTTTTTTATACAGGTAACAAGCTGAGATTAGCACTCCCTTTTAAGTCATGTTTCACTGCGGGAATAAAATCGTATGAGTTCAGCAGAAATTGCACAATTTAATACCCTCAGTCCGTTTCGACTTCGGGGGCGATTTTAGAGACATCTGTCAATGGAAATTGCACCTTGAAATTGCCTAAAGTAGTAAAGGAACTACTTTTGGGAAACCGGCGTCGCAAATTCGGACACCGATTTCACTTCGAATTGCATACCATATCGCATCAATGTGAACCAGGGCTTAGAGAGAGCTCCTTATCTCAGTTTGTTGCCTTTATAGAAGACACCTGCTAGCCAGAAATCTTGCTGACTGATAAGAGATCAAATACTTTTTTTACTCATTAAAATGCAAATCAATTTATAACTTTTTTTTTAAATGCTTTTTTCTAGATATCTTTTTTTGTTATTCTGTCTCTCACTGTTAAAATAAACCTACCATTTAAAATTATAGGCTAATCATTTCTTTGTCGGTGGGCAAACGTACAATTTCAGCAGTGGATCAAATAATTTTTTTCCTTTGCTGTATGTTGCTGCAGTAATGGTAGGCAGGCTTGCTGTTTACTTTTTTTTTCAATTGTATAGGAATTTTTACATAGACTTTTTTCTTTATTTCAGCAACACAAAGGGAGATGTAATTTACTATTATGGATCCAGAGGAGAAAAGCAACCTGTCAAATTAAATCCAGGTAAGTGATATACTTTGTCAGTTGTAAACCTATTTTTTTTTAAAACTTGCCTCCTCTGTGCAATATTGATTTTCCTTTTCTGGGGTCACCCAGTGGCGCTATAGGTTCCTCCTCTTCTCTGTGTGCCACAGAGTCCGCTTCCTATTATGTGCACGTATTCTGCATGTCTATAGATACACACACAGCATGGCTTGGCCCGCCCCCCCCCCCCCTTCTGCTGCTACCGCCTCTTTGTCCCGTCGGAGAGAGAAAAGAGAGCTGCTGCAGACCAGCACTGGATCAAGTGAGGACTCGGGTAAGTATTTAGATGTGATGGGGTGGTCCAGATACAGGAATGCAGGGAATGCATGAAGGTAAAATATGTTTAACCTTTTAGAGCCACTTTAAATAAGGCAAAATAAGGAAATATAAAAAATATATATATTTTTATAAAATTTTCCATTACGAAATGAAAACCTGTTAGCATAAGATTAAATTAAGGTGCAGTTGGTGCTTTGAGTTCTATATTCACAAAAAGCTGAACTTTAAGGAATTATTTAAAGCCACCATTGTAAAAAGTGATGTATTCATTAGAAAATATTGAATTGTATAAAAAGTACAAAGCATCTACATTTTAAAGTAGCTATCCACAAATCCTTGCACATGAAGACCGAGATGGGAGGATCAGCATGGTGGGCTGCTTTACAAAAAAAAATCTTCAGGGATGTAGTAAAAATGATGAAAAATCCCGCAAAAATCCAGTCCTAAATAGGACAAAAACAGGTGTACATTAAAGGGAACCTGTGGTTTGTAAATTTAATATTTATTCAAAAAAAAAATGAAAAGCCTGTACCCCTGCTATCTTGAAATGCACAGGCAGTAAAAGTGTTCCTTTGATATGTTATATATTTTATGATTATCTTTAGATTTGTAGCTTGTAGGGTTATTGTCTTTGCAATGCTCTGGAATAGCAAGGATCCTTTAATAGCAGCAATGACATTGGAATGAGTAGGAAAATGTTACGCAGCATAATTGGTATGTGCTAGATATATTACTCCCTGAGCTACTATACTGTACTGTGTACGTGATAAACAAGTAATAAATATTTTTTTTCATTTTAGCATTCATCTCTTACTAAATCTTATTCTAGTTCCAAACAAGAAGAATCAATCTTGGCAAAGAAAAAATAAATTAAAAAAACAGTGAGGGTATAGGATATAATTCAATGTCAGTTTTATTTATAGAAATATTTCCTTGATAAAAAATAAAGTAAATATTAGAGGAAAAACAAAGGGATCTATTTATAGAAAAATGGCTTTGCGAATATTTAAATTTGTTTGTTTTTTTAAAGAAAGCTTTACAATCATTTTAAGAGCCGGTTCACGCGGGGGCAACACGACTCTGGGCGCGACTTTGCGGGGAGACTTCAGCGTGACTTGGGGCGACTTACAAGGCAACTTAAGTCGCCTCCAGGACAGGTGACTTTGCCAGTGGCCAATCAAATAGTAATCAGCTCTGTGGGAGGGGGGGTGTGGTTGAGAAAACTAGTTTCCCTTTCTGGAAAGTTGCTTCCGTTAAGACAGGGGATCCGAATTGGAGGCGACTTCCATTGAAATCAATGGGTACAAGCCAACTAGAAGTTGCCTTGAAGTAGTACAGGAACCATTGTACTTGCATTAATTATGTGTATTAAGACGGCTTTCATTCACTTGCATGTAATTTGTCATGTCGCGCGACTTGGGGCGACACAAGTTGCCCCCCCCCCTGGTCGCGGTAGTGTGAACGGGCTCTAACATTTTGAGGTACTGGCTAAAGTAAAAAAAATGGGACTACACTGGTGTATATTCACTCAAGATAAACACAGACATTCAGCCATTTAAAATTGCCATTTTATTTATCTCAACTCAAACGTGTTATAGCCAGATTTGGTTATTTAACCACTTAAGGACCGCCGCACGACTATGTGAGTCCACAACATGGCACGTACAGGCAGATGGGTGTACATGTACGTCCCTGCCTTTCCGTGGGGGCGGGGGGGTTTGTGCTATTTTGGCATTTTATGGCTTTCGAAACCGTGATAGGTAGTGAGGAGTGAAATCAAAAATTTGCGCCCTTAGAAATGCTGAAGGCGGTGCTTGGTTTTCGGGGTCCCGTACGCGGCTAGGCTCCCAAAAAGTCCCAAACATGTGGTATCCCCGTACTCAGAAGAAGCAGCAGAATGTATTTTGGGGTGCAATTCCACATATAACAGTGGCATGTGTGAGCAATATATCATTTAGTGACAACTTTTTGTAAATTTTTATTTATTTGTTGTCATTATTCAATCACTTGGGACAAAAAAAAAAAATATTCAATGGACTCAACATGCCTCTCAGCAGTTTCCTTGGGGTGTCTATTTTCCAAAATGGGGTCATTTCGGGGAGTTTTGTACTGCCCTGCCATTTTAGCACCTCAAGAAATGAGATAGGAAGTCATAAAATAAAAGCTGTGTAAATTCCAGAAAATGTACCCTAGTTTGTAGACCATGGGTGCCCAACCTTTTGAAGGGCGAGGGCCACTTAAGCAACTCGGTAACCAGTTGCGGGCAGCAATGAGCAGAGCAGGCGGATGACAAGTCACGCCTACTCTATAGGCCCTCCGATCTGATCCGCCCAGATGGCAGGGGACGAATTCCCTTCTATTTTTTTTTTTTTTAGAGGATCGGATTGGAGGTAGGCGGGCGTAAATGGACAAAAGTCTGTTTACATCTGCTGCTCTGTAGAGGTGAATTGAGGGTCCGATTGGGTAGAGCCGATTGTGTGAAAAGGGCCTAAGACTCATTTCACACTGATGTTCTGCAGTTTACCAGCAGCATAGTGCACCTATGTCTATCCTGCAGGTTAGCTGAACTTTGCCATAGCCTCCGCCTGTGGAAAAATCCGGCGCTGTACAGGAAGCATCGGCATATGGGGCCGTTTTCTTCCTCTACCACCAGCTTCATTCACAACACTGATGCTGTGATATTACGGGTCGGCAACCTGCGATCAAGGCTTGCCAACCCCCCCATTCCAAAGTGGGAGTTCGCGGGCCACATCAGAGGGCTCCGCGGGCCACATGTGGCCCCCGGGCCACTGGTTGGCCACACCTGTTGTAGACGCTATAACTTTTGCGAAAACCAATAAATATACGCTTATTGCGATTAATTTATTTTTTACTAAAGACATGTGGCTAAATACATTTTGGCCTAAATGATTGACTAAAATTTAGTTTATTCAATATTTTTTTATTTTTGTTATAAGAAAAATCATTTTTTTTTTCAAAATTTACAGTCTTTTTCCGTTTATATCGCAAAAAATAAAAATCACAGAGGCAATAAAATACCATCAAAAGAAAGGTCTATTTGTGGGAAGAAAAGGACGTAAATTGTTGTTTCGGTACAACATTTAATGAATGCGCAATTACCAGTTAAAGCGACGCAGTGCCAAATTGTAAAAACACCTCTGGGCATTTAGCAGCATATTGGTCCAGGGGTTAAGTGGTTAAAAACACACCAAAATGTAAAAACATTTGCACATTATTGTTGGTGAACAGAACCCCTTTTTGTATTGACACCCTCTACATTACAACTAACAACAATACAATGACACTTTGCTCTCCAACTGTAAAGCTTGCAGAGGGGGTCACAAATTTAAAGCTCACAGAGATGCTTCTTTAGGGGAAGGGTGTTTAACAAACAAGTAGGTAGATCATTCCCAGGATGAAGATCCCTGCCATAGAGGTAGGTATACAAGAGAGGCACCGCAAAATCCAAATGCCAGTCCCCAAATTCAGGGTGGTAGATTGCAAAGGTTACTTGTTTGTAGCAGTACTCATGCTCAAAAGGAGAAACAATATACTGTACTCAAACTCTTGCTAAATCTAAAACGCCTCATGCAGGCAAGAGGGTCAGTCCCAGGGCGGCATACATCCCAACCTTTTCTCTACTTAAATGGCCCTGGTTTAAGAAGGTCTCCAAACAATGCGGATGTGCAACAAAAGAGGACTCTGATTGAAGTGGGAATTTTTTTGTTTTGTTTACAATGAATTTATTAACCTCCCTGGCGGTATGATTCTTTAAGATTTTAGGTGCTAAAAGCGGTACCATTATTTGCAAGGGAATTTGGCGTTTTATACTGTAGGCTTGTAATTCTTAGGAATAACTCACTTAAATCTATTCAAACAAGAGTCTAATAGGCATCCCGGGTATGATTTTTTTTTTTTTTTTTAATTAAAAATTATAATATAATAAATAATTATAAAAAATGATCACAAATGATAATATAATTATAGTAAAAATTATTCAATAATGTAATCAAATCAAAATCACTGAAATTTGCTCAGTTGCAGAATTTTTGCTGTCATTTTTTTTTTTTTTTTATGACGAATTTCCCCATAAATCGCTATCGCTAAATTCTGCAAGTGATTCTGATTTATTATCGCTGTTTTTTAGCTGCTCTAAAACAATTTTTGCCATAAAGGGACACTTTTGGTTGCTATGGGCAATCTACAGTTTGCAGGGAGAAAGAAAAGTTTTTATTATACAAAATGACATGTAGTGTACAGGCAGACCACTAGGGACATGGGGGGTGTGTATTTTTTACATACAGTACTGTAATCTATAAGATTACAGTGTACTGTATGTATAGTGTTTGTTTACTTTTTTAAATTTGGCGCCGTTCCCCCCCCTACGTCGCGACGCTCGCAGGGAAGGGAATCGGAGGTACACACAGCATCAGGCGGACATCCGCCCGCCGTGTACTGCGGGGATTCATCGCTGGATCGCAGAGAAAAGGTAAGTAAACTTTTTCTGCATCCAGCGAGGTAAGCGCGTGTGTGGCACGGGGTTACCGATATTAGCTTAAAAATCTCACCCCGTGCCACACACGTGAAGACCGCCAGGGAGGCTAGTCTGACCGGGGGAAAAAAAAAATGCACCCCGAGCGTGACTCGGGGTTACCGCTTCTGGCACTGAATGTTAACCCCGAGTCACGCTCGGGAATACCGCCAGGGAGGTTAATATGCACATGATGGTACTATACATAGAGGTTATACACATTGTATATAATTTCCAGCACACAGATTGATTTTGTATATAATTGCTAACAGTATTTGTATATTTATTTATCTTTTGTGGCAGGAAGAAATGTAAAAAAAATTGTACAACCTGGGGGTATTTGCAGCATTGCAGTTAGGTTGTATATACACAGGAAGTGGTGTGTGTCGAAATACAGAACATTGCAAGCAGCAGCAAAAGTGGTTATTTGGTTACATTATATAAGCGATTGCTCAAGGATTTGTCATCTTATGCATATATAGGCCAAGAACATTCAACCAGCAGGGGAAATAATATGTGGGAGACCTCAGCACTGTGTACATCTATGGAGATAAGCAGCATGAGGGTCTCCCCCCCCCCCAGGTTCATATCTAACCATTTAGGTTGGGTATGGGTTGTTGGGGTCCCATCATATTCTATACCAGACCCTTCTGAGTCTGGTATGAATTTTAGGGGGGACTTCAATGCAAAAAAAAAAGCGCTCCCCCTAAAAATCCATACTAGATCCTTATTCAAGCATGCAGCCTGGGTGGCCAGAAAAGGTGGGGGACAAGCATGCAGCCCCCTCCCCTCCCTAAACTTTATCAGGCCACAAGCATCAGGGGTGGTACCTTAGCAAGGGCGACCCCTGCCAAAGCAGCTTGTCCCCATGTTCATGAGGACAAGGATCCTTTCCGAACAACCCTGGCCTGGTGGTTGAAGCAGTCAGCAGACCAGGAGCTTATCTAAAGCCCCCTTTAAAAGTAAGGTTGCTCCCAGATAGCCCCTTCCCCACGTGAATGAGTAATGGGTACATTAGTCAGTGGTAAAAAATAAATAAATATATTTTGGCAAGTCCCATGATTAAAAATTCCAATGTGGATTGCTTTTCAGAGCATTGTTTGTTTCTTTTAAGTTTGTAGGCACTCCACCATTTACAAAACACGCACGTTTAGAAACTAGATTTCCTAGAAAAGAATGAGACAAAAAGTAATTGCAATATTTTACAATATTTTTTTTACTGGTTGCTGGTACATACCATTTTTTGGATAAATTGTTTGGCCATGTGGTTTGTATCTGAGCTCTACCCAGAGTTATGAAATTACCTTTGTTTGAACAAGCAGAGGAAGAACTGGACCCAGGTACAAGGATGCATTAACCTGCATGTTAATAAGAAATGATGAGGAGCTATTAAAATGTCTTCAGGTTCCTGAGTAGAGGTATAATTTACTATAGCCTTTTAATCATCTTCAGGTGACTACATGATTGAGCCACAGCTGATGACTGTGCCTCCATGTCAGTGGAACAAAGAAAAAGATGCTTCCTTTTAAAATAGCTGTATCTGTTTACAGAATTGTGCAGTTGATCTGCTGACCTCTTTTACTTTCTGGCATTCTCTAATTGGCACCCTCATTAGACTGTAATGATCTCTTGGTTATCCTCATTAATCCCTTATATAATAGCTTATGCTGTTTGCGGCTAGAGGTAGGCCATTAGTGAGCTCCTATACCAACAACAGTAAAGTGTATCTAGGAGCTATAAGTCAGAAAGATGCATTGGTGTTTCCTCTTTTTCTTTTCAGCATTAAATAGTAGATTGGGCAAGCAAATTGCATTGCACAATCCCTATGGGGATAGTTACTGTTATTGGACTTGATAGTGTGGTGACCGTATTGTACAGAGTTGCAGATAAAGCTGTAAAGGAAATGTGCACAAACCGAAGATCTAAGTTGGAGTTAAGGTGAACCTGCCAGCCTTTTTAAACTTTTAGTCTTGTCTAAAAGTAGACACCAGAAGATGCCAACTATTATCTTTGTAAAAAAAAAACTCCTATGTATACCTCTCTGAAGTCTTATGCCCCGTACACACGATCAGGCTTTTGCCCGGCCAAACTCGCATATGAATTCCGACGGAATTCCATCGGCGTAAAATAGAACATGTTCTCTATCTAAACTCCGATGGAATTCATCGGAATTTCTAATGGAACTACTCCAATGGGGCATAAACACGGTCGGAATTTCCGATGGAAAAAGCCTGTGACTTTTTTTTAATCGGAAATTCCGATCATGTGTACAGGGCTTTAGAGGCCTGACTTCAGAACTAAACCCTGCAAACGTATACAGTATTATTCTTTGCAATGAGGGTGCCACTATTGGTTACTAAGGCAAATTCAGTGGACAAGGGTAATGGCAGCGGGTTGTGTTTCTGAACTCAGGCCTATAAATTGGTATTAAATGGTACTTTAATTGTATTCCTTCCATGCTAAGCAATATTATAAACATCTCCCCACTATTAATCATGTTTGCACAGAAGCTTATCCACAGAAGTGGATCATCTCCAGGTATTTCCCCTTTCCTGTGTTAGGCTGTGGATTTAGAAGAAGTATTTAAACCAACAAGAAATTAACATACACCATACCCCATACCTGCCAATCAGCTGAGAGGTTGGAGAGGAGTGTCTTGCATGGGCTTTGTGCTTTAACGGATGCACATCCATTCAGCACTAAACACAAGAGTGTTTCCATAGAACTATACAGGGGAAAGGAGACACCCTGAATACACATATCAGACAGCATTGTGGGCACTATCTGAAGCAGCAAGAAAACATAAGAAAAACAAGAGGTGGCAGGTCCAGTAAGTCTTCACCTTAGCAGATGAAATATATTAAAATGTATCCTTGTTTATCGCTTTAAGTAACAAAGTAAAACTAGTTTTGAAGATGGGTTTCTGGCAACCAAGGTTATCAGAAAAAATCACTTTTAGATAAACCTGTGCTTTGCAACTGAAAGTTGACCTCATGGTCACCTATCTCTTTTGCCACAAAAAAGCCCTGTGTAAGCGCCAAGATGTCACCTAGGCTCTTTTCCCCACCCCTAGTGACAGTTCCGTGGCACAGTGTAATAATAAGAAGGGGAGTTGCATGCTCCCCACATCACTACAAGAAACAATAGTGCTGTTTGGTGAAACCACATTGCTTAAAGTGGAGTTCCACCCAAAAATTGAACTTTTTGTAATCCCCCCCCCCCCCCTCCGGTGTCACATTTGGTACCTTTCAGGGGGAGGAGGGAGCAGATACCTGTGTAATACAGGTATTTTCTCCCACTTCCTGACATGGATCAGGTGGTCATCGCAGTGACCTACTCCACTTGCTGTGCCTTCACTGTCCTCCCCCGCTGTCTTCTGGGAAGCACACAGGTCCCAGAAGACGGCAGGGACCAGTGAGGATGCGCAAGGCTTCACTTCCTGTTTCCCTCACGAGGATGGCGGCGGGGGCAGCTGAGAACCGAGCGACTGATCGGCTTCGGCTGCCAACATCGCGGGCACCCTGGACAGCCAAGTGTCCATTTATTAAAAGTCGGCAGCTGCAGTATTTGTAGCTGCTGGCTTTTAATATATATATATTTTTAGGCGGAACTCCGCTTTAATGGGGAACCACAGCACAGTCGGTATAGGCTGTAGCTACACTGTAGCTCTGATAGGGCAAAGATTGAAATTGGTCTCCCATTGGACTGGTAAGTGTTACTAATCATTTTTTACAGGCTACTTCTTCTAAATGCAAAAAATTGGTGATATCATACAGGGAAACTCCAAGAAACAGAGAAACCCTGAAGATATAAGAGGCTACTGTAGCTACTATAGTTTCCATTAGTACCTACAGTAGCCTCTTATATCTTCAGGGTTTCTCTGTTTCTTGGAGTTTCCCTGTATGGATATCACCTATTTTTTGCATGCATGTTTTGGCTACGGCAGTAACCTTGTATAGGAGGAGTGACTACTTACAGGATCCCTAGGTTTATCAAGCAGCAATTCTGACAGGGGTATGTTCATTTGTTGTTGGTTTATATACTTTTAAATAAGTAACCGGATGCTTTGCTCTAGGGCAGGGGTCTCAAACTCAAATTACCTGAGGGCCGCAAGACAAGTTTTCATATCCCATGGGGGGCCGCATGCAAACTTTCAAACTTCAAAAACAGTACTGGTGTCATCGAACGTATTATTAACCCCCAGCTCTGTGTCAGCGGACGCATTATTAACCCCCAGCACTGGTGTCAGCGGACACATTATTAACCCCCAGCACTGGTGTCAGCGGACACATTATTAACCCCCAGCACTGGTGTCAGCGGACACATTATTAACCCCCAGCACTGGTGTCAGCGGACACATTATTAAACCCTAGTATTGGTGTCAGCAAACGCATTATTAACCCTGACCACTGCACTGCACACAGGCCACTACACACAGACCACAGCACACGGACCACAGCACTGCACACGGACCACAGCACTGCACACGGACCACAGCACTGCACACGGACCACAGCACTGCACACGGACCACAGCACTGCACACGGACCACAGCACTGCACACGGACCACAGCACTGCACACGGACCACAGCACTGCACACGGACCACAGCACTGCACACGGACCACAGCACTGCACACGGACCACTGCACACGGACCACTGCACTGCACACGGACCACTGCACTGCACACTGCCGACAGACCACTACACTACACACTGACCACTCACCATCATGGCACAGCACATCAAGGCTCAGAGCCCAGCAAATTAGGGCACAGCACATCATGGCACAGCACATCAGGGTACAGGGCACAGCACATCAGGGTACAGCACATCAAGGCACAGAGCCCAGCAAATAAGGGCACATGGCACAGCACATCGGGACACAGGGCACAGCACATCAGGGTACATGGCACAGTGCACATGAGGGCACAGCACACATCAGGGTACAGGGCACAGCACATCAGAGCACAACAGGGTACAGGGCACATCAGAGCACAGCACATAGGGGTACAGCACAACAGGCCACATCAGGGTACAGAGCACGGGACATCAGGACAGGACATATCAGAACAAGGCACATGGCACATCAGGGTACAGGACATGGCACATCAGGGTACAGGTCACATGAAACAGCACATCAGGTTACAAAGCCCAGCAAATCAGTGTACGTGGCACACATCAGGGCACATGCGGCATATCAGGGCACATGAGAGCACATCAGGCACAGCACATCAGTACAGGACACATGGCACATCAGGGTACAGGGCACAGGGTACCCTGATGTACAGAGCCCAGCATATCAGGGACACAGGGTACATGAGGCACATCAGGGTACATGGGGTACATGGCACATCAGAGCACATCAGGGTACCTGGGGCACATGGCATATCAGGGTACATGGGGTGCATCAGGGCACAATCAGAGCACATCAGGCATACCTCCCAACTTTTCAACTTCAGAATGAGGGACAAATGAGCATACCTCCCAACGAAGTTGTTGAGCGGGGGGCGGGGGTCCACAGATCATAGTTGATGAGTTGTTGAGTGGAGGGGTCCACGACTCGAAGTTGTTGAGGGGGGGTCCGCAGATCAAAGTTGTTGAACCCCCCCGGGTTCCAAGGCTCGGAGTTGTTGAGCGGGGATTTACCGCGAATCGCTGGGATTTACTGCGAATCGCGGGGATTTACCGCGAATTGTGGGGATTTACCGCAAATCGCGGGCCATTTACTACCGGTCCGCGGGCCGTAAATGGCCCGCGGGCCGGTACTTTGAGACCCCTGCTCTAGGGAGAGGGTAATTTAAGGCTGGGTTCACACTTACGCAAATTGGATGCGTGCTTCCCCTGCATACAATTTGCATGACACGAGAGTGTGACCAGGTCTCAATTGAGCTGTTTCACACATCTCCAGGGTGGCTGCGGAGTGCACTGCAGAAGGGTCTTGTGTGTCTTTGGATCCGTTTCAGGCCCAAATTCAGGCAAAAAATCAGACCTAATCTGAAACTGTGACTTGGGGACTCATCGGACCCCCTACTGCAAGAAGCTCTACAGATAGTGTGAACCCAGCCTTAAGTAGAACTGCAGGCAAAACATTTTTTTATTTTGGATAGAGTAAGGGAGAGTTCTAACCCCTGTCAGTTTATTTTTTGCCATCTGTGCCCCATTTGGGGGATTTACCCTCACTTCCTGTCCCACAGCCTAACACAGGAAAGGGGAAATACCTGCAAATTATGTGAATTTCTTGGGGACCTTCAGGTCACATAGAGAGGGGTGAATCTCCCTAATAGTGGCACAGACAGCAATAAAAACCCGACTGGTGCTCTGATCCTTCTCTACTGTGCCAAAAACTAAAATAAATGATTTACCTTTAGCTATACTTTAAAGCCAGGGCCCCCAAAGTTGTATTAATGCAGGCAATCACATTGTCCAAGATTTTCAGATTTGCACAAGATGACAGTGCAGGTCTTCAAAAGTTGACATTCGGTAGTATACTGTATTTCTCGACTAGTATTTTTTAAAGGTGGAGTGGTTTCTCTAAAATCTTTGTAGGTATTCTTTTATCTGAACAATTTACATAGTGGTTATTGGAGTTGTTTTATTGCTGCATACATTCATTATTAATCTCAAAAGTGATGGTTGCGTGGACAGTGAAGGCCGTTTATAATATGTCTAAGGTAAATAATTTGAAAGCTTGCATATTATAGTGGTGCTCAAAAACTTTTTTTTTTTAACTTGCATTATGCATATTCACCAATATGTGCACATACTTATAAGTGTACAGTAGTAATTGAATAATATTACTAATAATTACCACTAATAATATAATAATTACTTATTAACTAATAGATACTAATAAAAATCACTACTAATAAGTAAAAGTTAGTGTGTGCACCACAAAGTCACCAGGCAGTCCTGCTGGCAGAATCCAGCCTAGCACCAGTCTTAAGTTGCATGTTTATGGCCTGCCTAATAATGTTCAATTAGCAAGGGAGCTGTTGAAAAGGCTTGCAATTCAGGCACAAAATGTTACCTGACACCAGCAGATGAGGAAAAGAAGACTCAAATCTAATATAGATTTTCTTGTAATTGCTTCGCATTCCATCACGGGTGTCCCCAGATGCTGCAGTTTAACTAGCTGCCTTCTGAAATGTATCCCTTTCATCATTTTGGGATTCCTTCACAGCATTACTTGACATAATGGTTAAGTGAGATGCTACCAGAACAGTCAGGTGTATCTCATTTGCAGTACTGGTATAAGTAAAATGTAAGCACAGAACAAAAAGTATTTGTGATGTTGAAGTGCAAGGAAGGAGCCAATCGAATATACGTTGGGTTGTTTGCCTTTCAAAATGGGGTCATTTTGTGGGTGTTTCCATTGTCCTAGTGCTCCAGGCCCCTCAAAAGTGTGATAGGTAGTCGGGAAACTAAATGTGTAATTTATGCTCCTAGCACACCTGACGGTGCTCCCTGCATGTTGGGCCTCTCTGTTGCCAGGCTGTGTAAAGATCTCACACATGTGGTATCGCCATACTTAGGAGAAGTAGCATCGTGTGTTTTGGTAACTTTGTGTAAAAAAAAATAGATATATATTTTCTTTCCACGTATTTTAGAAGACTTTTTGAAAAAAAATTAACCCTTCAAAAGACTCATTATGCCTCATATAATATACGTTGGGGTGTTTGCTTTCCTAAATAGGGTCATTTTGTGGGGAATTCCATTGTCCTGGTGCTCCAGGGCCTTTAAAATTGTGATAGGTTGTTAGGAAATTGTATGTGTAATTTATGCTCCTATAATACCTGACTGTGCTCCCTGCATGTTGGGCCTCTCTGTGGCCAGGCTGTGTAAGTCTCACACATGTGATATGGCCATATTCAGGAGGAGTAGCAAAATGTATTTCCCAAAACGGCTTTCAGGACAGCCACCTGAGAGATCATGGCTCCTCCCTCCACAGGAAACACCTCCACCAAACGGTCTTTAAAGGGAGGCCTACCCTTCCACTCGTCAGTTTTTTGTGTTTCCTCCAGCTGGAGGAACACCTCCGGTGGGAGCCATGATCTTTCAGGTCTGCCTGGGAGACAGAGGCTCTCACTGCAAAACAATTTTTTTCTGGAGAGTGTCCTTACCACCTGCCTCGAGCAACGATGGCGCAGTGGTCTCCTTCTTCCCCTTCCGTGCTCGGGGAGAGCCTGTACGCGCGGAGGTTGCGGCCCGTTTTTTCGGCAGAACGGGGTCTGGTTATGGTTTTTTTTTTTCCCCATTCTGCAGGCTCTGGCGTCTGGGGAGGGCCTCAGATGCGCCCTGGATACAGGGAGAGGCCGCGCTTCCGGGTCGGCGCGCGCCTTTTTTTTTTGGCGCATGCGCAGAGGAAGAAGGCAAGGTCACCTGGTGCCTTTAGAAGGACTTCCGGGTCAGCGCGGCGGCGTTTTTGAATCCTGGAACCGTGTCCTAGCAAGCACGCTGCTGCAAACGCTCCTATGGAGGAAGATATTGCAGACAAGGGGACAAGCCAAGGCACCAGCAAGGCTAAGGTAAGGGAGTGCCTGTGTTACCTTCTAGCTTTTCTCCTATGGGGGTTACTTCACCCATCTCCCCCTCTTCCCCCACCCTCCACCTCCTAGTTTCTGGTCATTGTGGGATTGTTTTCCTTTCTGCCTAGTAATAGGAATTTACGGTGGTGATGGTGTTTGGCTTGTAGGGCACAGGGAGTTTTGGCTGTTTCCTAAAGTGCACCTGGGTGTCAGAATTTTTTTTACTGAATACTACGTCCTAAGCGTGCGTTTTCTTGCTTGTTATCTGTCTGTACAGGGGAAAGGCTCTGCTCAGATTCCAAAGAGAAGATGCCCTGTTTGCAAAGAGAAGCTCAGCGATGCTTGGAAAAAATCACTTTGTGCAGACTGTACAAGCAACGTACTTAAGGAGTCTCCTTCCTTATATGGAGAGTTTGATATCCACTATTAAGGAGGAACTCCGTACCACCTTTCAGGCTTTTAGGTCTAACCTAGGGGAACAAACAAGTTCTATGGAAGAGCCGGGAGGGTCGCAGAACTCTTCACTGAGCGAGGCTCAGGCTTTATTCACCCCAATATCCCAAAATCTTTCTCAGGAGTCAGTGCCGGTAGATTCAGACTCTGAGGAAGAAGATGAAGCAGAGTCGACTTCAAAATATAAATTGTCACTGGAGGAGGTCGCAGGCCTTGTTAAGGTGATCCATGCGACTTTGGGGATAGAAGAGGAGAAAAAGGAACTTTCCCTACATGACCGGATGTATGCAGGTTTAGGGGATACCAAAGGCAGGGTGTTTCCAGTACATTCCTTAATCACGGATATGATTAAGAAGGAATGGTTGGACCCAGAGAAGAAGCCATTTTTTTTCAGGGGCACACAAGAGGAGGTTCCCTTTCGAGGAAAGTCCGGATGCCATTTGGAATAAAATCCCAAAATTGGATGCGGCGTTCTCACAGGTTTCGAAATCTTCCGATCTAGCCTTTGAGGACATGGGCACGTTAAGAGAGTCCATGGACAAGAGAATGGACCTGCTATTAAAAAGGTCTTGGCAGTCCGTGATGAACAACCTTAAGCCAGCTATGGCAACAACCTGTGTTGCCAGAAACCTGGAACACTGGATAGGCCAGTTAAAATCACACATTTTAGCAGATTCCCCGAAGCAGGAGATTTTAGACTCCTTTGGTACCCTTTCGGCTGCTGTGTCTTACATCGCTGACGCCTCAGCGGAGTCTGTCCGGATGTCAGCGAGGTCAGCGACTCTGACAAACTCCGCCAGGAGGGCTCTCTGGCTTAAAACTTGGCCAGGGGATGCGGCCTCAAAAAATAGGTTAATTGGCCTACCCTTTTCTGGAGATGTATTGTTCGGTTCGGAGTTGGAGTCTATCCTTGACTGGACAGCGGACAAAAAGAAATCTTTTCCAGAAAAGAAAAAGCCTGTACCTACCCGCAAGCGTTTTTTTCGTCGGCAAGAGAAAAAGGTACAAAACCAAAGGAAGCAGTGGCCGACACAAAGGGGTAAAGGTAGGGGTGGAGTACTCTTCCGTCCTCTTTCAGCCCCCGAAAAACCCCAATGACTTGCAGCTACAGGTAGGGGGAAGACTCCAGAGGTTTGTTCCCCAGTGGAGGGACAGCACCTCAAACCAATTTATTCTAAACTTACTCTTGAGGGGTTATGCAATAGAGTTCAGGGAAGAACCCCCGAGAAGATTTCTGGCAACAAATGTTCCAAAGGATCCCGCCAAGGCTCTCGCTATGAAGTCCCTGATTCAGGAGCTGATTTCTCAGAGAGTAGTGGTGCCGGTTCCGTCCAAGGAATGTTTTCAGGGGTTCTATTCTCATGTTTTCCTGGTCAGGAAACCTTCGGGAAAATTTCGACGCATCCTGAATCTAAAGGAGCTGAATCAATCGGTAGAATACAGGAAGTTCCGGATGGATTCCATTTTTTCTGTAAAAAATCTACTAAGTCAGGGTTGCTTCATGGCAACAATAGACCTGCGAGATGCTTACTTGCACATTCCCATGGCAGACAGCTCCCAAAGGTTCTTGAGACTAGCTTTGAGAGAGGGGAAAAAATTGACACACCTGCAGTTCAGAGCTCTCCCCTTTGGCCTATCATCATCCCCAAGGGTGTTTACAAAGGTTATGGCAGAGGCACTAGCTCCGCTGCGTCTAGAGGGGATCTCAGTGGTCCCTTACCTAGACGACCTTCGGTTCTTTGCCCAGACCAGAGAAGATCTTTTGAGAAATCTAGTCAGGGCCCGGTCTCACTTGGAGTCCATAGGGTGGATTCTAAATCTCCAGAAATCGAGCTTGGTCCCCTCGCAACAAGTTTGCTTTCTGGGGTTTCTGATCGATTCAGTGGGACAAAGAAATTTTCTCCCAGAAGAAAAACAAAAGAGGGTAATAGAAGCTGTGTCAACCTTACAGTGCAGTCAGCAGATCTCAATCAGGAAGATTATGTCAGTGCTGGGAACTCTAACTTCATCAATACCCGCAGTTCAGTGGGCAAAGTTCCATTTCAGACCTCTACAAGAATTCTTGTTAAAGGTCTGGGACCGCGATCAGAGGTCCCTGGACCTACTGGTGAAAATTCCCACCAATGTCAAGAGAAGTCTTTGGTGGTGGAAAGGTCAGGGGAGATTATCAGAGGGTCTGTTGTGGTCCTTCCCAACCCAGGTAAGGATAACGACCGATGCCAGCTCCTGGGGATGGGGCGCCCATATAAACGGTCATTGGACTCAGGGGTCATGGTCCGCAGAGGAGGCACGGAGATCCTCAAATTGGCAGGAATTGAAGGCAGTAGAGTTGGCTCTACTGAGCTTCATAGTAGAGGTGCAGCGACAGCATGCGCAGATCCTGTCGGACAATGCCACAGTAGTGGCTTACATAAACAGACAGGGGGGCACCCGAAGCAGAGGACTTCAGGCTCTAGCCAGAAACATTCTAAGCTGGGCAGAGTCTCATACTCGATCCTTATCAGCGGTCCACCTAAAGGGGACCTTGAACAGAACTGCAGACTTTCTCAGCAGGAACTTAGTTCAGGAAGCGGAATGGCAGTTGAACCCAGAAGTCTTTGCTCTCTTAGCAAAGAAGTGGGGGCAACCAGAAATAGATCTCTTTGCAAACAAAGAAAATACACAGACCCCCCAGGTTTTTTTCTCTAGCCAGGGACAAAGCAGCACTGGGGGTGGACGCCTTAGCACAGGTGTGGGATTTTCACCTCTGTTATGCATTCCCCCCTTTTCAACTCATCCCTCAGGTGATATCAAAGATTCGGAGGGAAGGTACAACGGTAATTCTTGTCACTCCGTTTTGGCCCAAGAGACCGTGGTTTTCAGCCCTACTGCAGATGCAGACAAAACCTTATTGGCATCTGCCACTAAGACAAGACCTGCTCTTACAGGGTCATCTGCTTCACCAAGACTTAGTAAAGCTAAACCTTACAGCTTGGATTCTGAGGAACAGCTCCTGAAAAGGAAAGGTTTCTCGGCCAGATTGGTAGCAACACTCCTGTCCAGCAGGAAGCAGGTAACTAGATCTATATATTTAAAAATCTGGAAAGTTTTCAATACTTGGTGTACATCATCTGGCAGGTCGGTAAGGCAGACGTCCTCCGTCCTTGAATTTTTGCAGGACGGAGCCGATAAGGGACTAGCGGTCAGTACACTAAAGGTCCAAGTAGCGGCTCTGGGAGTTTTTTTGGAAAGGGCAGTGTCCTCACATTCATTAGTTAAAAGATTCTTCAAAGCCCTCAGTCGTTCTAGGCCAATCGTAGTGAAAGATTGTCCATCATGGGACTTGCCAGTCGTATTACAGGCCCTGACTAGGGAACCTTTCGAACCTCTGAGTTCAGCATCCTTAAAATTATTGACGCTAAAAACTGTTTTTTTGGTGGCTGTCACAACAGCCCGGAGAATCAGCGAGTTACAAGCCCTGTCTATCAGGGAACCTTTTTGTTTAATTTTTTCAGACAGAATTGTCTTGAAACCTGACCCAGGTTTTTTGCCAAAGGTTGCTTCAATAAAAAACCGGTCTCAAGAAATAGTACTTCCCACGTTTTGTTCCAATCCAAAAGGGAAAAAGGAAGAGGAATTCCATACCCTAGATGTTAAAAGGGCAGTTTTGAGTTACTTAGAAGTTACAAAAAATTTTAGAAAGGCGGGCGCCTTGTTTATTTTGTGCTCCGGAGATAAGAAGGGAAAGCAAGCATCAAAAGGAACCATTGCCAGATGGCTCAGAATGGCTATCACGAACGCATATTCTTGCTCAGGACAAGAATGTCCAAAAAATCTACGGGCTCACTCTACTAGAGCAGCAGCGGTAAGTTGGGCCGAGAAAGCTGGTGCCCCCCCCGAACAGATCTGCAGGGCAGCCACCTGGTCAAATTTGTCTACCTTTGCCCGCCATTATAGATTAGATCTAATGACAGCAGACGACCAGGCGTTTGGGAGAAAGGTCTTACAGGCGGTTGTCCCGCCCAAACAGGGGTAAGTCTCGACTGTCCTCTCAGGTGGCTGTCCTGAAAGCCGTTTTGGGAAAATTGCAAGTTAGGCTTACCGGTAACTTGTTTTCCAATAGGCTTTCAGGACAGCGGTAACCCGCCCTTGGTTTTCATATATAATGATACAGCTGTAATACTATGCAATAACTGTCACTTATGTGTTGCAGCCGGGGCTGGAGGTCTCTACAAACAACTGACGAGTGGAAGGGGAGGCCTCCCTTTAAAGACCGTATGGTGGAGGTGTTTCCTGTGGAGGGAGGAGCCATGATATCTCAGGTGGCTGTCCTGAAAGCCTATTGGAAAACAAGTTACCGGTAAGCCTAACTTGCAATTTTTAGGGTGTAATTTTTGCTATGTACATGCTATGTGTTAGAAATATCTTATATTGTGTGTGTGTGTGTGTGTGTGTGTGTATATATATTTTCTTTCCACGTATTTTAGAAGACTTTTGGAAAAAAATGAACCCTTCAAAAGACTCAATATGCCTTATAGAATATACGTTGTGGTGTTTGCTTTAAAAAATTAGGTAATTGTGTGGGTAATTCCATTGTCCTGGTGCCTCCAGCACCTATAAACGTGTAATAGCTTGTTGGGAAATTAGATGATGGTGCTCCTTGCATGTTGAGCCTCTCTGTGGCCAGGCTGTGAAAGTCTCACACATGTGGTATCGCCATACTCAGGATAAGTAGCAGAATGTATTTTGGGGTGTAATTGGAAGTATGCATATGCTGTGTGTGAGAAATAACTTTTGTGTAAAGAAAAAAGAAAAAAAAATCTTAATTTTTTCCAAGAATTGTGGGAAGAATTACAAGTTCCAAAAACTCGCCAGGCCTCCTACTAAATACCTTTCTACTTTTTTCAAAAAGGGATCATTTGGGGGGGTATTTGTACTTTCCTCGGACATTTCAGGACCTCAAGAAATGAGAAAGTCCATCAGTGCATCAGGTGTGATCAATTTTCAAAGATTTGCACAAAAGCTTGTAGAATTAAAATTTTATCACAAACGTAAAAAAAAGTAATTTTTTTCGTTTTCGATCTAATTTCACCTATGTCGCAAAAAAAAAAAAAAAACAACAACTCCGAGGTGATTAAATACCACCAAAACAAAGCTCTATTTGTGTGAAAAAAAATGATACAAATTTTGTTTCGGTACAGTGTAGCATGACTGAGTAATTGGCATTCAAAGTGCGAGAGCACTGAAAATTGGTTTGGCTAGGAAGGATGTATAAGTGCCCTGTATTGAAGTGGTTAAGGAAGCACAGCATTTCTCCTTGGTGTAGTACAGACTATGCTGACAGCTCTACATCTACCTTGTCCTATATTTAGACATACTTTGTGTTGAAATTAATTATGCTACAGTGGTACCTTGGATTACGGGCATAATTAGTTTCAGAAGAATGCTTGTAATTCAAAGCACTTGTATATCAAAGTGAGTTTCCCCATTGGAGTCAATGGAAACTCAGATAATTAATTCCACAGTGACTACTATTGTATGCAGTACCGCATGTGGCAAGAGGTGGGGTGGGCGCCAGAGACACACGGAGACCGCTCGGATGCACTTGGAGAGGCTTGGGATCGGAGTGTTTCCGAGTGTCTCTTAGCGGCTCCAAGTGTCACCGGCGCCCCCACACTTCTGGCCAAATGTGATACTGCACACCCCATTGGCTTGAATCCTGCTCGTCTTGTGAGACAACGCTCGCAAACTGAGTCAGGTTTTTTTTTTAAATAATAGCTTGTATTGCTAAACGCTCGTAAACCGGAATCCGAGGTATTACTGTATTTTCAAAACTTACAAAGTCCCATGGGGAAATGTCACTGAGGATCTTCGTCATGGGTTTGCTATGGGGCCCCATGATTTGTAGTTCTCCTCAGATGATCTGCTCTCCCGTTGAGTGAATTGTCGGCTACAATCAAATGGCTGTAATTATATGGCATTTGCTTTTAAAAATGTATGCAGCATTTTAATTAGCCTTGAGCTCTTCCTAATGTTAAATGTAGATCCTCATATTTGCATTGTGTTCCTTCAGGTTTCATGAAGAGTGATTCCTAGTTAGCTATTGTTTTAATCATCCGATAAATTAACTACTATTGTGTTTTTATTGCTATAGGCTTGTACGGCTTGAGCTGCAGCCTGTTGGATACCCCATGGAAGAAACTCCAACATGGGAAGAGACTTTTTGCTGACATCATCAGAAGGAGCCATGACATTGCCAAAGAAGACCTGGTGCAGGAGCTCATTAAAGTGATGAATAATGAAGAGCCGTAAGAACAAAATGACCTACATTTCGTTGTGAAAGTGCCAATGCAGCAGTTCTTTTCCCTGGTCTCCAGAAGGCCGATCTGTTCTTATAGTTATAGTACTGCTTTATGCCAGACAGTATGTTAGTACAAGTGCAATCTGATAAAGTTTGTATGCATATTGATGGATTCTTAAACATAATGGCATTGCTCCTTCACTTGCCAGCTGAGAGGACAGATTTTTTAGACACCGTGGGTTAACTTATTGCATGAATTGCCAAAGTGCTAATATTATCCATTTGGGTTTATGTTTGAGCGAACCCAGAAGGAAGACCAAGTGAAGATGGAAGCACTCGGGTGCTGACAGCACAGCACTGGAGCTCTTCCTTTAAAATATTGGTCTGTGCTAGTATGTGGTTGTTGCTAGCACACTACAGCATAAATCTGCAGGGCGGGAGCAAAAAAATCGAGGAGTTTTTAAATGCTTTATAACCTGGAGCAAAGTTTATTGGAGTGTGAAGCTTTAATTCTGGAGACTATTGGGCAAAATTTCGGACCGAAATCGGACCTGAAACAGTGAACAGGGACGCAGCGGACCCCTGCTTAGAGCCACTCCACACAGCAGTGTGAACCCAGCCTTAAATAGAAAGCAAGTGGGTGATACTATGTGAACCCAGTACTTTAACTCCTTAGCAACTAAGGTCACAAAGATTTTAAGATGGAATAGGACAAAGATAGATTGCATCAATATCACAGTATTTAAAGGGATATTATTGTCTCCCAGAAGACAGCGGGAGAGGGGGGGCGGAGGACATGGCATAGATCACCGCAGAGCCTGCAGCGATCTATGCCTGGAAGTGAGAGCAGATACCTGTTTTACACAGGTATCTGCTCCCCCTTCCCCTGAAAGGTGCCAAATGTGACACCGGAGGGGGGAGGAACCCGATCAGCGGAAGTTTCATTTTTGGGTGGAACTCCGCTTTAATGACATCTCGGCCATATTGAAAATAGCTGATAAGGGAGGAGCCAATGTTTTTACAAATTAAATCAGATAATATGTTTGCAGATCGATCATTTACTGAGGACTGACAATTCCTTCAAAACACAAGTTGACACACTGTTGGACACTGCTAGTGTAAGTGGTGCAATTTAGAACCGCGGTAAAATGCGTTTTTAATGCCATTATATCTCAATGGCACCCTAGACGAGGTGCGATTTTATTGAGAAATAATGGCGTTGCAAATGCACCCACGCTTTGCCGTGATTCTAAATCGCAGGCAGAATTATGGCGCTTCCCCCCACAAATCAAATTCCCCAGGTGTGAATGGAGCCCAAGATACTTGATTAGTCTGGCTAGTGTCTGAAAAAATATAAAGCTGCGGATGATATACAGTATGCAGTTGATAGCCCAAAGGTGTTATAGATGAGGCTGTTTGGCAATTTGTGATGATGTTGCTGAAGTAGAGTTCAAAGCCCAAATCCAGGCAAGTTGTGTTTTTTTTTGCACTTTTGAGTGGGAAAGTGTTAGAATCTCAGTAAATTTTTTTGCTGTCTTCTCAGAGTATATTTCACCAGCGGTCAACACTATATGGTGTGCAGCAGTGATATTTGAAATTTCCAGATTACAACAGACCCAAGTGTAGTAATGGTGCCACCTGCTGGTCACTACATCACAATGTTATCTAATTGCCACCAACACTGCATGATGTGCAATTCTTATTTATCGAACTAAGCAATAAAAAATAAAAAAACAGAAGTATTGCATTTTTTACATTTTAAAAGGGCTTTTCTTGAATTTGGACCGTTGATGTCGAGATTGTGAAGTGGAAGGAAAATGATAAATGGTTTTCATTTTTTTACAAATAAATATCTGAAAATTGTTGCATGCATTTGTATTCAGCCCCCTTTACTGATGATACCCCTAACTAATATCTAATGGAACCAATTGCCTTCATTAGTCATCTAATTGGTAAATAGAGTCCACATGTGTGTAATTTAATATCGGTATAAATACAGCTGCTCTGTGAAGCCCTCATAGATTTGTTGGAGAACCTTAGTGAACAAACCGCATCGTGAAGTCCAAGGAACACATCCGACAGGTCGAGGATAAATATGTGGAGACGTTCAAAGCAGGGTTAGGTTACTGTTCAATCCATCATCCGAAAATGGAAAGTGTATGGCACACCTGCAAACCTACCAAGACATGGCCGTCCACCTAAACTGGCAGGCCTGGCAAGGAGAGCATTACCCAGAAAAGCAGCCAAAAGGGCCATGGTAACTCCGGAGGAGCTGCAGAGATCCACAGATCAGGTGGTAGATTCTGTCCACAGGACAACTATTAGTCGTACATTCCACAAGCCTGTGCTTTATGGAAGAGTGGCCAGAAGTAAGTCATTAATGAAAGAAAGCCATAAGAAGTCCCGTTTGTGATAAGCCATGTGGCGGACATGGCAAACATGTGGAAGAAGGTGCTCTGGTCAGATGAGACCAAAATTGAACTTTTTGGCCAAAAGCAAAACGCTATGTGTGGCGAAAAACTAACACTGCACATCACCGTGAACACACCATCCCTACCGTGAAACATGGTGGTGGCAGCATCATGTTGTGGGGATGGTTTTCTTCAGCAGGGGCAGGGAAAGCTACTCAGAGTTGATGGGAAGATAGTTGGAGCCAAATACAGGGCAATCTTGGAAGAAAAGCTGTTGGAGTCTGCAAAAAACTTGAGAGCGGGGTGGAGGTTCACCTCCCAGCAGGAAAACGACCCTAAACATACAGCCAGAGATACAATGGAATGGTTTAGATCAAATTATATTCATGTGTTTAGAATGGCCCAGTCAAAGTCCAGACCTAAATCCAACTGAGAATCTGTAGCAAGACTTGAAAATTGCTGTTCACAGATGCTCTCCATCCAATCTGACAGAACTTTTTGCACAGAAGAATTGGCAAAAATGTTTCTCTAAGGGCCAGATTCAGGTAGGAGAGCGAATCTTTATATTGGAGTAACGTTTCTCATTTACGTTACTCCGCCGAAACTTTAGGAGCAAGTACTGTTATTCACATAGCACTTGCTCCTAAAGTTGCGGCGGCGTAGCGAAAATGAGCCGAACATATTCTCGGCGTTAATCAGCGGGAACGCCCCGAGCGCCATTTTTATAATTGCAGTTCCGATACGACGGCGAAATACAATTACGCCGCTCGTATAGGAACTCCAACCCGGCGTTTCTTGTTTTCTGCTTACAGAAAACAGAAACGCCAGCTCAAAGTGAGAGTTATGCTGGCGTATCACTGATACTCCAGCCTAACTCTACCTGAATCTGGCCCTAAATGTGCAAAGCTGATAGAGATACCCAAAAAGACTTGCATCTGTAATAGCAGGGAAAGGTGATTCTACAAAGTATTGACTCAGGGGAGCAGAATACAAATGCACACCACACTTTTCACATATTTATTTGTAAAAAAAAAAAAAAAAATTAAACAGTTTA
Source organism: Rana kukunoris (assembly GCA_029574335.1). NCBI lineage: Eukaryota > Metazoa > Chordata > Amphibia > Anura > Ranidae > Rana > Rana kukunoris. Next base: position 215,990,604 of record CM056049.1, on the reverse strand, counting down.
TCATTTTCCTTCTACTTCACAATTATGTGACACTTTGTGTTGGTCTATCACATAAAATCCCAATAAAATACATTTACGTTTTTTGGTTGTAACATGACCAAATGTGGACATTTTTTAAAGAGTACGAATACTTTTTTCAAGGCACTGTAGGGCATTTTCTACTCAAATTGACCATTGATGTAAGGTTATTTTTTACACTTGCACTGACCACTAATATATTCAATCACTTTTACTTAATGCAGTTCGGCCCCAAAACAGTATGATATATAGTAAACTGGCTCTTTTTAAAAAGTTTGGGGATCCTTGGTATGTTGTATTGTTGCATCATCGAACATATTTTTAGTTTATCTTTTAGTACAGGGGGTCTTTTAATCTAAAAATCTGTTGAAATTTAGAAAGTTAGCCATACATAACCCTAACCATTTGTGAGAAAAACAATCCACGCCACAATGCTAATAAATTACTCCTATAATAAAATAAATATACCCCTCTGAGTGTCTACACCGCTGCTGAACACTTTTTTACACCACACCTCCTAGCAATATTAATTTTGTGAAAATAGTGCAGCGCTGCGTATCTATAGATCTTATATAAACAAATATACATTCCAAAAAACTGTTTATAAAAAATAAAAAAAACTGTCCATATGTAGGTTTCCAAACTGTCACCACTGTGTGAAATCCTATTTAAATGGATCCAATATTCAGTGCACACCACTACCTGCTAAAATGCCTGCTCACCTCAAGGATAAGTATAAAAGTCTTAGACAGATCACTCCTTGTGTCCACCACCATCAATCCACTTTACCAATTGTAGTAGTTCCTACAGTCTCCAGACTGCACCTCTATGTGGATAATCAACGTTTGAATTGTCTCCAAACACCACCTTCCCCCACTCGCTTTTCAGTAATCAATTCCACTTACATTTCCAGGGGTTAAGGACATGAAACAAAAAACATTGAATTGATTAAAAAGGCCCCCCTAAAAAGTTACACTTACAAGAAATAACAATAAAAACAGCATGAATCAAATCGCCAGCTCATTTACCGCAGATCTAGACTCACGGTGCTTCGTCTGACATCACAGATACAACTCCTCCCTTCTAAACGTGTCTCGGCCTCTCATTGGCCTTCATCAGTAGATGGGTGGGTCAAATTAGGTGAAACCTTATATACCTAGCTGGTGCTTGGGCAACTCTTCAGGCATCACCACAGACATCCACGGTCTGTTAAGACACGCCCTTTTCCTGTGTACTACAGAGCTCACATTTATTGAGCTGGAGAGTGTGTCACCCAGATCTGTATACCTACAGGGCGCTCTCACTCAAACCATGATGATCAAACTTTTTTTATCTTTCTTCAAAGTTATTTTTCCCATTAAAAACCTTTTTAGCATATTCAAAACAGCAGGAGGGGCACATTCAAAACAGTAGGAGGGGCACAAGTTCTAACATTTGTGATCAATGTTATGCACAGCCAGTCTTATTGGCTCCTGATCATTACCTCAAGACCGACACCTGTCAAGCGGCACCCTGGTTGAGAAAGGTTGAGCAAAGGCGGGGGTAGGCAACCTCAGTCCTCCAGCTGGTTGCCTACCCCTGGGCTAAAGGATCAATATCGGGAAAGGAAGGTTTAAAACTAACCTTAGGAAATACACTTTACAAAAAGATTAGTGGATGCTTGCAGACTTGCATATTGGGGATTATTTTAGGTCTGTAATTACAAAACGGTGCTGACCAAAATGTACCGTAAAATTCCAAATGTGTAATTAAAAAAAAAAAAGTGATGGACCACTTGGTCTTTTTCTGCCGTCACTCTTCTACTTTGTGAGAAATTGTGAGTAGCATCATTGCTACCTGTGTGCATATATCCCATAATTGTGAACCTTCTTCAGTTGTGTTTTTTTCAAGTCTATTTGATGGCTTGACTGATGTCTTTACATCTCTTTCACAGGCAGATCCCAGACCCAGCTATAGAAGAGCAAGGAAAAGATTTTGTCCGCCCAATCCTTACAAGCTACTGTGCAGTCTCTGTACGCTGTCCAGGCTATGGAACAAGGTATAGTTGGAGTCCCACAAGAACAAGCTTTAGGCATTAGAGGGGTGATTTACTACACTTTACCAGAACTTTAGACGGACAAGCAGCCAGTCTGAATGTGTTTGCAAAGCTTTCATCTACACTTGGGGATACTATACTAAACATATGGTAACCATGTATCCCTCTTCCTTTTGAGACAGTTTAAAAAAAAAAAAAAAAAATCAATCTTCATTAATCTGAGATTGCAATTTGAGGATGTACAGGGGCGATGAGGAATAGAACTAATTTAGTATGAAAATGTTTGTATATATTTTTTTTAAATCCTATAATTTTTGTTTGTTTTTCTTGTTTTTTTTTTTACAACTAAACAACAACCATACAGCAAAAAAGAAAAAACACACAGCACCCTCAAAAATTAATCGTGCATTTTCCTGATTAAGTTAAACGAACCCTGTGATTCTATGGACCAACAAATTTATATATTTCTCTAGTTACACAGACAGATTGGAATCCATCTAGACCAAATTTTCTAAACATTTTCAGGGCAATTCCTATGTTTTTAATTCCAATTTCCAAAATTATTAATCACATTTAATCCACTGGGCAGTTGTTGGTGGGGTTTTTGATATCCATTTCTGTAATATAATTTTGCGGGCTATATACAAATTCCGCAACCACAGCACATGCATTTTGAATGGGAGTATAGCTGTGGGTATGATCCCTAATGAAGCTATTTTGGGATCAAAACAGACATGTGTTAAACATAAAGGGCCAGATTCAGAGAGCCGTAACTCCTGTCTAACTGGTGTTAGACTGGAGTACTTTCAAATTGCGCGCGTTTTTTAGCTAGTCTGAAACCACAAACCATGAATAGACGGCTGCGGGCTTCAATTCGACTGGATTACGTGTTCGTACGCCTTCGGATCTACGCTGCAATAAAATTGCGGCCACTGGGTGGACTTCCCGTCGTTTTTCGCGTCGGGGTATGCTAATGAGCTTTTGCCGGCGATCCCTGAAATAATTACGATCTTCAATCGCAATCTCTTACGGGTTCTTTAGTCATCTTTTTTTTGCGTAACACTATACCAGCTTTTTGCTGCTCTAATATTAGACAGCTCATTGTAAGTATGGGCGTCGTTCCCGCGTCGAATTTCAACGTTTTCCGACGTCTTTTATTATTTTTTACGTAAGTCGTCCGGGAATAGGAATGTTCGTAAACGACGCTACTCAAACAAAAAATGAGGTAACGACGTGATTTCGCGCAATGCACGGCGGGAAATTTCTGAACGGAGCATGCGCAGTTCGATCGCGGCGGGGACGTGCCTAATTTAAATGCTTCACACCCCCTAGTCGCGTATTTCGATTACGTGGCGAGAAATAGACTACGCCGCCGTATCGTACGGGCAAAAATCTACCAGAATTCCATTTGGAGCCTGGTAAAATACGGCAGCGTAGAGTATTTCGAATACGCTGCGCAAATTTACGTGTACCTGAATCTACCCCAAAGTATTTAAAATATGAAATGTATTCTTCCAATATCGATGCAATTTGGGACATTGCCACAGCATATTTATTAATTTCCCATATTGGTAGTACATCTTGGGCAATTTAGTGAGGTTGCTTTGCCCCTAGGAATATAACTTTAAAGGAGTATAACGAGATCTATGAATAATAAATAGCTGATTAAACTACTGTGAGAATGATGGGGAAATTCTGGTCACATTTTTCAGAGCTTGTGCCCAGCTTTCTTAATTTTTCTCTTTTGAATTGGTTTGTAGTATGAGGACAAATTAATCCATTGGGATGCATTCAAATGTTATGTTAGAGGCATCTTTATCTCAACCATTAATTCCATTATAACTGACACCAAGGCCCATGAATTGTAGCTTACCCGCTTGTCCATAGGTTGGAGGAGGAGTATCTAGCCAACTCTTCAGTCCAATCAAAAGCTTCCTGGTTAACCGCTCGGGATGCTCTAAGTTAATTTTAATTAAAGGCAAAGAAAAAACATTTTAATGGTCACTTTCTATGAGGCGGGGCAGCAGACCAGCTACCTTCTCGACAAAATTGTTAATGCTAGACCCTTGGCTCCTGCTATTGGGGCTCTGAAGTCAGTGTAAAAATAAAATGCAGCGCCCAAACCAAAAAAAGGGGGCCTCGCTGGAGGGAGGACCCTATAGAATAAATAGTGACGTGAAAAAGTGTAGCACTAATTTAGATCAATAAATCACCGAAAACCAGTGATGGTTCCAGTAATAGATAAACTATTTATCTAACTAAGCCAAGGGCAGGAACAGTGTAAGGAAGAGAGCCAAACAAATCAGATTCCAATCCTGGCCTTAATAAATTAATATGTGTCTACAGTGAGTAGTGCATATAACCAGATGTGCTATACCTCCCATATAAGGGTATAGTGCACCCCACAAATGTGTATATAAGTATGTCCAGTAAATCAATAAGGATCCTATTCAGCAAACAGATAAGCAGTCCATGCACAAATAGGTATAAAGACACGGAAATTCCTCTTGGGTGAAGATACAAACATCAACAGTGGAATCCTCAGTGATAATATGGTAAGAATGGACACCCTTACCAGACAAGGTGGACTCCCACTACACCTTACGGCGGTGGAGTCATTCAGGCCTGTATGGACCGATTGTCCTCTCTGGTCACCTTTAGTTGTTGGCTTTGAGGTATGCTGTGTCCAAGGGTTCGCTGAGGTTTTCCACTGAGGTTCTCCAGTGTAGAAAGTGAGCTCCGTGATAGTGCTCAAATAGTGTTGTATTGAGGAATATAAAAGAAAAAACTCCTCATAGTGTAAAAAGATTTAATACACTTCACAGTAAAAAAACACTTGAGTGAAAAAATGTTGATAAAATATAATAAAAATCACAACAATGTCCCATGAGTGAAAGGTGGAATAAACCCTTTCACTCATGGGACATTGTTGTGATTTTTATTATATTTTATCAACATTTTTTCACTCAAGTGTTTTTTTACTGTGAAGTGTATTAAATCTTTTTACACTATGAGGAGTTTTTTCTTTTATATTCCTCAATACAACACTATTTGAGCACTATCACGGAGCTCACTTTCTACACTGGAGAACCTCAGTGGAAAACCTCAGCGAACCCTTGGACACAGCATACCTCAAAGCCAACAACTAAAGGTGACCAGAGAGGACAATCGGTCCATACAGGCCTGAATGACTCCACCGCCGTAAGGTGTAGTGGGAGTCCACCTTGTCTGGTAAGGGTGTCCATTCTTACCATATTATCACTGAGGATTCCACTGTTGATGTTTGTATCTTCACCCAAGAGGAATTTCCGTGTCTTTATACCTATTTGTGCATGGACTGCTTATCTGTTTGCTGAATAGGATCCTTATTGATTTACTGGACATACTTATATACACATTTGTGGGGTGCACTATACCCTTATATGGGAGGTATAGCACATCTGGTTATATGCACTACTCACTGTAGACACATATTAATTTATTAAGGCCAGGATTGGAATCTGATTTGTTGGCTCTCTTCCTTACAGTGTTCCTGCCCTTGGCTTAGTTAGATAAATAGTTTATCTATTACTGGAACCATCACTGGTTTTCGGTGATTTATTGATCTAAATTAGTGCTACACTTTTTCACGTCACTATTTATTCTATAGGGTCCTCCCTCCAGCAAGGCCCCCTTTTTTTGGTTTGGGCGCTGCATTTTATTTTTACACTGTTTTCACAATTATCTTTTGTTGTGCTGGCTGCCCTAAAGCTCATTTGGTTTAGCGCAATATATACACTTTATATAAAAATTTTTTTGGGCTCTGAAGTCACCTAATGGACGACAGGTCAATACACCTGAAGCTGTAATTGCGGATCTGGTCCATTTTTACATAGACCTTTATGTTTCCTAGGCGTCTTACATGCAGGAGGGACCTACCTGCTTATTACACTCTGTAATGCCTAGATTCTCATATATTTTCGGCGGCGTAGCGTAAGCCATTTACACTACGCCGCCGCTGCGTGCTAGAGCAAGTGCTTTATTCTCAAAGCACTTCCTCCGTAGTTTGCGTTGGCGTCTCGTAAATCGCCAAGCGTAAACCCACGCAATTCAAATGGGGCGGCTTGTATTTAAATTAAGCGCGCCCCCGCGTCGAACGAACTGCGCATGCGCCGGCCGGGAAAAAGCCCAGTGCGCATGCTCCAGCTCACGTCGGGAAGCGTCGTTGAAACCGACGTCAAAACGTCGTGAGCGTCATTTACGCAAGTCCCTATTCGCGAACGAGTTAGTGAAACGACGTAAGCGACGGAAAAAGCCGACGCTGACCCGACGCCATACTTAACATGGCGTCCGACGGGACACAACGGCATCCGACGGGACCTCGTAAGGTTACTCCACATAGAAGCTGGGGTAACCTTACGCGAACGAAAACGACGTACGCGACGACGGGGCGGCGTAAAAGCGATCGAGAATCGGCGTACTACTTCATTTGCATATGCAAATGAAAAAACAACGTAAGGGCCACCTAGTGGCCGGAGTTGTCATTACACCTACGATCCGAAAGTGTAATGCTTTTACACTTGTCGGATGTAGAAGCGTATCTATGCAAAAGTGATGCTCAGCATCACACGCATAGATACGAGGACAAAAAAAAGGCGTTACGGCGGGGTATCTGAGATACTCCGTCGTAACGCCTCTGAGAATCTGGCCCCATGTGCTTATCAGATGAATGATCATCTGTTTTTTTGTCTAATCTCAGATCGAACCTGAAGAGTTTACTGAAGTCTCGTACGACAGAATAAAAAAATGGAAATAACATAATGTGTTGTAGTGTATTTGTATTGCATTTTCGAACAACAACTGTACCGATTAAACAAAAATCGTACGATCTAGCATCGTACAGAAAACATTTTTCTGCTTTTCCGATCGGATGAACTGTCATGATCGGCTCCTGAAACCATAACAACTACCAAAATTATAAAATTGGTTAGAAATATCTCAGTAATATATGACATAACTAACTGCTGCAAGGAGTCTGGCACACAGTAGGTAGCGGAGAAGGTTTGACCACCCTAGTATTCCGGCCATTCAGACTATAGAACTATTGCTAGTGTGAAAGGAGCAGTTGCGAAGTTCTATAGATATATAGTCCAGATAAGTATATTGTATGTATGAGAGCTCTGTTATAGCAAAGGACCAATATATAATCCATTTTAATTATTGCAGTGTTGATAGATTAATTTATAAAGGTTTATAGACTGCAATAGATGAATGGGATTTGACAAAATCTCTTTTTCAAAATGATTAAAGAAAGCTGTTAATGAAATGATCTTTTATTAGAGGTCAGCTTAAAGTCTGCTAGATGTTTAGTCATATGCAGTGACTGGAACTTATTAATGAGGAAAGAAAGGACAGAAGAAAGAGAGAAGCTGAGGCAAAATGCAAAGGTTATTACATGAGGATATAAAAGGAAACATGTGCTGTGAAGAATATAAGGTCTGTATTGCTGACCTCTTTTTGAAAATACTTGTTGGCTGCTTATACAGTTAACCCCTTGTTTCTGAATTGCTGATCCTATGTTCTGACATCACTTGCTTTCTGCTTTTTTTTTTTTTTAAATCAATAGGGTTGATTTACTAAAAGCAAATAGGCTGTTCACTTTGCAAGGGATTTTGCCCTAGAGCTTCATCATCTAGCTATGTGCAGGCACAATTTCTGCTTTTTTTCTGTGCACATGATTGGGAATTCTTTGCAGAGTGAAACTTTGCAACGTTCACCAAGCTCTGGGGCAATTTCCCTTGAAAATTGAACAGCCTATTTTATTTAATTTAATTACGGAGGCCAACAGCTAGCCTTTCAGAAGACTGTCAACAATGGCAGCTTACCATTTCCACTGTATCAGCATCTGCTAGGTGAATGCATGGAGAGAATGAGATGAAATTCAAAGTAAATATTAACAGGTGGGGGGTGCATGTTCATGGTACTGTGCATCTTTAAGCTTTATAGTACTTGTTTAGCTGCCTTGTCAAGACTTTCCCTGTGCAGTTTCAGTCTGAGTACTCCAGTTTCACCTTTTGTTCTGTTTTCAGCTCTTGGAGTCCCCTGTGAATTCTTTTGACATCCTCACATAATACTTTTCCTTTTATTCTCTAGCTTCTTCTACAACCTTTTCATTATTTTGACTGCTGTGTATATGTTTTTTACAGTATTTGTACAGATTGTGGTCAGGAAAGTCTGACATCAACACAACATAAACTCTCTAGACACTAGAAGAACTGTGTACTTTGAGAGGAAATAACTAATTACACAGGTTTGGAGGAACCAATTTTCTAGGTTTGCAAAAAGTGGTTTCTCATATGAATTCTTACTGGGGCAGTCAGGGACAAATTGTTTGGAAAACTCTGCCAATTTAAATATTTGGTTGCCACTGCAGCATGGGACCAAGTGAAATGGAAAGTTGGCTTTTCTGCCTGGTATAATTGTCTTAACATCATTTAATCAATGTGTTTCCTCTTCTATTCTAGGACCAACACCATAGTGCTCGTGGACAATGAAGGACATGTGACCTTCACAGAGCGCACAATGATGAACTGTGACATCACACAGTGGAAAACAAGCACCTACCAGTTTAAGCTACAGCAATAGCACCTCCTCAGTACCATGACCCTGTTGTTAACCAAGGATAAATATACATATCAAATTCATTCAACTTATGGTGCCTAGAATATTGTGTTAGCAGGTGTAGGTTTTTGAAACTCAACCAGCACAACAGTTGCAAAACCCCCCCCCAAAAAAAAAACTAGCCAGCAGCGCAACTGAAAGCACAAGCCTTGTGATCGATAATCATCTACTTTGTCTATTTACACTGTGTACAGCTAGCTTCATGCTCACTATAGCAAGCAATGATACATCAAGTACTTAAAGCATAAAACCTCATGTTTCAAACCTCCAAAAAATTGTAATGAACGCTTATATTTAATAAATGCAATCAGCAGCAGGCAGCAATTCACAAAAATTGAGCAGTAATTATCTTTAATAAATAAGATAATGAAAGTGATCTATGATTTATTTTTCTGAGTAGTGTAGCCCCCATACAGGTCTGAGGAAAATGGGGTAGCATAAGCAGCACAGGTCAGCGCTCCACAGCATTCCAGCGGACACAAGGAATACTTTGGAGATTTCATTGTTGGAAGTGCATCAGAGTTTTCCTATGATGTGTGCATGACAACCATGTTCACCATAGATATGAATGGGTGCAGTTCTGCGTGTGCTGTAGCATGTTTGATGTTGTACAAAGCATACAACTGTGTCATGCATTGAGCAGGGAAGTTTTTCCTCTTTTAGAAAAATCTTAAAAATTAGCACAATTAGTACTTGCGTTCAAAGCTAAGTGTCTCTTGTGCTGCTGGCTGCTCTCTTAGTTGAAATCCAAAGACCTCTTTGCCATGTTCTGTGTAGTGTACCCCTCCTTGGGTGATCAGTTGTTATGATGTTTTGCTTACCACAATAAATACCATTGTAGCAGAAAAGACCCCTACTACAAGCCCCCCCATCCCCTAGTGCCCAGAAAGCTGTAATTTTTCCGTTTTCCAGGGGTTAATACGATTGGTCGGACCTGTCATAGGCACTTGTCATGAGTGCTGACTATGCCCACCATTTCTGCCCTCCTCCTTTATTACTAAAAGTTGTATTATAGCTTTCTATCTATTAAAGGCGCTCTATGAATAGAGGAGATGAATGAATAGTCTGTCTCCTAGATGGGTGTCTTTGACAGGTTCAGCCAATCGTATTAACCCCTGCAGCACTGGAAAATTTGAAGAATTTTAGAACTAAGAAACTGTCCCTTGTGCTGATTTTTAATTTAACTAAACTTAGGTTTTAATATTTTTATGACTGTGGTTTGCTAGCTGCTCATACCTACAGTCTTCTGTAAGCTGATATCCGATTTAACACAATGTGGCTAAGGGTAGTACAACTTAATATGATAGCACAAAGAGTTCAGAATGATTGTTTACATTTATAATAGTAGTTTCTCTTGTCAGAAGATATGCACACACAGAACTGTCCTGGTTACCTTACCTTCAGCTTCATATTGACAATGCATTAGACATAATTACATTACTTTGGGTTTTTGTATTATTCCGGCTGGCCAGTGCTAGTAAACAAAGGGCATGTTCCTTGTAAGTAAAGGGCAGCAGGATGCATGTCTTAGTATTGTACCATGAGAGAAATGTGAAGTGTAAAATGATAAAAGACTGAATTTGTGTTTTAGAGGCTTAAATACCTTTTAAGTATTATTGTGTTGTGTAGTTAAAAAAAGATCTCTCATCTGCCTTTGCTCCCACTTACAGAACTCCCCTTTCCTTGTGTATATTGCACACTTTTTATTCTATTATGGCATGATGTTATAAATGTTAAATCCGCATCTGCATTCGTAGAATTCACCTACAGCTAAAATCTGGAAATGCATCTCTTAAGATTGGAAAAACTCAGCAGCTTTGGAAGGAGACCACTTTTAATGCATGGAGGGGTTAGAGGAAGATGGAGCAATTCCACAGAAAGTGGCAATCACCTCTATGCAGTGTCACAGAACAGCTTTTAAATGTAGTGCTTTTTTTAAATGGAGTCAATTTCTGTAATTAATAATGCTCTGATCAGGCAGTGCCACATAGGAGTTATTGAAGATCTCAGGCACAAAAAGCCATCATGTTACCCTAACCATAACCACAAGAACCCATATGAAGTCAGGTTACATAAAAAAAAACAGTATTGAGGGGAAATAGCATTAGAGCTTTCATGTACACAGTTTTTGAAAATGAATGTGAAAATTCATCACAGAGCAAATGGTGATGAAATAGGAGTTCATAGCAAGAGGAATACAATAATGCATGTTTATGTGCACTACGTCATGTGTTTTTACATGTCCTAGAGATTTTGTTTTTATAGTGCAGGTGCCATAAAAAATTATTCTATAAGCATTTTTTGCCTTTTCCATTAATTGCAAAGGCCCTGCATCCCATGTATTGCCTCATAAATATACAGTAGCTCAATGTTAATTTTTAAACCACTGCTGGGTTGCAGCTTAATGAAATGGACAAATTGCATTTTGCTTTACTACAGAAAATCACACAAGTCTAAATCTGAAAGGATGCCAAGCTTGAAAAGCTATCTTGTGACCACTGCCGTATGCCCAATGGCAGCAAGAATGAATTTATGATTTTGTATACTACATTTCATGGTATTGCTAATGGCTGGATGATCTGGTATCTTCTAACAAACAATGATCAAAGTGTACCTGTCTCCTACATCCAGTTGAAGTGTCTGTTTTGTGGGCAAAATGAATGTTCATGAAAAGCCAGCCTCTCGGTTCAATTTTTTATCGGACCAACATTGTCAGGTCACCAGTTCATAGGGGATATTAAACGTAATATTAAGTGAGCTCACAAAATTGCTTAACTCTCCAGCCTCTCCCCGTAAGAGACAGGTACACATTAAATGCACTCCTTTTTCCTTTTTTTTAGAAATATTTATTTCAAATTTGCTTATACAGTTATTTTACATTTACAGTTATGTGTTCAGCAATTAAGAATGTGTTAATCATACTTGATATGGCACTAAAATAATGTAAAGCGTGCAAATTATTGTTTTGGGCATTTTAGATAAACCATATTTTCATATTTACTGTGTTGCCACATAGGCCATCAGCTTGTAAATTTACCAGTTTTTATACCTTAGACTTTCCTTTGCTCCACCTTAAGCCAAATGTTACCTGCTTTAATGTGATATTTATGAGTTATTGAATTTAATTGCAGAATGTACTTCACTCCAACTCAAGAAAATTTGCTCATTCATATCCTTTGTGTTGGTTTTTTGTTCTTTTTAGCCAGGATTTCATGGAAAATGTTATAGCATTTTGAAGTTCTAAAACGGAACTGAAAAGCTTCATCAAAAAGACTTCCTCCAAACTTCTTTTTATCTGAAACAAATTGACAAAAGCTGTAATTAAGAAGCTGTATATAATTGGTGTTGGTTTCTATATATTCAGCAATCACTCCAGACATTACAAAACAAAAATATTTAACCCCAATGGGACTTTTAAGCTAGAATGAAGAATTGTAACCATATATAATAGAATAAAAGATATCAATCTTTATTTACAAACAATATAAAAAAAAACGACTTGTGCCACGTACACACGATCGGTTCATCCGGTGAAAGCGGTCTGATGGATTTTTTCATCAGATATCTGATGAAGCTGACTTTCATCAGTCTTGCCTACACACCATCAGTTAAAAATCTGATCGTGTCTACTTGATTCTGAGCATGCATGGATTTTTGACCAATGGATTTCCCCACAGACGATCGTTTTTTTTAACCATCAGATAATTTTAAAACAGGTTCTAAGTTTTTTCACCGATGGTGAAAAAAACAATGGGGCCCACACGCGATCAGTTCGTCCGATGAAAACGGTCCATCGGACCTTTTTCATCAGACGAACCAATCGTGTGTACAGGGCATAAGAGCCCATTCACACAGGGGCAACACGACTTCTAGCACAACTTTGGGAAGCAACTTGGACATGACTTGAGTATAAATCATCAGGCAACTTACAAGGCAACTTCAAGTTGCCTCCAGGACAGTACAAGGCAACTTCAAGTCGCCTCCAGGACAGGAGGCCTTCCAGTGGCCAATCAAACAAGAATCAGCTCTGGGGGAGGGAGGGGTTTGCCTGAGAAATGTATGTTATTTTCCTGTATTGTTGCTTCACTTAAGACAGTGATCCGACTTCTGAGGCGACTTCCATTGAAATCAATGGGTACAAGTTGCCTAGAAGTTGGATTGAAGTAGTACAGGAACCTGTTCTGAAGTCGGAGCGAGTTCAGTAGTGTACATTACAGCTCCCATTCACTTCCATTCATTTTCTCAGCGACTTGAAGTCGGATCCTAGGTCGCCCCAGTGTGAACCGGCTCTAACAGACTTTCAGTCGTTTTTTTTATATTTTTTGTAAACAAAGATACTTTTATTCTATTGCATATGGTTAAATTTCTTCTGCCTTTAAAGTCCCTTTGGGGGTCAAATATTTTTTTAGTTTTGTATGCATATATAGGGATGTTGGCAGATTACCACTTTTAGAAACAGCACCCAGCCTTTGTTGCATTTTTATCAATCCAGATATTAGGAACTTTACCAAATACATGCCTTAGAATGGACCCACAGCTCTAGAAATAATAACATTGGTAGTACCTGCATTCTTCTTGCACTTTTTCTATTGTGCCACCACTCGCAGTTGGAATCCTGCACTGCCATATGAAAAAAAGGAATTGGTATCCGGCTTCTTCCTTCCTTCATTCTTTCCTTCCTTACTTCCATAGGATCAGTAGTTATTCTGATATGATTAGATTATAACATTGCCTTCAGGGGGAGTCCAACACTGGAAAATAAAATACAAATCTACTTCATAAAATGGAGCTGAGCAATGCCTATCCCCATCCTTCATATGTCAAGGCCTCTGCTTACCTTCTATTTGAGAGAAAAGAGGAGTCCCTGTATAATTCTTAAATGTTTTAATCTAAGGATCCAAATATGAACATTGTTACTATACTGGGTCTCAAGAAGAAAACGATTGCAAAAATACCAGCAAAGCCATACTAACGCCAATAACCATGGCCATATAATAAAAAAAAGCAAACACACAAGTGTAGTTCTTAGTGTTTTCTTGTTTCTAACGCAGAAAATGAAATGTTATTGTTCACAAAACAATTGCAATTTGAAAATGAAGAAAAGATTGATCTGTTATCCAATTGCAAATGCTCATACATACAGTATACAAAAACAATATAAAGTGGAACTCTGGGCAGATAATAATACATCAGGTTTTTCTTTAAGGCAATCAGCTTATGTACCTGAGTTTTACCTGGTGTCCGCTTCCTGTAGTCTCTGTAAAGCAGAACTTAGACCTTGTCTGTTATACCCTCTGACCCCACACCCTGCTTTGTTCAGGCTAGCTTCAGTGTCTTTGCTGTCAGTTATAAACAGTGTGCTATGTCACTCCCCACTAAAGCACTGATTTTGTGTTTTAGCAAACTAGGCTTCACATGCAAGTGGTGACCCATCACAAATGGGTGCAACCCAATTTGGGTCCTAACCCATAGTTGAAGAAACACTCTACTGGCCTTAGAATTTAAAGGACTCCACGGTGTCACAAATGTTGATTTATAAAACTAAAGGCTTGTGTACACTTTGTAGAATTTGATGTCCCAATTGAAGAGATTCCTATTTACTTGCTGTTCTGAAGAGCGAAAAGGAAGGGACAACAGAAATCGCAAAATAAAGAAATTCCCTCTTACACACTTTTCTCTGAATAGGTGTCCGTATTTGAAGCTTGACCCTCACCTGTACCTGTAGGGAACCCCAATATTGGGACTTTAAAGGCAACTAAAAGTAATGATAATAGGATAAATTAAATCACAATATTTTATTTCAATGAGAATGCACGGCCAACCTCCTACAACGTTCGCCACCCGTGGGAGAACTTAATTTGACCTCAGCTCTGAGATTCTTTGAAGCACCCTAACTATAAACCCCTTGACCTATTCTGCTGGGCAGTATTGCAGTTTTCCACTGTGTGATCCCAGTGTGAGTGGGGGGACGGGTTGGTGGTGCATTCTCATCAACTGGCGATGGTGGACATTGATTTTATACTAGTATCGGCTGTGTTTGGTGTTGCATACTGCTTGATAAAGAAACCTTGCCATCCTTCTTCTACTTGCCCCAATGAAAGAAATTAACCTTTTCCAAAATGCGTCGGTATGAAGAGGACCTACATCCTCGCCAAGCCTCTGTTCATACGCTACTCAGCCGTTAATAGGTTTTATAATTTTTGCTTTTTTTGTATGCTTTTTTTTTGTATTGTGATTTACTTTATCATAACTGTTAGTTACATAGTTACATAGTTAGTCAGGTTGAAAAAAGACACAAGTCCATCCAGTTCAACCATAAAAATAAATAAAAATAAAACAAAGTAAAACACAGTACATCCTCCCATACACCCAACTCCATACCCACAGTTGATCCAGAGGAAGGCAAAAAACCCCAGCAGAGCGATGATCCAATTTGCTACCGGAGGGGAAAAAATTCCTTCCTGATCCCCCGAAAGGCAATCGGATTTACCCCGGATCAACTTTACCTACAAAACTTAGTACTCAGTTATATTATGTGCATTTAGGAAAGAATCCAGGCCTCTCTTAAAGCAATCTACTGAGCTGGCCAGAACCACCTCTGGAGGGAGTCTGTTCCACATTTTCACAGCTCTTACTGTGAAGAAACCTTTCCGTATTTGGAGGAGGTGTTGAAATCTTTTTCCTCCAGACGTAAAGAGTGCCCCCTTGTCCTCAGTGTTGACCTTAAAGTGAATAACTCAACACCAAGTTCACTATATGGACCTCTTATGTATTTGTACATGTTGTTGATCATATCCCCCCTTATTCTCCTCTTCTCAAGAGTGAATAAATTCAGTTCCTCTAATCTTTCCTCATAGCTGAGCTCCTCCATGCCTCTTATCAGTTTGGTTGCCCCTTCTCTGCACTTTCCCTCCAGTTCCTCCGATATCCTTTTTGGAGAACTGGTGCCCAAAACTGGATGGCAATATTCAGATGAGAGTCTTTACTTACATGATTTGTAGAAGGGGCCAAAATTATCATCTATCGCTATGGAAGTCCATACCCTCTTTAATACAAGAAAGGACTTTGCTCGCCTTTGGGGAAAACCGCAGACTTGGCATTGCATGCCATTATTGAGCTTATGATCAACTAAAACACCCAGATCCTTCTCCACTACAGATCCCCCCAGTTGTACTCCCCCTAGCATGTATGATGCATGAATATTCTTAGCCCCCAAGTGCATAACTTTACATTTATCAACATTAAACCTCATCTGCCACTTAGTCGCCCAATTAGACAGAGCATTGAGGTCGGCTTGTAAATTGGAGACATCCTGTAAGGACATTATTCCACTGCATAGCTTGGTGTCATCTGCAAAAACAGAAATGTTACTTTTGATCTCAGACCCAATATCATTTATAAATATATTGAAAAGTAAGGGACCCAACACTGAACCTTGGGGTACACCGCTGATAACCTTGGACCATTCAGAGTAAGAATCATTAACCACAACTCTCTGAATTCTGTCTTTCAGCCAGTTTTCTATCCATTTACAAACTGATATATCTAATCCTGTAGACCTTACCTTACACATGAGCCGTGTGTGGGGAACTGTATCGAACGCTTTTGCAAAATCCAAGTATACCACGTCCACTGCCACGCCTCTGTCCAGGGTTTTACTTACCTCTTCATAAAAGGAAATCAGGTTTGTCTGACAACTTCTGTCCTTCATGAATCCATGCTGTCTGCTGCTTAAATAGTTTGTTTCCAGCAAGAACTCATCCATGTGGTCTTTTATTAAACGTTCCAGTATCTTTCCAACTATAGAAGTTAAACTAACAGGTCTATAGTTACTAGGTAAAGACTTTGTTCCCTTTTTAAATATGGGCACCACATTGGCTTTATGCCAATCCAGTGGTACTATTCCTGTCATTAATGAGTCCCTAAATATTAGATACAGTGGCTTTGAAATTTCAGAGCTCAATTCTTTTAGGATCCGTGGGTGGATGCCATCTGGTCCAGGTGCTTTATCCACCTTTATTCTGTCTAAATATTTCTGGACCATATCACTTTTGAGCCATTGTGGATTTGGGGCTGTGTCACTCCCACCCCCTATATCGACATGAGCTCCCCCATTCTCCATTGTATACACAGAGCTGAAGAAAGCATTTAATACATTTGCCTTCTCTATGTCCTCAGTCACCCACTCTAGATTATTTTGTAAAGGGCCTACATGCTCAGACTTGACCTTTTTACTATTAATATATTTAAAGAATTTTTTGGGGTTTGTCCTACTATCTTTTGCAATCTGTCGTTCATTTTGAATTTTTGCATCCTTGATTTCCTTTTTACATATTCTATTATATTCTTTGTAACATTTAAACGACACTAGTGTTCCTTCATTTTTATATTTTTTAAAAGCTATTTTCTTATTGTTTATAGCTTTTTTAACTTTAACCGTGAGCCACATAGGTTTTATCTGTAGCCTTTTAAACTTATTGCCCATGGGAATATACTTTGCAGTGAGGTTCCAAAGGGTCTTTTTGAAGAATTCCCATTTCTGTTCTGTGTTCATCGGTGCCAATATTCCCTCCCAGTCCAAGCCCTGGAGAGCAGTCCTCATGCTTTGAAAATTTGCTCTCTTGAAATTAAGTGTTTTTATCTTTCCTGTATGTATTTCTTGCTTATAGTTTACATTAAACGAAATCATGTTATGATCACTGCTACCCAGGTGTTCCTTTATCTGAACATTAGTAATGAGCTCTGCATGGTTTGAGATTACCAGGTCCAACAGAGCATCATTCCTAGTTGGGGCCTCAATAAACTGGACCATAAAATTGTCCTGCAATAGGTTTTTAAATTTTTGTCCTTTAACTGTCCCAGAAATTCCATTATTCCAGTCAATTTCTGGGTAGTTAAAATCCCCCATTATTATCACCGTCCCTGCCCTTGCAGCCCTTTCCATCTGTGCAAGGAGCTGAGTCTCCACCTCCTCATTAACATTGGGTGGTCTATAACAAACTCCAATGATTAGCTTTGAATTACGCACATCTGTATGCAGTTCCACCCATAATGCTTCAACTTCATCACACTCTCCATCAACCAGGTCCTCTTTCACGCTTGCTTTGAGGTCACTTCTCACATAGAGACAGACCCCATCCACCTTTCCTTTTTACCCTGTCTTTCCGAAAGAGAGCATAGCCAGGAATATTAATAGCCCAGTCATGTGAGGATTGAAGCCAAGTTTCAGCAATACCGATTACATCATAGCTCTCCTCATGCACCAGAGCTTCCAACTCACCTGTTTTGCTTGGAAGGCTTCTGGCATTGGTGAACAAACACTTAAATGTATTGTTACATTTTTCGCTGGCGTTTTTCATATGATTCATATAATTTTTAGTAGTGCAAATGGCACTATAATTTCCAATGGCTGTTTGCAACATGGGAACTTTCTTGTCACCTGCCATAACCCCACCTCCATCTATCCCCATTCCACTCTCCATTAATGTCTGACCCCTAACTGACCTGTGTGCCCGATGTAATTCACGTTCACCCTCCCCCCTCAAGTCTAGTTTAAATACTCCTCCAGCATTCCCCTAAACCTCTCCCCCAGCACAGCAGACCCCCTTCCATTCAAGTGCAAACCATCTTTAGCATATAGGTTACACCCCAATGAAAAGTCATCCCAGTGCTCTAGAAACCCAAATCCCTCCTTCCTACACCAGGTCTTTAGCCATGCATTCAGCTCTCTAATCTCCCCCTGCCTTTCCTGTGTTGCGCATGGCACAGGCAATATTTCAGAGAATATCACCTTGGAGGTCCTTCCCTTCATCTTGCAGCCTAGTTCTTTAAATTGATTCTTAAGGAGCCTCCACCTTCCATGTATACTGTCATTGGTTCCAACATGGACCAAGACAGCTGGGTCATGCCCAGCCCCTCCCAGTAATTTATCCACCCGGTCCACCACATGCCGAACCCTGGCACCAGGGAGACATCAAACCATTCGGTTGAGGCGATCCTGGCGACAAATTATTCTATCAGTCCTTCTGATTATAGAATCCCCTATTACCACCAACTGTCTAGGCCTACCTGCACTCCCCTCACCACTTCTACTAGATGGGTTGCTCTCCTGGCTGTTAGGGGTAGCAGTAACATCTAGGGCTGCCACCTCTGTGTTAGCCACCTCCACATCTTCACCCAACTTGGCAAATTTGTTTTGATGCACAAACACAGGATTGGCCTTCCTTGTCTGCAAGCCCCTTCCACTCCCTCTAACTACATTAACCCATCTTCCTATCTGATAATCCTGACTTGCCCCTCCACCCTCCACATTAACCCTACTGACCACCTGCTCAGCGAGCAGAGGACCCCTTTCAAGGTTGTCCTTTCTGCCCAGTGTTGCAACTTGTTCCTCCAGATCTCTAATGCGAGCTTCCAGAAGGGCAACCTGCTCACATCTGTCACAGCGGTATCCATCCTGCCTTTAACGTCCCACTATTTGGGGTACTCTTTGTTCCTTTTTTGGGGATGTTGGCAACAATTTAATAGGTTTCTCTGGTGCAAAGACAATTTACCTGTTCCTGTGAGAACTCAAACATTCTGGGTTTACTATCACCTTCTGTACCAGAGACAATGGTCATCAGGACCAATAGTCCAGATCTCCCCAGTAGAGGTACAGTAAACAATTCTATCCTGACAGGGGTTCTAGCCCTTGTCTGGTCTATCCAATACTAGAGAAAAAGCTAGCTTTACATACACTTTAATATGTTGGACAATTAATGGATCACTATAGATACATATCTTTGCTCTAATTTTTATAAGTTACGTTTATTGCATTTTAATGCAAGCATAATTTGGTCTGTTTGGAATGTATTTTTTCGCACATTAAATCACATTTTGCACGGTATGTGTACAGGGACTTGTTTTAGCTTTTATTCTTAGCAAGCCATGGATAACAACATATCTAGGGAAGAACAATCTTCTCCAGGCAGGTTTAAATGATGTGCGTGTAACCGTGCTTCAAAACTGGCAAAGCCAATGATTAGGCAGAGAACTCCCTGCATCTGACCAGCCAGGCAGATCTGTTGATTTATTTCCTTCTCTGCACAGACATCTTTTAATTGAAGCACAGCAGGGATGAAATCATGCGGGATATGCACATACATCTCCCATAGCTAGCTAAAATACCCAATAAATGTTACACCATGTAGCAGGTGGGATTATGTTTCTGACAAAAGTAATCCCCATTCTGATTAATATCAGTGTACGGATTACAACAGAATTTAGACAGAATTACTGGTGTCTGAGGCAGTGAAAAGCATCTCTTCCACTTGAAATATTATCAGTATTATAAGATCTGAATTAAGTGTATAGTTTTATCCTGGGTTCACACTGTAGTGAACACAGACATTGCATGTAATTCGCACCCGCACTGCTTTTTTGTTTTTACCCACACTGGAATCGGATCGCATGGGTGTTAATGAGAATCAACAGGTTGGAAGTGGAAGCGTAGTCTAGGAACAAGCCAAAGGTTGATAACAAATGGTTGCAAGTTGAGTTCAAGCGGAAACGTATTTGAGCAACAAGCCAAAGGTCAGTAGTGAAGCTATGAATGGCAGCATGAGTGAAAGAAGCAAGATATTGGCAGGAGAAGAGCACAGTAATCTGGCAAACAGGGAGTGCAAAGGTATGGCTTAAATGGAAAGTCAATGGGAGGAGCAATGAATTTAAGGTTCATGAAAAACAAGCTAGAAAATAAGGTTGTCAGCAAGTAGAGCTGCTGTCAGACACAGCAGAGGTCCTTGGTACAGATCTGAATCCTGACAATGCATCATATAGGGAACTTATTGTCCCCTATAAAAAAAGTTGTAAAAAACGTATTTATTTAGACCCAAGCACTTCCACCAGATTGCTTCCAGATACCCTGGTACTGCCTCGTCTGGTTTTCTAGGCTCTGCATGCCTCTCTGCAAACCCAGGTGCTGCCATGTAGAGGTGAGTCAGCAAACATCCATTTGCTGATCTCCCATTCCAGTTATTGACCCTGAAGCAATGTGTAAAATGTCCCTTACAGGTCCTGGTGTCCCTTACCTTAGTCAGTACAGCTGGAGAATAAACTTACAGAGTGCCAGCTGCAGTGCCATTTTGAGCTACAGTTCATTGAGGGAACCATGAATGCCAACATGTACTGTGACATACTGAAGCAGAGCATGATCACCTCCCTTTCAGAGACAAGGCTGCAGGGCAGTATTCCAACATAACGATCCCAAACACACCTCCAAGACAACCACTGCCTTGTTAAAGAAGCTGAGGGTCAAGGTGATGGACTGGCCAAGCATGCCTCCAGACCTAAACCCTATTGGGTATCTATGGGGCATCCTCAAACGGAAGATGGAGGAGCACAAGGTCTCTAACATCCACCAGCTATGTGGCGTCGTCATGAAGGAGTGGAAGAGGAATCCAGTGGTAACCTGTAAAGCTCTGGAGAACTCCATGCCCAATAGGGTTAAGGCAGTGCTGGAAAATAATGGTGGCCACACAAAATATTGACACTTCAGCCCCAATTTGGACATTTTCACTTAGCGGTGTATTAACCTTTGTTGCCAGCGGTTTAGACATTAACCACTTAAGACCCGGACCTTTAGGCAGGTAAAGGACCTGGTCAGTTTTTGCGATTCGGCACTGCGTCGCTTTAACTGACAATTGCGCGGTCGTGCGATGTGGCTCCCAAACAAAATTGGCGTCCTTTTTTTCCCACAAATAGAGCTTTATTTTGGTGGTATTTGATCACCTCTGCGGTTTTATTTTTTACGCTATAAACAAAAATAGAGCGACAATTTTAAAAAAAATTCAATATTTTTTACTTTTTGCTATAAAAAAAACATATAAAAAAAAAACATTTCCTCCGTTTAGGGCAATACATATTCTTCTACCTATCTTTTCCAAAAAAACACAATAAGCGTTTATCGATTGGTTTGCGCAAAATTTATAGCGTTTACAAAATACGGGATAGTTTTATTGCATTTTTATTAATTCTTTTTTTTTTTTACTACTAATGGTGGCGATCAGCGATTTTTTTCGTGACTGCGACATTATGGCGGACACTTCGGACAATTTTGACACATTTTTGGGACCATTGTCATTTTCACAGCAAAAAATGCATTAAAAATGCATTGTTTACTGTGAAAATGACAATTGCAGTTTGGGCGTTAACCACAAGGGCGCACTGAAGGGGTTAAGTGTGACCTCATCTGTGTTTCTAACTGTAGGGGGGTGTGGCTGTAGGTGTGATGTCATTGATTGTGGTTCCCTATATTAGGGAACACACGATCGGTGACGGCGCCACAGTGAAGAACGGGGAAGCTGTGTTTACACACAGCTCTCCTCGTTCTTCGGCTCCGGGGACCGATCGCGGGACTCCAGCGGTGATCAGGTCCGCGGGTCCCCCGGCCGCGACCCACGGCTGGGCACTTAAGGAGGACATACCTGTACGTGCTTGTGCCCAGCCATTCTGCCGATGTATATGTGCAGGAGGCGGTTCTTAAATGGTTAACGGCTGTGTGTTGAGTTATTTTGAGGGGGACAGAAAATTGACACTGTTATACAAGCTGTATACTCACTACTTTACATTGTAGCAAAGTGTAATTTTTTCAGTGTTGTTACAAGATATAATGAAATATTGATATAATGAAAAGATATAATGAAATATTTACAAAAATGTGAGGGGTGTACTCACTTTTGTGAAACATGCATACACACACTATATTACCAAAGGTAACAGGACACCTGCTTCTAATGGCATCTTAATATATATAGTAAGTAATGCTCTGGTGCCCCTACAATGGAGACAGTGCAGGTAAACGAACATCAGTGGGAAAATACTACATACATAAAGTAATAAAACTGTCCTGTGCATAAAATATATCTGCTAGATTGATGCCCCCCCAGCACTCTGACCCCTCTACTCCCCAGATAATCCCCCAGCACTCTGAGCCCTCTACACCCCAGATATCCCCCCCCCCCAGCACTTTGCCCCACTACGCCCTATGCAGAGGCGTAACTAGAATCTTCAGGGCCCCGGTGCAAGAAACCATGAAGGGCCCCCCCCCCCCCCCATGGCATTGCTAGGTCTATAAAAGATCTCAGGCTAGAGCCCATAGCAGTGTAGCAAGCAAGTAAAGAAAGTCCTATGCTTGGGCGTGTATACACATGTATACAATATATGTGTGTGTATGTATATATTGTCACTCAACTGAGTGCAGATCCTCCTTACATCAGGGTTCACAGAGAGCCCTCCCATACTTTAGATATCACAGAGAGCCCAGCCCCCATACATCAGAGTCCCCAGAGAGCCCCCCATACATCAGGGTCCCCAGAGAGCCCCCCCATACTTCATGGTTCACAGAGAGAACCCCCCATACATAAGGGTTCACAGAGAGCCCCCCCCCATACAGAGTCCCCAGAGAGCCTCCCCATACATCAGAGTACCCAGAGAGCTGTCATCTGTTAGTCAGTGTCCACTTGGGAGGGGAGAATGGCTTGGTGAGGGTGAGAGAGAGAAGGGGGTGGAGGAGGTGAGAGAGAGAAAGGGGTGTAGAGAGAGAGAAGTGGGTAGAGAGAGAGAGAGAGGTGGTAGAGAGAGAGAGAGGAGAGAGAGAGGAGAGAGTCGTAAGAGAGAGCGAGAGGTGGTAAAGAGAGCGAGGTGGTAGAGAGAGCGAGAGAGAGAGGGGTGGTAGAGAAAGAGAGAGAGGGGTGGTAGAGAGAGAGAGAGGGGTGGTAGAGAAAGAGGTGGTAGAGAGAGCGAGTGCGAGGTGGTAGAGAGAGAGGGGTGGTAGAGAGAGAGGTGGTAGAGAGAGAGAGGGTTGGTAGAGAGAGAGAGAGGTGGTAGAGGAGAGAGAGGTGGTAGAGGGAGAGAGAGGGGTGGTAGAGAGAGAGAGAGCGGTGGTAGAAAGAGAGAGAGGGGTGGTAGAGAGAGAGAGGAGTGGGTAGAGAGAGAGAGGAGGGGAAGGGAGAGAGAGGAGGGGATGGGAGGAGAGGAGGGGATGGGAGAGAGAGAGGAGGGGATGGGAGAGAGAGAGGGAGAGAGAGGAGGGGATGAGAGAGAGAGAAAGTGGTAGAGAGAGCGAGGTGGTAGAGAGAGAGGGGGGTGGTAGAGAGAGAGAGGGGTGGTAGAGAGAGAGAAGGGGTGGATGGGAGAGGAAGAGAGAGGGAGAGAGAGGGGTGGTAGAGAGAGAGAGAGAGAGGGGTGGTAGAGAGAGAGGGGGAGACAGAGAGGGGTGGTAGAGAGAGAGAGAGGGGTGGTAGAGAGAGAGAGAGGAGGGGATGGGAGAGAGAGAGAGAGGAGGGGATGGGAGAGAGAGGAGGGGATAGGAGAGAGAGAGGGGGGTGGATGAGAGAGGGGGTGGGAGAGAGAGAGGGGGTGGGTGAAAGAGGGTGGGAGAGAGAGAGAAGGGGTGGATGGGAGAGAGAGAAGGGGGGGGTGGATGAGAGAGGGGGTGGGAGAGAGAGAGAGAAGGGGTGGATGGGAGAGGAAGGGGGAGAGAGAGTGGGAGGGAGAGGGGGAGAGAGGCTGGCCTGCAGTCCTTCCTGTACCCCCTGTCCCAGCCCCTGTGTGTGGGTAGGTGTGTGTGATGCACCTACCTCCAGCCCATCCTTGTCCTCTGTCCTCTCGGTCAGCCTATGTTTGTTCTTGATGGCAGGCACAGCTGGAGCAGACGTTGGGGGAAGGTGTTCAGGCTCTGGGACTGGGAGGATGTCACTGCTGCTCAGGTCAGGTCTTCTCTCTCACTCTCTCTCTCGCGCGCTGTTCCTTCCAGCCAGCCTCTTGCTGCTCCCCGAGTCACCACTCTCTGTTGTTGTTTTCAGCTGCTGCTGCTGCTCTTCCTCTCAGATGCTGTGAAACTGTGCCTCTCTGGTATGTCAAGAGGCAGCCTTGGAGCTCAGCTGTGTTGGACCCCAGGAGGCAGAGCAGTAGCACGGAGGTCGGAGGAGGAAGTGAAATCCTCCCGCGCTTTCAGCTCTGAACACGGAGGGGGGGGCACTGCAGCCGTGATGTCACTGGTTGCTACACGCCAAGCGGCTCTAGCAACCAGTGGACAGAAGATGGAGGTTGTTCTGCGTGCCGGAGCTAGCGCTACCGCGGCTCAGACTCCTCCACTGAAATCCACTGTATTAAACCGCAATGAAGGCACCTGGCAATTAGGGCCCCCCCACAGCGGCAGAACGGCAGGGCCCAGTCGCGACGGCGACTGCAGCGACACTAAAAGTTCCGCCACTGGCCCTATGTATACCCCAGCACTCTAACCCCTCTACACCCTAGATATTCCCCCCAGCACTGTTAACATATACCATAAGATATCCCTTGTATTGTGACCCCACTACATCCCTGATTCACCCTACACTGTGGCCTCTCTACATCCCTGATATCTCTAGCACTATAGCCACCCAAGCTACCCCAAGCATTGCTAGCCCCTATACACCCCATGTTGCCCCTCAGCATTGTTTTACCCCCATACACCATTGATGTCCCCCAGCACTATTATTCCATCCATGTAGTACCCCCTTTTCTAGTGGAGATACAGTGCATGTGAACTTTTGGCTATGTGCCCACCTCCAGCACTGTGTCAAGGACTCGCCTGTACCAATCAAGCAGGCAGAAGGAGAGGCGGAGAAGGGATCATCCCTCCGAGCATTCCAAGCCTTTTGGTGCAAACAGTGCTGGACAGCTGGGCTCACCATGATGCCATCCACAATGCTACTCCCGCAGGCGGGCTCTCAGTGCTGCTGACTCAGCAGCTCCCACTCCAGCTCCAACCCGCGCAGCCTTCGAGTCCCGAGCATTTAAGCTGCATGGGCATGGGCGTCCGCTCATAGGGTTAAAGGGGGGCGAGTGACCCCCCCTGGAATCAGCAAGGGGCTGTGAGTACAAGTGAAGGGAGGAGGCTGTTTGTGTACAGGGGGGGGGGGCTGACAAATATACAGATGAGGGGGAAATCTGAGTGCATACAGATATGATTAGTGAAGGGGGAGTGCCAGATATAGGAAAGATCATATAATCTGTCCTGTCCTGTCCTGTATACAGCTATATACACCCATCTTCCTTCCTGTATTCCTCCATCATCACTGACTGCAGATATACATCATCTGTCCTGTATATAGAGCTGTATATACCCACCTTCCTTCCTCTATATACCAATAACATCCACCCCTTCTATATACATATACTGTACACCCTCTGTATTGTACATTTGATCAGCACAGTGAGGCTGCATATCATGAGCACATTCCTGCGCTTAATGGGAAAATGACTAAGCCCCTTCCCTTCATGACATTGTCAAAGAAGCGGAGCATAGGTGACCGTAAAATTATGCCCCCCCCCCTGGAAAAAGTTCAGCGGACGCCCATGTGCATGGGGTGGGGTCAGAGAACCACTGGCGCTCCGGCCCTGGCGCTCCCTTTTGGCTGTGAATTAATAGGCATAATTCTGCACAGCACGATGCACCGCTGCCAGCCTGCCTCCCCTGTTTATCACTCTCAGTGCCATCATGGGGCCCCCAATTTCGGGGCAGCTTGGGCTCAAGGACCAGCTGCTTTGGGGAAAGTGCAGGGGCACCCCATGCAGCTGGGGCCCCTGGGCAGTGCCCAGGTGTGCCCTCTCATTAAGACAGCCCTGATGAGAAGGCCTGGCTTGCAGTCTCCACTCATCGGACACTTTTGACACATTTTTGGCGCCATTCACATTTATACAGCGACCAGTGATATAAATATGCACTAATTACTGTATAAATGTGACTGGCATCAAAGGGGTTAACACTAGGGGGTGAGGAAGGGGTTAAATGTATTGCCTGGGTGTGTTCTAACTGTGTGGGGGGAGGGGGGTGACTGGGGGAGGTGATCGATGCTGTCTCCCTATGTACAAGGGAAACAGCATCTGTCACCTCTCCCTGACAGGACGTGGAGCTCTGTGTTTACACACAGAGCTCCACGTCCCTGCTCTGTCACCGCCGATCGTGTGTACCTGACGGACATCGCGGCCGCCGGGTACACGCATCGAATCCTCGTGATGCGTCGGGACTGTTTTTCCCCGCCGCGGGAATTACAAGTAAATTACGTCTAAAGACGTGACCCCGGCACCTTAGGTCCGCGCTGTTGACGTATTCTGTCAATGGCGCGGACCCGAAGTGGTTAATGAACATAAAAAATGCCTGGAACACCCCTTTAAAGGTAAAAGGACACTGGACGTCCAGCAATAGCACAATGGCAGCAAAGGTATCCACTGCCTCCCCTCACCAATCTCTGGACCGTGGAGGTAACGCCCATACTCGCTAATGGCTTGGGCAAGAATTTGTTTTTCCACAACTGTAAAATTCAGCTTTCGTTTTCTCTCAGTCATCCTTCCAAAAAAAATCAGTCCCAGTCAACAAAATTCACGCACACAAACAAGCACAACCAATCAAGCAAAAACACACACAGAGAGAAAACTACTCAGCAATAAACAGTCACAAAAAAAACAAAACAAAAAAACAGCAGGAAAACAAACAAACACAAATATATCAATCAAACAAACAGTCTCTCAAACACTTATCAAAAACCACTTTCAAAAATCTACTAACAAACACGTGATCACACAGAACACTAATCTGACAGCTACAAAACACACCGCAACGAACAACAGGACAAAAGCACTTGGTTTAATGGGAAGGGACAAAGGGATGTACTTTTGCAAAGCAAGTGCGTTTGTGTGTGTCTATTTATGCTGTTTGCGTAGTTCACAACGTTGCCCTAGTCCATTTCCAATTTCACTGATTGCGCCGCTCCCGAGTTGTGAGCATGCGCACAGCGGAGCTGACATGGTATGCTTCAAGCGCGCATGCGCGAGCCGGCCGGCCCTTCATTTGCATGGGGTCACGGCTCATTTCAATGTAACACGCCCACGTCCTTCCCAATTTGTATTACTCCTCCTTACGCCTCTGAAAAAACGTTTCCTGCGCAAAAGCTACGAGAATAGGGTGATTACGCGGCAAAATTGCGCAAGTCTAACGTAAAGGCGGTGCGCTACGCCGGTCCAATAATGCGCAGATGTACCTGAATCTGGGCCAAGGGGTCTAGTTGGCACACATTTTCAATTATATGCATAAGCTGCAGGGGCCACATCACGGCACCCCAGTGTACTGTAACTCAATAATTCTAAATCTCCTGAGTTTGAGCACATACTGTATGTATGAATAGATAGGGCAGGTATACCTCAAGGGAGCCCACCACATTAAAAATAGATCAAACAGTTGAGACCAGGATCTAAAAACAGATCTAGGATCTAAAAATAAATCAAACAGTTGAGACCAGGATCTAACAATGGGTCCAGGATCTAATAATAGATAGAACAGTTGAGACCAGGATCTAAAAATAAATCCATGATCCAA
The DNA here is from genome assembly GCA_029574335.1 of Rana kukunoris. Classification (NCBI taxonomy): domain Eukaryota; kingdom Metazoa; phylum Chordata; class Amphibia; order Anura; family Ranidae; genus Rana; species Rana kukunoris. The sequence goes on along the minus strand of CM056049.1, from coordinate 215,962,495 downwards.
AAATAGGTTGAACAGTTGAGACTAGGATCTAAAAATAGAGCCAGGATCTAAGAATAGATTAAACAGTTGAGTCCAGAATCTAAAAAATAGATCGAGCAGTTGAGAACAGGATCTAAAAATAGATCTGGGATCTAAAAATAGATTGAACAGTTGAGCCCAGGATCTAAAAATAGATCTAAGATCTAAAAATAGATTGAACAGTTGAGCCCAGGATCTAAAAATAGATCTAAGATCTAAAAATAGATTGAACAGCTGAGCCCAGGATCTAAAAATAGATCTGGACTCTAAAAATAGATTGAACAGTTGAGCCCAGGATCTAAAAATAGATTGAACAGCTGAGCCCAGGATCTGAAAATAGATCTGGAATCTAAAAATAGATTGAACAGTTGAGCCCAGGATCTAAAAATAGATCTGGAATCTAAAAATAGATTGAACAGTTGAGCCCAGGATCTAAAAATAGATTGAACAGTTGAGCCCAGGATCTAAAAATAGATCTGGAATCTAAAAATAGATTGAACAGTTGAGCCCAGGATCTAAAATAGATTGAACAGTTGAGCCCAGGATCTAAAAATAGATCTGGAATCTAAAAATAGATTGAACAGTTGAGCCCAGGATCTAAATATAGACTGAACAGCTGAGCCCAGGATCTAAAAATAGATCTGGGATCTAAAAATAGATTGAACAGTTGAGCCCAGGATCTAAAAATAGATTGAACAGTTGAGACCAGGATCTAAAAACAGATCTAGGATCTAAAAATAAATCAAACAGTTGAGACCAGGATCTAACAATGGGTCCAGGATCTAATAATAGATAGAACAGTTGAGACCAGGATCTAAAAATAAATCCATGATCCAAAAATAGGTTGAACAGTTGAGACTAGGATCTAAAAATAGAGCCAGGATCTAAGAATAGATTGAACAGTTGAGTCCAGAATCTAAAAAATAGATCGAGCGGTTGAGAACAGGATCTAAAAATAGATCTGGGATCTAAAAATAGATTGAACAGCTGAGCCCATGATCTAAAAATAGATTTAACAGTTGAGCCCAGGATCTAAAAATAGATCTAAGATCTAAAAATAGATTGAACAGCTGAGCCCAGGATCTAAAAATAGATCTGGACTCTAAAAATAGATTGAACAGTTGAGCCCAGGATCTAAAACTAGATTGAGCAGCTGAGCCCAGGATCTGAAAATAGATCTGGAATCTAAAAATAGATTAAACAGTTGAGCCCAGGATCTAAAAATAGATTGAACAGCTGAGCCCAGGATCTAAAAATAGATTGAACAGTTGAGCCCAGGATCTAAAAATAGATCTGAAATCTAAAAATAGATTGAACAGTTGAGCCCAGGATCTAAAATAGATTGAACAGTTGAGCCCAGGATCTAAAAATAGATCTGAAATCTAAAAATAGATTGAACAGTTGAGCCCAGGATCTAAAATAGATTGAACAGTTGAGCCCAGGATCTAAAAATAGATCTGGGATCTAAAAATAGATTGAACAGCTGAGCCCAGGATCTAAAAATAGATCTGGGATCTAAAAATAGATTGAACAGTTGAGCCCAGGATCTAAAAATAGATTGAACAGTTGAGCCCAGCCTCTAAAAATAGATCGAACCGTTAAGATCTTTTATATATTACCAAACAATTGGCTTTTATAATGTGTTTGCATGTATTTTTTCCTGTAAAATTTTTGTTTGATAAACCGCTGTCTTACTTTCAAGTGGCTTACTTTCAGAAATATATATTGTTAGGGTTCTAAATAATTTTCTAGTAAAAAATAAATAAAAAAGCAGATTATTGCATGACCGTGAGAGAAGTGAGAATTGGGCGAACAGACATGTAAATGACAATAACATCCCCGGAGCGGATGCTGCCCTTTGCCGATATCCAGCACATGGAGTAGCGATTGGGAAGTGGAACCCACGTGACATGCAGTTACCAGAGAGGCCACAGGCGGCGTTATCCCGCGGCACCGATGAAGCCTACGGGAGCCATCTTGGTAGAGTCCGGCGGCGTGACGTTTCTCCGGGTATAGTACGTACGGCGTTTGCGGCAGCAAGTAGGAGGGAGGAAAAACAGCGGACCACCGAGATTTGCAGGCGAAAATGCGGAGTATTAACCTGTAATATGCTTCCACCCTCCCACTAATGGCCGACACTAAGGTAGGTAGCCGTACTGCACCTACTCATGTTCACCTCGTTCTTGTAGTAAGGACGGGTAGCGGGGTGAGGATGCCGGTGTGTGCGTGGGCCTGATATGTAGGGCCGGCCCTGTTCCTGGCAGGTGAGAGCTGCACCGGCTCACCCGGCAACCCATCTCTGAGCCCAGAGCGCCAGGAGAGTGGAGTGTAATATCCTGACCCCCATCCCCCCACGTTTCTTGTTTGGTACGGGCCAGTATGTGCAGTGTACCCAAACAAGCATACCTGCTCTTCGGGATAAACCATAGCAGACAAGAAATGGGGGGGCAGTGATCACATAGTAATGTATGTGGTGGTAGGTATGACTCCTGGGCGGCTGTAAGGAGAATGGGGGATAGTAGGTGTCATTAGACTGAATTGAGGTTGTATGGAGGTGGTGGAGCAGATATCACAAGGGTTGTCACTGAGACTTGTGAGAAGTGTATCTATTGGCCAGAGCAGTACCATGTAGGTTTGTCTCCATTGCAAGATGGCTAGAAATATTTCCTAATGGAATCTACAAACTGATGCTTCTAGATAATTGCAGACTTTATTCTTTACCCACGTATTTTTCTTTTCCACAAGGTTCACACGTGTGTGGGTCAGGATCCCGTGTGTCATCTCACACGTTCCTGACCTAAACGCACTGCTATATAACAGACGCATGACACTGGAATTGCAAATAGAAAAATGTGGCGCAAAACTGTGTGGTGCTGTGGAGTTGGAGGAAATCTTGGGTACCTGGAGTCGGCAAACAATGCACCAACTCAGACTCATTTATCTACCGACTCCACAGCCCTGGGTGCTGCAGCACCATGTGGGTCAGTGTGGCCAAGGGTTAAAAAAAAGTGTCTTGGACTCCTCCTGTAGGTTCAAATACCGGCAGAGTTCTTACATGGCACAGGGACACATGTTATGGTATAGAGGGGATATGAGAGCAGCGGAGGGGGCATTGGTACGAGCAGGGAGGAGGAGACACAGGAGAGCTGCGAATGACAGAATCGCACAAACTGACCAGTGTCAGGGCTCAGCAGCCAGGATTATAGTGGTCCGTTTGCAGAGGGGAGGGTATAGCCGGGTATACAGGGGGCCAAATTTCACAGCACAAGCACTGTGCTTTATAACATGCTTTAAGTTTAATTTTTTTTTTTTTTTGGGGGGGGGGGTTAACAAACGCTTTAACCTGTTGATTATTGATCTCTTCCATGTTTTAGTGAAGGTCAAATAGTTTGGTTCAAGCTGACTATTGCCTTCACTAATAGATGTGTGCGCCATATAAGCTGTATGTAACTTCACCTCCATACAGCATACAATGCTGTGTTCCAGCCTAGGTACACACTGCAGAACCAAATGTGATTCGCACAGGAATCTCATGCGATGCTGTGGGATTTGAGCCATTCATGTTGAATGGCTTTAATTCACACTGCATCCGCATGAGAAAGGTGCAGCATGTTTTTTTTTTTTCGTTCGCATTGGAATCGGATCACATTAGTATTTACACTCATGCAATCCCACTGCGTTTTGTGATCTGCTTTTGGGATTTTAATTGATACCCACAGCAGATCGCATCAACTCGGTGCAATTGCTATACAACAAATTAAAATGCGCAAAAATTGCATTTCCTGCACTGCATCTGTGTAAAGCAGGCCCGAGATGGAAAATTCTTATCCCATTCCTGGAACAAATTTGAGTCAGGCTGAGCATCGCTCATCCTTTTATAGGGGGCTTTATACTCTATGAATTTGTGACATCATCTGCCCATGTCTCTGCCCCAGCCAATCAGAAAGCTTTGTATTCATTCATAGAGTAAAAAACTCTCCATAAAAGGCTGAGCACTGCTGTTTTGTTGCAGGATGGAGATGGGAAGTTTTCCCCAGAAACGCATCCCTACATAGTACTAGACTGGTGTGACATCATTTCAGAGGGCGGGACCTTGTCTGACAGTGCTGTGGCTTTCCTAGAGGTGTCTGAGTCTCCCTTTGGACCTGAGGATCTCACAGCTCTCTCTGGCTCGGCTGATAGTGACTGAGAGGACTTACACAGGCACACTAGGGTTGATTTACTAAAACTGGAGAGTGCGAAATTTGGTGCAGCTTTGCTTAGAAACCAATCGGCTTCCTTTGTTGTGTTTTTTTTTTTTTTTGTCAAGGCTTAAAGCAGAGTTCCAGTTGTTTTTGTGTTTGTTAAACGTCAGCAGCTACAAAAAGTGTGACTGCTAACTTTGAATAAACGCACTTACCTGTCCCAGGATCCAGTGATGTGGTCAGTCGAACAGTCTCTTCTCCCCTGATTCGGCAATTCAACTGTGGGCACCCGGCTGTGGCAGCTTGTGGCTTTGAGTCAAGCTGCGGCTGCTGAATGGTCCAGCAGTCTAGAAGACTGGGGGGCGAAGAGGAGAACTTCCACTCGGATCACCTATGTGTCAAAACCAGGTACCCCCCCCAAAAAAAAATAACAAATGACATACCAAATATTGAAGGGAAGGGGGTGGAGGAATGCTTAAAGCAGGGTTTGACAAATTTGCTTGGAATCTAGGAGCCAGCTAAAAAAGTTAGGAGCCTGAAAACGTCCCGACGAGCTTGCACGCAGAAGCGAACACATACGTGAGTAGCGCCCGCATATATAAACGATATTCAAACTACACATGTGAGGTGTCGCCGCGATCATTAAAGCGAGAGCAATAATTTTAGCTCTGGACCTTCTCTGTAACTCCAAACAAGCAACCTGTAGAATTTTTTAAACGTCGCCTATGGTGATTTTAAAGGGTAAAAGTTTGTTGGCATTCCACGAGCGGACGCAATTTTGAAGCGTGACATGTTGGGTATCAATTTACTCGGCGTAACATTATCTTTCACAATATAAAAATAAATTCGGATAACTTTACTGTTGTCTTATTTTTTTTATTTTTTCCCCCAAAAAAGTGCCTTTTGGAATTCGAGAGTCGGTCACACTTGCATATCATGCGAATTGGATGCGATGAAATCCGAATCCATTTCACACATGTAAACCCAGCCTAAAGTCTGTGTGCCAGAATCTTGTCTTGCATAATAACGGTACACAGTTGTCGTGCAACAAACATGAACTTTGTGACGTACTATGGGGAATTTCAGCTCTTGAGCACCACCCTTGGGCCCCTTCTGCTCATTGTGTTTGGTGAGCATTGATTCTGAGCATGCGTTTATACTTTTGACTTTTGTGCGATGAATTTGTGTATTGATCATACGAAAATCAGGCGTCAAACCTCTGTCCACCGAAAATTTACTAGCCTGTTATCCAACATTGGTTGGCTGAAAGTTGGACAACAATTGTCAAAAAGGAGCTTACTAACAGTTAACAATTCCAACAATCGAACAGTGTGTACAAGGCTTTAGAGTTCTAAAAGTCTAGAGATGGACATTTGGGTTATGCGACGGCTGTGATTGGCCGCCTGCTACCGCACTGGGATCGCACACTTGGCATGGTAAGTGGTTTCAACAGGTCTGCATACATGAGGTCACTCTGCGTTAAGGCAGAGTGACCGCATATTTACCTACAGCCAGCGTCAAGGAGTTCATTGAACAAGCTGAAATCCGAAGTTGCTTGGCTACCATGCAGAACTGCACCAGGTTTTGCACACTCCTTTTTTAGTAAATCAACCCCCAGATGCTGCTGTAGGCTCTGCCAAGCTCTCATTTGTTAGTGCTTTACTATACAGAATGTTTTTATAATAACATTCATTGTTTTAAATAATATTCACTACACTTGGGCTTCTTTTTTTTTATTTTTATTCAGAAACCCCTGATTTGCGCATCTTTGCTGCATTGGTTTGCCTCCTGTTTGTGTCTCCACTGCCTGGGGTTACTTGTGCTCTGCCTGATCATTTATTATCAGTTTTCCTACGTTGATGGTATAGTAATATATTTGGTAGAGACTATAATCTCTCTAATATTGCTTGACATGGGTTGCAAATTTTGTCTTTCACACCATCTATGCATCATTATAGTCTCCCCATGTAAAGAGGTGGATTAGAGCGTATGGATATTGTTTTTTGTTTGGTTTTTCCAAGCATGTGACCACACTAGAAAGCCAATCAAAGTGTCCCCATGATTGGGAAGTCCAACCCACCTCCCAGCATTGAAGTGGAACTTAAAGTGGATGTAAACCCCAAAGTTTTTTTTATTTATTGTTTGCTTTTACAATGTAGAGTAACAGATTTCCTATCATCTGTGCCCAGTCTTGCCACAAAGAGTTAACCCAGCTCTGAGCAATCCTCCTTTATTCAGTGAGATAAAACAAACTTGCAGAGAAAAACCTTGGTCCCGACTCCCGCCCCCTTGCTGTGAATGACAGGTTATTTACATATCTCATGCACTAGCCTGAAGACGGGCATTATTTTTTTTTTTTTTTTTTTTTTTATCAAATAACTTTTTATTGAAAATGATAGCTTGCAGCATACAAAAGCATAGGATATAGCATGAGGGAAGATGTGCAAAGTAGGACACCAGTCTGCATACATTACAGGCCTTTCGGCTATAAGAGGAATGGTTGACAGCACATACTTAGAGTTAAATCTGCTATATCGTAGAGGCGTACATTATGACTCTGCAAAACATTAAACCTGAAGTGAGTCACAGGGGTACTCACGGAAGGAAGAAGAAGGAAAGGAGGAAAAGAAAAAGGGAAAGAGAAGAAAAAAAAAAAAAAAGGGGGAAAAGAAAGGGGAAGAGAGGTGTCATCGAAGCAGCTCGTTTACCTGGTTATATTGGGTCCTCCCGGAGGCGCCACGGCTCCCAGACAACGTCATGGGCTTCCAGCCTGTCCTGTATCCTAGCAGTCATTCTCTCCATCAACTCCACATCTTTGATTCTAGCGTATAAAGCCTCAGGAGTGGGGGTAGAGCAATTCTTCCAGTTAAGGGCAATGAGGCAGCGTGCAGCTGTGAGGATGTGGCGTGTTAACTTCTTGTAGGGCTTGGAGACTCTCAAGGGTGACAGGCCTAATAGGAAGAATTTGGGGCACATGGGGACCTGCATGTCTAAGAGACGGCCCAGCAGATGTTGGACTGCGGTCCAGTAGGGGAAGATCACCGGGCAGCTCCAATAGATGTGAAAGAGGGAGCCCCTGTCGGTTTGGCATCTCCAACAAAGGTCCGAGCTAGTGGGGTATATGGCGTGAAGTACGTCAGGGTCATATACCAGAAGAAAAGTACTTTGTATGAGTTCTCCTTGTACAATGTACAAAGTGAACTCTTCGCCGCCTGGGACCATATTGTCCGCCATTGCTCTGTGGAGAGTACCTCATTAAGGGCTTTTTCCCACCGGACCATATAGGAGTGCTTACCCTGGGATTCTAATCGATAGACGTTTAGTATCTTGTATATGTCGGAAATAAGGCCTTTCTGGGCTGATCCGGCCAGGATCAGGGCCTCAAAGGGTACCGGAGCGGAAAATTGCAGGTCGGGTGCTATGGATTGGGCGTAGTGGCGGATTTGCAGATAGCTGTAGAATACCTGCTGAGGGAGGTCAAATTTGGTTTGGAGGCTAGGGAAGGGCAATAGTTTGCGTGAGAGAGGATCCACTAGGGTCCCAAAATGAAATAGGTTCCGAGACGTCCACGGGTGGGACATGTGGTGGGTGAGGCTATCTGGCACTTTGGGGTTATACATAAACGAGGTCAAGAGCGAACGTTCCGAGGACAGCCCGAGCGGCCCCGACAGTCGACGCCAAAGACGTCGAAGCTGTGTCATAGATCCCAGCAAACGTTCAGGGGGAACCTCCGCGTCCGCACTCCAAAGTAGGTTATTAGGATGGATCGGGGCTAGCCATAACTTTTCGATCTCCGTCCACTTGTTGTAAGATCGTTGTGTGAACCAAGATGCTATCGCACGCAGTTGCGTAGCTTGGTAGTATTTAACAAGGTTAGGAAACGCTAATCCCCCGTCCGAGCGCGCCGCCATTAGTACTGTCTGTGGTAGGGGGCATTATTTTTTAATTTCCTCCCCTACTCCTTTTCTAAAGTCATGTGATTACTTTTCTTGATTTTGACTGGATGTTGGTGATTATAGCAGAATTCAGTGTAAGGGTAGTGTAGAGGTGGGCGGGGAGTCTACTGACATCACGACTCCACCCACCAAGCTCCAGACAACAGATCCACCCACAGAATCTGCAGTTTTCAGTTCTCATAACAGACAGAGGGGAGACATTCGACGGGTAAGGATACATGCAGGAGGCATGTACTATAATATCCTTATAGATCAGCACTATGGCAGTAGTTTAGAAAGGATAAGAGTGGCTTTACATCCACTTTAATCGATTATGAAAATAGTACTCGATTATGAAATTAATCGATTAGTTGTTTCGGCCCTAATAGGGGCTGTCCGTTAAATACAATTTGCACATTTCCCCCATCAACACACAGTGTTTGATGCAGGAATCCCTCTTGTTGGGACATTGTCTTCTCCGTACGGGGAAACCAGTGATTATTGCTAGCAGTGTATAGCCGTAATAACAGGCAAAACCCAAGATGCTGGTTGTACCCAAATTGATTGATCAATCAACTTGGTACATTCCGCTTGCCCATACATGGTACGAATATTGGCCAGTTCTTCCTGAACTGGCTGAGATTGGAACTGCGGATATGCTAACTTATTGTCATAGTTAGGGTTGTCCCGATACTAGTATCGGGACCGATACCAAGCATTTGCCCGAGTACTTGTACTCCTCCCGTGTATCCCGCTGTGTTTCTCTCTCCTTCCGTGCTCCTCCTCCACCCCCTGGAAATGTCAGGATGGAGAGCGGGGTAGGAGCCGGTAAATCTGGCTCCTTACTGTTCCGAATGGACAGTGCCAGTGATTACTGACTCTGTCTATTCACATAACTGAAACATCGTAAACTGATTAAAATGTTTCAGTTTATAAAAGAGAAGACGCTGTCTTCTAGCCATTCATTTTTAGCGCAGCTGATGCTGCTGAGAAAGGGACTGGGCAACACGTGTTCCCCAGTCTCAAGGGGAGATGTCAGAGCTCTGTTAAGACCCCCGATATCTCACCAAAGCCCCCCAACAGGACTGAAAAAAAAAAAATATTGTAGAAAATAAAAACACTGACACGGTCCACCCCCCTTAAAAAAAAGATAGCTTTATAAATAAATTTGTAAAAAAAATGTTTCTAAATTGTTAAAGATAAAAAAAAAAACTGACACGTGTCGCTGTATTCGGTATCGGCGAGTACTTGGAAAAAAAAGTATCGGTATTTGGTCTTAAAGTGGTATCGGGACAACCCCTAGTCATAGTAGACTGGATTCTTTGACTAGTGTCAGATTCAGTTTTATCTAATTTTTGTTCATCAGATGTAGGGCTTGTTGCAAACATCAGCACATTATGCCTTCAGCCCAGACTCTAGAAACAGCAGTACACTGATCTCAGTGAGAGGCTGTGCAGGTGGGGGTGTGTCAGAACTAGGGATTGACCGATATTGTTTTTTTGGTACCGATACGATACCAATATTTCGTACATAAAAAAAAAAAAAAATTAAAACTGTCATTTTATATTTTTATGTTTTTACTCACTGTTATTGCTGTCAAGGAATGTAAACATCCCCTGTGACAGTAATAGGCATTGACAGGTACTCTTTATGGAGTCTGGACTCTTTGCACTTTTGATCTGCATTTTTGAATACTTTTTTATTTTTTATACTGGCGCCTTTAAGATGCCAGTAATCCAGAAAGTGATGTCATGACACTGCTTCCGGATTAATAGATCCAAGATCTTTGGCCAGCCAGAGGATGTGCTGGCTGCATTGCTCAGGCCTCCCGAATAGACAGGGGAGGCAACCCGGCCTTGAAGCAATATCCGTCTAGTTTGATACCACCTACCTAGAGAACTGACTACAATGTGCTCACCTGTTTAGTGTGGTCAGTTTTTAATAGGAAAGGAGGACTGGCAGGAACAGCAGGGATTTCGCACAAAGGAAGCAATACAAAGAGAACGGAATACTTTCTTATACAAGTGCATGGTACAGAAAACGCATATCAGGAATATGATGTGATGGGTAACAAATACTTTAAGCATCGCATGCTGGGGCCTAGAGCTGCACAATTCTGGCCAAAATGAGAATCAAGATTTTTTGGCTTAGAATAAAGATCACAATTCTCGTGGCATAAAATCTGTTACATTGTACAAAAAAAAAAATGGGGGAACTACTGGTTAGGTGGTGGTATTATTATTATTATTATTCAATAAAGTAATTTTTTTCTGACATTTGTTGATTTCAAGTTAAAATCTTTTTTTTTTTTTTTTGCTATAAAATACTTCGAACACCCCAAACACACATATACATACATTTTTATATTATACAACCCACACATATGTATATGTGTGTGTTGTATAATATAATATAAAAATGTATGTATATGTGTTTTGTGTTTTCAAAGTAATTTTATAGCAAAACAAAAAAAAAAAAAGATTTTAACTTGAAATCAACAAATGTCAGAAAAAGGTTTAGTGTTTTAACTACTTCAGACCCGCGCTATCGTCTAATGACGGCAACAGCGCGGGTCTGAATATCCAACATGCCCTCTTTTGACGGCCGCCCCTTTGGGCGTTCCCAGCGTGCGCTGTAGAGCGTGCTGCGGGGAAGCCCTGTGTTGTCCGTGTCCCTTGGACACGGCCAATCACAGATCGCGGCGAACGGCCAGTCAGAGTGGCCGTTTGCGATGCGATCTGTGCGGCGAATGAGAGATGCTCTCATAGATCATCTCTCATTGCCGTTTTACACAGAGACAGCATCCTGTCTCTGGAGAGGAGGAGACCGATCTGTGTTCCTTGTACATAGGGACACAGAGCGGTCACCCCCACAGTCACTCCCCCCACAGTTAGAACACACCTAGGATACATTTAACCCCTTCCTCACCCCCTAGTGTTAACCCCTTCAATGCCAGTCACATTTATACAGTAATTAGTGCATATTTATAGCACTGATCGCAGTATAAATGTGAATGGCGCCAAAAATGTCCGATGTGTCCGCCATAACATCGCAGTACCAATAAAAATCGCAGATCGCCGCCATTTCTAGTTAAAAAAAAAAAAATTCTCTCCCCTATTTTGTAAGCGCTATAACTTTTGCGCAAACCAGTGGCTTATTGCGATTTTTTTTTTTTTTTAATTTTTTACCAAAAATATGTAGAAGAATACGTATTGCCCTAAACTGAGAAAAACTTGTTTTTTTTTTTTTAAATTGGGATATTTATTATAGCAACAAGTAAAAAATATTGTATTTTTCTTCAAAATTGTCGCTCTTTTTTGTTTATAGCGCAAAAAATAAAAACCGCACATGCGATCAAATACCACCAAAAGAAAGCTCTACTTGTGGGGAAAAAAGAACGTCAATTTTGTTTGGGAGCCACGTCGCACGACCGCGCAATTGTCAGTTAAAGCGACGCAGTGCCGGAAGCTGAAATTTCACCTGGGCAGGAGGAGGGTGTATGTGCCCAGTAAGCAAGTGGTTAAAGTGGTTGTAAACCCACTTTTGGAAAAAAAAAAATAACACCTGCAAGACAAAGACATAATGAACTAGTATGCATAGCATACTAGCTCATTATGTAATACTCACCTGGGTTCGAAGCCCCTGCTGCAGTGCCTGACACAGCACTGGCCAGCGACGTCATCCCGGAGTTGCTTCCGGGTATCGGGGCACTGGCACTGTGATTGGCCGGAGCTGAGATGTCATGCCGATGGTCACGGCATGACCTCCTTTTAGAAATGGCATGATCGCTATTTGTTTCTAAAGTGCGCATGCACCGTAAACATCGATGCATGTCTTTATTGTAAATATCACCTAAACCGTGGAGATTTAGAAGATATTTCCAGCACCTACAGGTAAGCCTTAATCTAGGCTAACCTGTAAGTAAAAGTGGTTGTACACGGTGTACAACCACTTTTAAGTTGTTAAACTTAACTCATTTACACACCGAAGTCTATTCCTTTGATCTAAAGGACGTAGAACAATCGGGAAATACTTTGTCAAGATCGCAACGGGAAAAAAAATCATGACGATTAATCGTGCAGCTCTACTGGGACCACTGCTTATTTACCACATTCGTATCTTTTTGTTTTTGTGAACTGACTTTTAATCATGTGGCATACCAACAATTTTTTGTTCTACGCGGTAAATATTGCATAAAGCAATAGTGAATTGACATTTTCAGAACCTTGTGGTATTTAAGAAAAAAAAGGCCTAAATACTGCATGCAATCTGGTTCTGTGAATGGAGCTCATTATCGTCACCATTGCATTTGTACAGAAGCAGGTTTACTCCAGGATATTAACCAACTCTATCCAGCTAACCGAAAACCAATAGAAATGCCCATTTTTTTTTTTTACATTAAGCAACGGCAGTGTGATAAACCTTTCCTCCTCCGTTTACTTCCTGGGTTTCTTTTTTAGGTATTCACATCATCCCCTGTGGTATGGTCAGTGTTGTAACTAACGGCGTTTAAATAAACGCCGTTAGGTAACGATACCCCTTTTGTCGGTAACGAGTATTCTACCAGATTACTCTTCCCCCTCACGGCAACGCCGCTCCCATTACTGGGGCGGCGTTATCGTAATTACTTACCTTTGTCAGCACCAGCCGTCGCCGTCTATTATTCGAAAGCCGCGCCTCCTCGGGCTGTTCCGTTTTCCCAGCAGAGTCTCTGTTTAGTGTTCAGCCTATCACGGATGCCTTCTCATCGTCAGCCTCGGACGATGACAAGGCATCCGTGATAGGCTGAACACTAAACAGAGGCTCTGCTGGGAAAATTACTGTTCCGCCTATCACGGAAAAGCCTGAGGAGGAGGCGCGGCTTTCGAATAATGGAGGATGGCCGCCGACGTCTGACATCCTCGCCGCCGCCGATGTCTGTCTGACATATGGTGAACAGGAGAAGGTAGGGGGATCGTCGTCGAGGCATTTTACAGGCACAGTGACTCACTGTGCCATCATTCATGCCTCACTCACTGTGCCATCATTCATGCCTCACTCACTGTGCCATCATTCATGCCTCACTCACTGTGCCATCATTCATGCCTCACTCACTGTGCCATCATTCATGCCTCACTCACTGTGCCATCATTCATGCCTCACTCACTGTGCCATCATTCATGCCTCACTCACTGTGCCATCATTCATGCCTCACTCACTGTGCCATCATTCATGCCTCACTCACTGTGCCATCATTCATGCCTCACTCACTGTGCCATCATTCATGCCTCACTCACTGTGCCATCCCCCCCCCCCGACATGGACGCGGGGGGGGGAGCCGACATGGACGCGGGGGGGGGGAGCCGACATGGACGCGGGGGGGGAGGAGAGCCGACATGGGGGGGAGCCGACATGGACGCGGGGGGGAGCCGACATGGACGCGGGGGGGGGAGAGCCGACATGGGGGGGGAGCCGACATGGACGCGGGGGGGGGAGGCCGACATGGGGGGGGGAGAGCCGACATGGGGGGGGGGGAGAGCCGACATGGGGGGGGGGAGAGCCGACATGGGGGGGGGGAGAGCCGACATGGGGGGGGGGGGAGAGCCGACATGGGGGGGGGGGGAGAGCCGACATGGGGGGGGGGGAGAGCCGACATGGGGGGGGGGGAGAGCCGACATGGGGGGGGGGGGGAGAGCCGACATGGACACGGGGGGGGGGGGGGGAGAGCCGACATGGACACGGGGGGGGGGGGAGAGAGCCGACATGGACACGGGAGGGGGGGGGGGGAGAGCCGACATGGACACGGGGGGGGGGGAGAGAGCCGACATGGACACGGGGGGGGGGGGAGCCGACATGGACACGGGGGGGGGGGGGAGAGAGCCGACATGGACACGGGGGGGGGGGAGCGAGCCGACATGGACACGGGGGGGGGGAGAGAGCCGACATGGACACGGGGGGGAGCCGACATGGACACGGGGAGAGCGGGAAGCACGGGGAAGGTTCACCACCGCATCACCGCTCGTAAAAAAAAGTATTCTATTTAAGAATCAGGAGTATTTGTGCGAGTACCAGTACTAGCGCAAATACTCGGCATCGGTCCTGGTACCGATACTAGCAGCGGTATCGGGACAACCCTAGTGTTTGCAGTCAAGACCAAGGAGTAAGGTAATTGAAGCACAATGAACTGTTTTTGAATTTTATTTTTACTTGGAGTTTGACTTTTTAGTAGACTCACTGCAATGTACTTCAACAGAAGTACTCTATGGAACAGAGGCTTATTTTATTGTGAACATATCTAGGGAAGAATAATCTTCTCTGGACAGGTTTAAGTGATCTTGATGGGGCCGTAATTGAAGATTGCCAATGCAAATTATTATGTATTGCTAGGCAGAGAACTCCCTTCGCCCTGACCAGCCAGGCAGATCTGTTGATTATTGCCTGCTCTCCACAAACATTTCCTAATTTAATCACAGGGTGTGGCTTGTTTCCAACAAAAAGTAGCCCCTGTTGTGATTAATAACCGTGCAGGAGTATTGATTACAGCAGATTCAAGATTGACCTGATTATTTATATGGCGATTGAAAAGCAAAACAATTCTTTCATTTAAAACAATCTGACTTAGAAGATCTAAGGCCCCATGCACACGAGAAGCAAATGCAAACACATCTGAACTCACGTTTTCAAAAGCAAAAACCGGCGTTTAAAACACCGGTTTTTGCCGCAAATTTTGCGGCGTTTTACCGCGTTTGCGGCTATCAGCGTTTATAGCACAGACATTGTATACCCTCCCAAAGCTCTGAAAGCTATATATTTTTAACTATTTCTGCCATTTTCAACAGAAAGAGCAGCAGCAGCAGCAGACTTTCATATGCAGACTTGCATACTTTCATTTGATTCTTCTTTTTTGAAATGGATCCCATATTGAATATATGCCAAGAAATTGTCCATACATTGCTCTTGCTGAGGCTTCAACGCCGTCGCAAACTACGGGAGAGATCCGTTGGCAGAGCTTGTCACTATTGGACCCATCCGTTGATGGCACAGAGATTTTCAGTTGGCTATTTTACCAATATGTATGTCCAGCTGCGTACTTATCCAGAGAAATTTTTCGAATTTTTCAAATTTTCGAATTTTTCAAATTTTCGAATTTTTCAAATGTCTAAGTACAAAAATTGGAAAATTTTGAATTTCTAATTTTTCAATTTTAGAAATTTGGAAATTCACATTTTTGACTTTTCACATTTTTGACTTTTCACATTTTTGACTTTTCACATTTTTGACTTTTCACATTTTTGACTTTTCACATTTTTGACTATTCACATTTTTGACTTTTCACATTTTTGACTTTTCACATTTTTGACTTTTCACATTTTTGACTTTTCACATTTTTGACTTTTCACATTTTTGACTTTTCACATTTTTGACTTTTCACATTTAAAAATTCGAAATTTAGAAAATTTTGAAATTTCGAAATTTGATTGTCCACTTGCCATGTCACCTGGCCACGTCACCTGCCACACGTTGTGGATTGTCCACTGGCCACTTCACCTGCCACAAGTTGTGGATTGTCCACAATGCAATGCAAGCAATTACAGTTGTTTAGGTTTTTTCATTTGCCATCATTTTTGAGATTTCTAATGTAAAAAAAAGGTCACCTTTAAAAACGCCTATAAACGAAATCACGGCAAAACGCCGGTACCGTGTTTTGGCGCGATTTGCGTCTGAAACACGAAAACGCCAAAAGCGTCTGAACCCTTTTTTTTGCTTCTGAAAAAACGAGCCTAAACCCAACTGCTTTAAAACGCAAAAAAAACGTGAATGTGTGCATGGACACATAGGATAACATTAAATGTGTTCAGGGGCAGTTGAAAAAAATGCCTCTGAACTCGAGTTTACCAGCGTCTTGTGTGCATGGGGCCTTAATGATACGTGTGAGTATGTGTAGGTTTTGTTTAATGCATCACTTTATATAAAAAAAAAAAAAATAGAATCCCTTAAAGTTGTATTTAACCCAAAAGCAAACATATTTCAGCTTTGTTAGGCTTTTTTTTCTAATAACCTGATGATTCAGCATGTCTGTTTTTCACAGGAACAAGCTCTCCAGCAGAATGTGTCTAAATATTCTAGTAGATCTAACACTCGCCTTCCCCCAGATTAACTGCTGCTATCAAAAGGTGCCCCTGTGCTCCTTCATACAGAGTGGGGGATCTTTAATATAGATGTTACTGGCCAGATCACCAGGTGAAAACAAGAGGGAAAAGCCTAAAGTAGGGTGTACACTATGAGAAAATCAGAAGAAAAACTCCATTTGAGGCACGCATATTTGCATAGCGTGTACACGTTGTTAGACACCCAATTTCAACCTTTAAAACAATTATTTTTGAAAGGACTAACGCTAAAAAATTTCTCATACGTGAACAGAACTAACGCTTTTCTTTTCATTTGTTTTTTGTAAGTTTTCCTCATGCATGCCGGGGCATTATAAAAACACCAGTATTGTTAGCTGTAGATTGAGTTTTGCGGTAATGGTTTTTGAGTGTTAAGCGTATTTTTTAAATTTTGCTAAAAAAAAAAAAATCTACTCCCACAAAAGCTTATGACTCAAAAATGCTGATAAACTCAGAATATCTGTGATTTCATAGATTTATATAATTTTTAAGGTTTTATCAGCATTGGAGAGTTTTCACGGCTGAAAAACTCCTCTTAAAACCACTAGTTCTGTGGGTTTTTTTCCCAGCCAAAAACGGTGATAAATAAGCCTGTGTACATAGACACGTAGGATAACAAGCTGGGGAGTTTACTGGCTGCTGAAAAAAAATACATCTGAAGCTAAAACATCGACTGTAAAAACATCCAATATACATGATGCCTAAGGGTTATATGGATAGTTGGTACATTTTAGGCATGTTTGTTTTAACCACTTCATTACCGAGCCTGTTTTTCAGATTCGGTGCTTACGAGACTAAAACAGTTTTTTTTGCTAGAAAATTATTTAAAACCCCCAAACATTATATATATTTTTTTTTCTAACACCCTAGAGAATAAAATGGCGGTCATTGCAATACTTTTTCTCACACCGTATTTGCGCAGCGGTCTTACAAGCGCACTTTTTTTGGAAAAAATTCACTTTCTTGAATTAAAAAATAAGACAACAATAAATTTGGCCCAATTTTTTTATATATTGTGAAAGATGATGTTACGCCGAGTAAAATGATACCCAACATGTCATGCATAAAAATTGCGCCCGCTCGTGGCATGGCGTCAAACTTTTACCCTTAAAAATCTCGATATGCGACGTTTAAAAAATTCTACAGGTTGCATTTTTTGAGATGACGAGGAGGTCTAGGGCTAGAATTATTGCTCTCGCTCTAACGATCGCGGCGATACCTCACTTGTGTGGTTTGAACACCGTTTTCATATGCGGGCGCTACTCGCGTATGCGTTTGCTTCTGCGCGCGAGCTCGTCGGGACGGGGCACTTTAAAAAAATTTTTTTTTGGTTTTTATTTTTATTTATTTTATAATTTTTAACACTGAAAAAAAAAAAAAAATTATCACTTTTATTCCTATTACAAGGAATGTAAACATCCCTTGTAATAGAAAAAAGCATGACAGGTCCCCTTATATATGAGATCTGGGGTCAAAAAGACCTCAGATCTCATATTCAGGCTTAAATGCAAAAAAAAAAAATAAGTCAAAATGTAAACATATTAAATGTCTCTTTAAGACGCTGGGCGGAAATGACGTTTTGACGTCACTTCCGCCCAGCAGAGAGAGGGGGACGGCTGAGGGACATTTTTTCCCTCAGTCACATCCCCGGACAGACAACGAGCGGACCCGATCGCCTCCGCCGCTACCGACGGCTACGGTAAGCGGCGGAGGGCGCGGGAGAGCGGCGGGAGGGGGGGGCACCCTCTCCCGCCGCCGGTAACGGCGATCTCGCGGCGAATCCGCCGCGATGACCGCCGTTATCGTTAACAGGACCGCCCCACGAAGAGATGGATATCTCGGTTGTGGCAGCAGCTGCTGCCGTTACCGAGATATCCATCTTCAAAAACGTGACGTCTTTGGACGTGGGGCAGGTCACAAGTGGTTAAAAGCCCCCTTTGTATAGACATCCAAAAGCTGTGAGACTGCTGCTATTTTTGATGTGACATCAGAATGCCCCTTTAATCATCCCCCAGCTGCTAAAGTGATGGTGGTGTTAGTGAGAGGAAACGGGAGCTGGGCCAGCATATACCGTTAACACACACACGCTCATTATGAAATACTTGCCTTAGAATGAGGCCCCAGCAGCTTCGCCCGGCCAGATTAAATTCTATTTTGCCTAGTCTACCAGGCAAAAAAGGACTTTGATTTCTTCATTCCTCTGGCAGCTGGTTCAACACTTTCTCCAACACTTTGGGTTGTGTGTGGGTCCTCGTTATCCTTATAATACAGAACTATCAGTTCTGCACTGTAAGTGATGTCAGTTTTGACCACTGGACGAAAGGCCAAAGAGGAGGTTTTGGGGACTGGTTGTGTGGAAGAAGGAACTTGTGGGGGCGTGGTTTAACCAACTGCTGTGTGTGGGGAGCCCCATTTCAATTGTAATTCCTCAGTGTTCAGCTTTTAAAGGGGAAGTATAGCCATAAGTTTATTTTTTTTGGCTGTACTTCTCCTATAGATCACAGGAGTGCAGTTGGTTCTGTGGCCTGTTTTCAGCTGACTGTGGACTAAATATGACATCACAGTGCCGGTCCAGGCTCTGAAAATATCCCAACCATATGGTTGAGATCCACCCAGATGACTGGACCAGCAGCTTTCAGAGCGCTGCTGAGTCACCAGCTCCCCGAAAGCTGAAAACCGAGCTGAGCACTCGGCAGTGTTTGGTCGCTCAGTTCTTTTTCTTAGCCAGCAGGGGACAGATGCTATATCACACAGATGCCGCGGATATTGCAGCGATCTTTTGCCGGAAGTGGGAGAAAATACCTGGATTAGATGGGTATCTGATAACCCCCACCCCCCCCCCAAAAGGTTCCAAATGTGACACCGGAAGGGGGGGAGGAACCAGAAAAGTGGAAGTTCCATTTCTGGATGGAACTCCGCTTTAACAAGGGTGTGTAGACTTTTTATATCCACTGTATGTGTGTGTGTGTGTCGAAGCAATTCCCAAATTAAAATGACTTTACTCATTTATTCCTATTGTTTATAAACTTTTGTACTTTCCTTACACCAACAGCCTTCCTGTTTTGTTCTGCAGAAAAATGCTTGGTGATCTTGGCTGTATGAAAATTGTTTTTATATAGAAATGTAAAAAAAATAAAAAATATTTGCTATTTTATATTTATAACTGATGCTTGCCATGTTTTATCTTTCCCCCTTTTTTTTTTTTTATTCTAATACTTTACTCTCTTCTCTTCCTACCCCCCTTTTTTTTTCTCTCTACAGGAAGGAACAAAGCTTCAAGAACCACAATGCCTGCCTAATGATTACTCCTCTTAAGCTGAATACATTGTGATTTCCAGTAATAGAGACAGTATTTCTGAAGGCTGTCTACATTAATGAAAAGAGCAATGTAGTCAGCTTAACTGAATCATCTGAGTTCCCAGTTGAAAAATGCTTTATACAAGCTGGACATTCTCCTTTTTAAAGCTAAAATTAGTAATTTAAGTACATACTTTGTTTAGTTTTTAGATTTAGTATTAAGCATGGAGCAATGTGAGGATATCCCCCCTCCCCCTGATGAACCTGAATGCAAGGAAATGGAGTTCACACCTGCTTGTCCCCCACCACTGCCGCCAAATGAAGAGCCTCCACCACCTCCCCTGCAAACGTCCAGTGACGCAGAGGTAATGGACGTTGGCTCTGGTGGTGATGGACAGTCACAAACCCCAGCTGAGGACCTGCAGCTAAACAACGGAGAACAGCTACTTACTAAAGGGTCGTCTACATACAAGAGTCATCCTACAGTACTAGATCCATTGCAAAGTGGCCAAAGCCCCAGAACTGCTCGCCATGCCCCACCAGTTAAGAGGTTTACCCCTGATCTTAAGTTACTTAAAGATGTTAAAATTAGTGTAAGCTTTACAGAGAGTTGTAAAAGCAAAGATAGAAAGGTGCTTTACACTGGAACAGGTTCAGAGAGTCCGACAGACTTAGGTAGCAATAAAACTGTCAATGGAGACTTGCATGTTTGTCCTTTTGCTGATAGTACCAATGGTGAAATTTTGGGTAATGATGAAATTGCAAGTAACAGAAATGAAGATCCAGAAACCGATCAGGAGAATAAAGTGGAATACGCTGTTCTGGATGATCTTGAGGATTTTACAGAGAATGTGATGGATGTGGATGAGGATGGAATTGAATTTGTATCAGAAACTGTCCTACAGAGTGATAAGAACGAAGATGAATCTCTTATTTACAACTATGAGGTATGTTTGTAATCCTAACCAAACCTATTCCTTACTAATTACTAACATTTCATTTGTTATTTGAG
Organism: Rana kukunoris; assembly: GCA_029574335.1. Taxonomy (NCBI): domain Eukaryota; kingdom Metazoa; phylum Chordata; class Amphibia; order Anura; family Ranidae; genus Rana; species Rana kukunoris. The sequence goes on along the minus strand of CM056049.1, from coordinate 215,941,902 downwards.
CAGCCTGCCTGTGTATTGAATTTTTGTGCTTTGTCATATGCATCCTAACCATGCGCTGGTCAGATATGTTAACTGTATTTTCTCAGTTGTATCTTAGTGTTGTGCATTGTAGACCCATTCTTTGCCATCTTTAGCTCCAGAGTGGAGGTACATGTGTGTGATAAGTGTAAAGGGGATTTTACCTCTCCCACCTTTTGGAAGAGGGGACGTGCCTGATAGTTTGTTTTGCAGGATGATTTTGATAATGATGTGGATGCACTGTTGGAAGAGAGTCTTCATACTCCAAAAAAGAGAAGGCTAGACGAGAAATTCGATGAAGACAGTGACCACCATTCTGATGGGGATTCCGGTGTTCAACCAATGATAACCAGGATAAAAACTGTTCTGAAAAGTAAGCAACTTCATGTGCTATGCATCAACTGTAATTGCTAAAGCATAGAAACTTCTACACCTTCTAAGAAGCTGAATGAATGCACTGAGCAGCTTCTCAACCTATAGCAAAGGAGGAGGAAGCAGTAAGATTCAGAAATGGTTTAGTGAGATTCTGTTGTTTTTTTATACCCATTGCTTTAGCACTTAAGACCCAGACCAAAATGGAGGTAAAGGGCCAGGCTCCTTTTTGTGATTCGGCACTGCGTTGCTTTAACTGACAATTGCTCGGTCGTGCGACGTGGCTCCCAAACAAAATTGGCGTCCTTTTTTCCCCCACAAATAGAGCTTTCTTTTGGTGGTATTTGATCACCTCTGCTGTTTTTTATTTTTTGCGCTATAAACAAAAATAGAGCGACAGTTTTGAAAAAAATATATTTTTTACTTTTTGCTGTAATAAATACCCCCCCCCCAAAAAAAATTTTATATATATATATATATATATATATATATATATATATATATATATATATATATATATATATATATATATATATATATATATATATATATATGTGTATATATGTATATGTATGTATGTTTCCTCAGTTTAGGCCGATACATATTCTACCTTTTATTTTTTAAATCGCAATAAGCGTTTATCGATTTGGTTTGCGAAAAATTTATAGCGTTTACAAAATAGGGGATAGTTTTATTGCATTTTTATTAATTATTATTTATTTTTTTTACTACTAATGGCGGCGATCAGGGTTTTTTTTTTTTTTTTTTTTGTGACTGCGACATTATGGCGGACACATCAGACAATTTTGACACATTTTTGGGTCAGTTTCACAGCAAAAAATACATTGTGTACTGTGAAAATGACAATTGCAGTTTGGGAGTTAACCACTAGGGGGCGCTGAAGGGGTTAAGTGTGACCTCATATGTGTTTCTAACTGTAGGGGGACGGGGCTGGACGTGTAACATCATTGATTGCCTTTCCCTATATCAGGGAACAGACGATCAATGACAGTGCCACAGTGAAGAACAGGGAAGCTGTGTTTACACACAACTCTCCCCGTTCAGCTCCGGGGACCGATCGCAGGACTCCGGCGGCGATCGGGTCACGGAGCTTCGGGGCCCGCGACCCACGGCTGGGCACTTAGAGGACGTACAGTTACATGCTTGTGCCATTCTGCCGATGTATATGTGCAGGAGGCGGTCCTTAAGTGGTTAAATGTCATGTTTTTATGTGTTCTGTATTCAGCAGGATAAAGGGGGGGGGGCTAAGGTAAACTGTTTTAAGACCTCATTCACTGAGGTGCTGTTGTACAGCATGAGTCAGCCAGTTACATGGCTATAGCTGCTTGTAGGAAGCCTATGCAACTCTAATAGGATGTTGTACAGACATAGCTGATCATCCTAATTTGACAGGCTTGCACATATGCTGCCTGTATGTAACTCCTGGCCACTCTAGCTGCCTAAACAAATTAGTAATTTAATTCATGCGGTATGGGCCATAGCACCCCTGTGAATGAGACCTGTTAATGCTTGCCATATTTTTTTTTTTTTTCCCTTATCTAAACTTCATTATGTAGGTCGAGGACGTCCTCCAACTGAACCCTTGCCTGAAGGATGGATAATGACATTCCATAATTCCGGCATTCCTGTCTACCTGCACAGAGAAACACGAGTGGTGACCTGGTCCAGACCTTACTTCCTGGGAACTGGAAGCATCAGAGTATGTGTTCTCAAGGAACATCTGCTTTTAACTATTAGATGAATTGTTAGACTTAGTCTTTTTTTTAAATATGGACTTTATTAGCTGTTTAATGCACTTTTGTTTATTACTAATGGGCGCTTGTTGTTCCTGTCTCCTTTGGTATCAAAAGAGATGAGTCTTGATCTTTCTCCTGAACGCTAAGTGGTTTTCCTCTAATCAAATTCTGGTTGGTAAAGCGTTCCATAGTCTGGGACCTTGGACCGCGAATCTCCTTTCTCCTTTGGACTTGTAGTTGGCTTTTGGTATCTGGAGGAGATTTTGATGGGTGGATCACAAAACGTGATTGGGATTATGAGCTTTTATTTTTTCGCATAGATAATGGGGGGCATTCCCATGGATACATCTATGCGTTAGACAGAGTGCTTTAAAAGTGATTCTGTCTTTTACTGGTAGCCGCTAGCGGGCGTATTTTGAACGACTTGTAGACGATCGATTTGGTACTTGGGGAGTCCAAGGTAAAGGGCATTTGCATAGTCCAATCTTGAGTTTACAATTGCTCCCACCATGACCACTATGTCTTCCCTGGGAATAAAAGGAGTATGTCTGCGTAGTAGGCGCAGCAGATGGTGAGATCCGCTGACTACTGACCCTTTGTGCGTCCATTGTCATGTAGGAGTCGAAGATGACCCCAAAACTTTTGACTTTGGCGCTAGGTATGATGATTTTGCCCAGAATGGGCGGGGGTGTCCAGGTTGTTGCAAGTTGATTCATACGCTTGGCGTGAAACAGGAGAAGTTCTGTTTTCGCTACGTTGAGTTTAAGATAACTCTTTGTCATCCAGTCCTCTATCAAAGAGAGGCATGTCTCTAGATTGAGGTGATGATCCTTTTTATTGCAAATGCGGAAATACAGTTGCGTGTTGTCTGCATATGAGTGGTAAAGCAGTTTTTGGCTGCTAATAATCTCAAAAATTACTAAGCAGGTGCATCCGCATGTGCCATTTAAAAATGTTCTGTTGCATTTCTGCTTCAAAGTGGGGATTTGTGCCTCAGAAGCTTGCTTTTTATTTTCACTGCAGTTAGCCTATTAAAGGTATTAGGCCCCATGCACACGAAACGCTGGTAAACTCGAGTTCAAAGGCATTTGGGCATTTTTTTTAACTGCCCCTGAACATATTTAATGTTATCCTATGTGTCCAGGCACACATTCACGTTTTTTTGTGTTTTAAAGCAGTTGGGTTTAGGCTCGTTTTCGCAGAAGCAAAAAAATGGGTTCAGACGCAAAGGTTTTCGCGTTTCAGAAACAAATGGCGGCAAAACGCGGTACCGGCGTTTTGCCGCGATTTCGTTTATAGGCGTTTTTAAAGGTGACCTATTTTTTTACATTAGAAGTCTCAAAAATGTTGGCAAATGATGAAAAACCATTAAAAAAAACTTAAAACAACTATAATTGCTTGCATTGCATTGTCCATCCACAACTTGTGGCAGCTGACGTGGCCAGGTGATTTGGCAGCTGACGTGGCCAGGTGATTTGGCAGCTGACGTGGCCAGGTGATTTGGCAGCTGACGTGGCCAGGTGATTTGGCAGCTGACGTGGCCAGGTGATTTGGCAGCTGACGTGGCCAGGTGATTTGGCAGCTGACGTGGCCAGGTGATTTGGCAGCTGACGTGGCCAGGTGATTTGGCAGCTGACGTGGCCAGGTGATTTGGCAGCTGACGTGACAATTGGACAATCCACAACTTGTGGCAGCTGACGTGGCCAGGTGATTTGGCAGCTGACGTGACAATTGGACAATCCACAACTTGTGGCAGCTGACGTGGCCAGGTGATTTGGCAGCTGACGTGGCCAGGTGATTTGGCAGCTGACGTGGCCAGGTGATTTGGCAGCTGACGTGACAATTGGACAATCCACAACTTGTGGCAGGTGACGTGGTCAGGTGACGTGGCCAGTGGACAATCCACAACTTGTGGCAGGTGACGTGGACAATCCACAACTTGTGGCAGGTGAGGTGGCCAGGTGACGTGGCCAGTGGACAATCCACAACTTGTGGCAGGTGAGGTGGCCAGGTGACGTGGCCAGTGGACAATCCACAACTTGTGGCAGGTGAGGTGGCCAGGTGACGTGGCCAGTGGACAATCCACAAGTTGTGGCAGGTGACGTGGCCAGGTGATTTGGCTGCTGACATGGCCAGGTGACGTGGCCAGATGACATGGCAAGTGGACAATCCACAACTTGTGGCAAGTGGACAATCCACAAGTTGTGGCAGGTGACGTGGCCAGGTGATTTGGCTGCTGACATGGCCAGGTGACGTGGCCAGATGACATGGCAAGTGGACAATCCACAACTTGTGGCAAGTAGACAATCCACAACTTGTGGCAGGTTACGTGGCCAGTGGACAATCCACAACTTGTGGCAGGTGAAGTGGCCAGTTGATGTGACGGGTAACGTGGCCAGTGGACAATCCACAACTTGTGGCAGATGACGTGGCCAGTGGACAATCCACAACTTGTGGCAGGTGACGTGGCCAGGTGATGTGGCAGCTGACATGGCCAGATGACGTGGCAAGTGGAGAATCCACAACTTGTGGCAGGTGACGTGGCAAGTGGAGAATCCACAACTTGTGGCAGGTGACGTGGCCAGTGGACAATCCACAACTTGTGGCAGGTGACGTGGCCAGGTGATGTGGCCAGTGGACAATCCACAACTTGTGGCAAGTGGACAATCCACAGCTTGTGGCAAGTGACACGCTAAATACAAGTATACTGCTGCTCTTTCAGCTGCTACTCACAAAATGGCTGAAATGGTTAAATAATATTGTTTTTTGAGCTTAGGGAGGGTCTTATGATGTTTTTTAACTAAACCCTTATAAATGCGGCAAAACGCCGCAAAATTCGCTGCAAAAAACTGCGTTTTAAATGCCGGTTTTTGCCTTTGAAAACGTGTGTTTAGATGTGTTTGCATTTGCGTCTCGTGTGCATTGGGCCCCTCAATTACTTTTGTAATGTTTACAAACACTGGATTGTTTCAGTTAAATTTCAGTGTGTGTGTGTGTGTGTGTTTTTTTTTTTTTATGAAGAAGATACATACTATGTTTTCTTACCTGCCTGATCACAATGTACATTGAGTTGCGCATGCATTGTTCAGTGAACGATTTTGGTATCTGTCCAGATAACTGAAAATGCACCAGGAATAACATCAGCCCGGCCGATCAAAATGGCCAAAGATCAGAACCCAGATTAAGAGAGAAAAATGAAAAGCAAAAATAAATATTCATAATCACCTAGGTGGATGCTGCATCTGTCCCCCGCCACCTTGTAGACCGAGAACCGAGTGATCAAAGACGGCTCATGTTTCTGTTCTCGGGCTTCAGTGATGAGTGAGCCAGCGACTGCTCTGCCCCGTCCAACACTCACTGGAGTGCTAGGCTGTGCAGGAAATGGGAGTTGGAATCTCTCCAGAGCCTGAACCAACTAAGTGACTTTAGTCCTCTGTCGGCTGAATACAGTTTACAGGAGTGCAGAACCAAGTGGCCCATAGGAGAAGTAGGGCTAAAGGAGCCTTGGCTTTCTCCTTAAGACTGGTTGGACATCTGCAGCCAGAGAGGGAACGCATCACTGCAGTCAGGGGCGGACTGACAACTCATGGGGCCCCCGGGCAATAGAAGATTATGGGGCCCCCGCGCTTACAGATGGCCACCAAGCCAGGTGGCAGTACAGAGGCGGAACAATGTAAATCTCCTGCGCTCCGGTATTTCTTGCTTATGGGGACATACAATTCAATTGTACAGTGTCTTTCCAAAGTCTTGCAGCCCTCCTTAGAATCGTGGGAATTCAAAGGAACTAAAAAAGAAAAAAGAATGGAGGGCGCACCGACCTAGTGTGATACTGTTACACAATTTTTATTAAAATACTAAAATCAATAGTTATACTCACAAAAATGAGTTAAAGACAATCCAACAGCGCCAGCAGAACAGGACGGTTGCTTCAGTCTACAAAGGTATCTGACCGATAATCAGGCTAGGCTTACGTTTCGGGGGCGTACCCCTTTCCTCAGAGCCCCGGTGGTCTGCACCACCGGGGCTCTGAGGAAAGGGGTACGCCCCCGAAACGTAAGCCTAGCCTGATTATCGGTCAGATACCTTTGTAGACTGAAGCAACCGTCCTGTTCTGCTGGCGCTGTTGGATTGTCTTTTAAGGCTTGTTTTTAACTCATTTTTGTGAGTATAACTATTGATTTTAGTATTTTAATAAAAATTGTGTAACAGTATCACACTAGGTCGGTGCGCCCTCCATTCTTTTTTCTTTTTTAGTACAGAGGCGGGGCAGCTAAAATCTCGGGATTTTCACATCAAAAGCATGTTGGTTTTGGACATATCAGGGACAGATGTAAAAAAAACAGATTTTTACATACTGTCCCTGGTTTTAATGAGCCTGGCAACCCTGATGGGGCCCCCTAGTGGCACGGGGCCCTCGGGCAGTGCCCGAGTTTCTCAATGGTCAGTCCGCCCCTGACTGCAGTGGAGGGGACAATAGTTCTGCTTTCAAGAAAACCATTTCTGTGAGAAAACGGAGGGCTGCCATTACTGAACAATTGGAAATGCTAGCCTTTTGACTGTCGGGTTGATTCAGTGGTTTAGACACTGTTGCTTATCTGAAACAAGTATTAAAATCAGAAGTTATCACTTTGCACAACTTTGCTGGCTACATACTTATTTCCAGTCAATCAAATGGTGGGTATTTGAAGGCAGAGTCTGGCAGAAGGAGGTCAGTAATGGCACCCCCTTTGATAACGTTTGGTGACTAGTATCTTATCTCTCTGGTTGTATGGTATTCTTCTGTGTAACTAATCCTAAATAGAATGTGCATTATGAAACATAGAATATAGTTAATTTGCCACCTGGTGTACTGTTTGCTTCCAGAGACATGATCCTCCCGTAAGCAGTATTCCTTGCTTGCACTACAAGAAAATGAAGGATAATGAAGAGAAGGAGAAGAATGAACGAATACCAATCCCTGCCCCCTCAGAGTCTGTTGGTGAAAATTCTTTAGAGTGCAATTCTGAGGAAGTTGATCCAGCTGCTGCAGACAGCATTGTTCCAGGTGGCCCAGAACGCCCAAGCGAAGTCGCACAAGGAGCCCTTGGACAAGTCAGGGCCAAAGTGGAAGTTTGCAAAGATGAATCCATTGGTGAGCCAACCTAAATATTACAAGGCTAAGAATGTTGACACTATCATTTTAAAGCTTGAAAAGTTTGTTGGTTTGCATGGTGGTGGTTTTTTTTTTGGGGGGCGGGGAGGGTGTAGAATTTTTGACGTACCTCGGTCCGCATGAATAACAGTTTGTGGAAGCCTCTCTGAACCTGGATATATGTATCAGACCTTCACTGTATAAGCAATTTTTGACCCTTGGACTGCAAAGCTGAGGGTCTATCAGCTCTGGTGAGTGGGGTCAAGAGGGGAGAATGTTCGCTGGTATTCCTTTCATCCTGGAAACATGAATTTCTGTTGGAAGCACTTTATTTTATCATATCACTATATATCTGTATTCATTACATGTTGTGTTTAAATTGTGTTTACTATATGTAAGCACTCATATTTCATTATCACTGTAATTATTCTGTATATCTCATCATTCAAGGTTTAGCACCTTTGCAACAGCTGCTGTGGTGGTCTTGCAAGTTTTTCTTATATTACTTCACTATCTTAAATCGGAGCTCCACCCTAAAGTGAACTTGTGCTGATCGGAACCCTCACCCCCCTTCGGTGTCACATTTGACACCTTTTGGGGGAGGGGAGTTCAGATACCTGTCTTAAGACAGGTATTTGCACCCACTTCCGGCCTAGCATTCTCGGGCAGAATACGGGCATGTTGTCACATCCCGTCGCCCCCCTGTTGTGTGCTGGGAACACTCGGCTCCCAGCACACAGCGGGAGCCAATCGGCAGGCGCAGCACGACTCGCGCATGCGCCGTAGGGAACCCGGCAGTGAAGCCAGAGCGCTTCACTTCCTGGTTCCCTCACCGTGGATGGATGGGGGAGTAGCAGAGTGGACGGCGCTGGACTCCAGGACAGGTAAGTGTCCCAATATTAAAAGTCAGCAGCTGCAGTATTTGTAGCTGCTGGCTTTTAATTTTTTTTTTTTTTTTTTTTGAGCGGACATCCGCTTTAATATCCCATTAGCGCAAGTTTTGGTTTGTATTGTATTGGAAAAGGGGTGGTTTGGGAGGTGGCAGGGGTTGTTGTTGTTTGGAAGTTGGGTGACGGCAGTGTAGGAGGGGGGGTAAGTGAGGGGGGGTAAAATAGGGATTGTGGGGTAGGAGAGTTGAGATGAAAAAGGCTGTGATTGCTGGGGGGAAGACGATGGGGATAGGAGGGTTATTGGGAGACATGGGTGACAGCTTGTAGAGGGAAGGAGGAGGCAACAGCAGTGACTGCAGGCATGGTACCGGTAGATGGTCAGGGACTGCAGGCATGGTACAGGAGTCTCTTGTGGGAGAGGAGCTGGCCAGACAACACAGAGGAGGGAGAGAGCGCCGCTGCTCAGTACAACAGGATACCCCCTGTACAGTGTCTTCATTCAGAGCCCCCCTGTTCTCTGCCTCAGCATCCAGCCAGGGAGAGCCTGGATCAAATTTGCACAGAATTTGTTTACTAGCCTCAGGTACCACCTCACTTGGAATACCCAATAGAAAACTTTTAGAGTCCATCAGAACATTCGTTTGAAACATTTCATTAGGTGTATCCACTGCCCTCTTTGAGTAAAGATGTCATTTTGGGCAACGTCATTGTAAATGAGACCAGTCATCATGGCCTCTCCTGCATCTACTGTAAAGCAGATCAGCAAGGGTACCCATTTTGAAAAGTCTTGGCAGACTGTGACTATTTGTGGGATGTGTTAAGATGGCTTATCACCATGGATTGAAACTCCTCATCCCATTGGTATCCCATTTTTTTTTTTCACCATTGCAACATTACTTTAACCAATCGTGTTTTTATGTGCCCTGTTATATATAAAAAAAAAAGAGCGTTCTGTTTTTTATTATGGCTACATACAATATTTTTTCATTGTTGTAATCTTTAGACACTTAGTTTACATAAGGTTCTATATACTGAATGTGACCAAAGTTACAGGTTTATTCCACAACTCTGTCCTCCACCCTTTTCTGTAAACGGTTTATTGATTGCTGTGATTTTTTTTATGGGTCTTTGCGCCATGTTGATAAGATTGCTTATGCTTCTATTAGTAATGCCCATTTCTGTTTTCTCCCTTTTAAAAAAAAATGGTCATTGATACCCATAGTGAAGTCAATTTTTTTATTTTATTTTTTTCATTGTGATGTCTTGCTGAAATTATACAATGTCAAGAGATTGAATAGATTGAAAGTGACCGTTAATATTTACATTCTTAAATGTTTTATTCTATATCAGATCTTGAAGATTTCAGAAGCTACTTGGAGAAAAGATTTGACTTTGAACAGGTTACTGTTAAAAAATTCAGGACATGGGCAGAAAGAAGGCAGTTTAATCGAGATGTAAAACGCAAGTTGGCAGAATCTGAAAGACCAATTTTACCTGCCAATCAGAAACTTATAACTTTGGCTGTTCAAGATGCACCAACAAAGAAAGGTTTGTTTAATCCAAGAGTGCGTGTATTTAAGATGGAGTTCCACCCAATTTTTGAAACTCGCCTTCCCGTGTTGCTGATCACATTGCCTGCCATTAATCATCAAAAATGGAGGCTGGAACTCCGATTTAACACAATTCTCACAATGTCTTAAACCTTTACTTGACTAAACAAATATGATTGGGTAATTGTTTTTAATTGTCTTTTAAATGTATCTATTTATTTAAATAGCTGCCACCAATCCTGCACAGTTAATGCTGGTGGCAAAGACGTTTATCGCAGTTTTTTTATAAAAATATTCTTCAATGTTCTACGTTTTTAAACCTATTTTGACTTTTATAAAAAAAAATTTACAACTAACCACTATTTTTTGTCTCCTAGAATTTATTATCAATCCGAATGGGAAGTCTGAAGTCTGCATTCTCCATGAATATATGCAGAGAGTCCTTAAAGTTCGCCCTGTTTACAATTTTTTTGAATGTGGTAAGGAATGTAAGCGTGTTTCTCTGTCGTTCATTGAGGGACAAAGCTCCTTCAGAAGCCAGTTGATCTGTATCGCCACCTGTGCAACAACAACAAAAAAGTCTGAGGGGCTTTTTTTTTTTTTTCTAGGAAGGATGCTTTTTTCTAGTGTTTTTCATGTGAGCTGTGCTGTTTTTCTACATTGATCTAGTACATGGGTCTTCAAACTACGGCCCTCCAGTTGTTCAGGAACTACAATTCCCATAATGCCTAGTCATGTCTGTGAATGTCAGTGTGTTACAATGCCTCATGGGATGTGTAGTTCTACAACATCTGGAGGGCCGTAGTTTGAGGATCCCTGATCTAGTATAAACTGCTGACTAGGTGACAAGTTGCATATTCTAGAATACTTGTAGTTTTCCAGTGCATGCAGAACCTGATGACATGTTTCTGGATCAACTGCAGTGATGCATCTGTTTATGATGTAGTGGGGTGACTGAGGTGCTTACACTAAAGGAATTGGTTTGACCATTGGTCCCCGATTGGCAGAGGGATGATGTGGCTGTCGGCTGCAATTTTTCTGTGTTTTTTTTGTTTTGTGTGGTTTTTATTTTATTTTTATCGATGGCCAAGCCTGGTTGCTGCAGACACTCTTTTTATTTTTGTAGCCCCATATTGTTAGCTGCACGGTTCCCATTTTTCCTTGTTTTCATCACTCAAACACAAATAACCAGACTGGCTTTTAAAGCAGGAAATTAATATTCTAGAAAGGCCAAGTCACAATCCACACCTCAGCGCAGTTTTAGATCCCTGAAAAATAAACCAAAAGGTTTTTTTTGTTTTTTTTTAAATGAGATCTAGAGTAAGCTCTTAAAGTGTTACTAAACCCACAACAGTGAAATCGGGTCTGTGTATGCAGTAAAGCATGCTTGTTATACTCACTGTGCAACATCAGGTATTTAATCTTTTGCATTGTGTAAAAAGGCTGTTTGGTCCTGTCTTCTCCTCTCCACCCCTTCTTAAACAGTCCCCAATCCACCTTATGATAAGACAGAGCCTTTGGAGTGCCTCTACACATGCTTCTTTGGTGTGTATTGCTAGAGAGTTTTTTTTTTCTTGGGAGGTTGTATATGGTCATCACCGTGCCAATTGGCACTTTTCGGACAGCGGGACAGGGGTCCTGGAGCCTCATAGGACAGTGGAATGGAAACTCAACCTAAAAGCTTTAACCAGATACTGATGAAAGTCACAATACTGCTATATACTGCTGATGAGAAAAGGTATTTAGCAGTTGATATTTACTGAAACTATTGCATTTCCATGTGTACTGTGGGAGAACAGATATAATGAATCCTGGGTTCAGTAACACTTTAAAGTACAGGTTATGTTTAGAGGTTGCCTTTAAGCCTCTCATGTATCCAGATCATGACTTAGCTAGTAGTAGTGGTTGAATTCAACTGGCCTTGTGCTGTAACAAAAATGTTTTCCTGCTATTCGATAAGAAGTTAAACGTTTTCAACGTTTCATGTCCAGTTGAATATGGCTAGCTACTTTTTAGAGGTTATGGCTGCTGAAGTTCATAAAATTATGGTGATGCTGTGTTTGTTTTATTCAGCCTGGGGAAGTTTGAAAAGGGTGTTCAACAAACCCAGAAAAAGAGTACCACTGTTTTTGTGCTCCAGATATCAGCAGATTGTGCTTGTTGACAGTTGATGTGTAGCTGAAATTAGGCCACATTTCAGGAGCCATAACCCAGAAATTTAGAAAGGGGTTCCCAAACCTCTCTTGTAACTCTGGATAACTTATTTGTTCTGGGAGAAGTATATTGTTTGCGCTACTTTTATTTTTCAAACACAAGTTGACTGCATGTTTTTATCTTTAAACCTAAATTCAAAACTCAGAATAGGTAAATGTTCACATGCTTCCATCATTGGGACATTTTTGTAATGATTCCATGAAAAGGCCTGGGGTGTTCAACCTGAAGTGACTGTTGCCAGAAGGATTCTGGAATCTTCTGCTGAGCAAATATACCCACTCAATATTTTTCCATATGTTGTTGTTTTTTTTTTCACTGACGTCACTGCTATCAGTCGAGGCAGCGTGTCATCCCAACTTCCGAAATCTGTATCCGCCAGCTGCCTGGTCTGATGGCAGTCTCAGCGAGCTGCTGAGATGGCTCCTCCGCCCCTCCATAGCTCAGCACTCCAATAAGCGTGGAGGACCAGAGCAGGAGAGATGCTGAGTGACGGCACCATCTCTCCGCTCAGGGAGGAGTGAGAACCGAGCCATCGGCTGTGTTTTGTGGCTCAGTTCCCAAAGATGCTGGGGGACAGCTGCAGCATCAGTATGAAGCTGTATCCACCTAGGTAAGTATGATTATAAAAATAAATATATTGTGTGTGTATACATGTGTCTAGAACAGGGGGGCTCCAAACTACGGCCCTCCAGTTCAGAAACTACATTCATGTCTGTGAAGGTCAGTTTTACAATGTCAGTTTTACAATGCTTCATGGGACGTGTAGTTCTGCAACAGCTGGAGGGCCGTTGTTTGGAGGTCCCTGGTCTAGAACAAGAAATGCAAAAAAAATGCTTTAAAAGAGAAGTAAGGTCTTCTTCTTTTTTTTTTTTTTTTTAGGAATTGCACTTGCCTTGGTGGATCAGATTTTCGCCTTTTAAGAGTGAGAACAGGGCGATATAACACCGCTGATCGCTCTGTTCTCTGAGCTCCCTCTGCAGAGCACTGGTGACTGTCAGTCAGCAGCTTTCTGCTCTGCTACCCCCTTGGCGCCTACTGGAGTGCTGGGCTGTAAAGGGTGCGGGAATGGCCAGCTGGGGCTCTTATCTTCTCGCCAAGAGGCTGAGCTGGGTGCTGGTCCACGCATGTCGGTGGATCCCGACTCCATTGACACAATCTTGCCAGAGCCTGGACCAGCTCTGTGAGGTTAGCAGACAGCGGACTTCAGCCTGCTGTCTGCTGAAAATGGGTCACAGAAGTGCAGAACAAACTGCGCACCCGTGATCCACAGGAGATGTACAGCCAAACCAGCTTCGGCTATACTAATCCTTTTTACAGAAGTTTTTTTTGTTTTTATACAGTGCATTTGGTGCAAAGCACGTTTCAGATAATTGCAGTTTGTTTAAAATAAAAATAAAAATGTTTTAAATATTTTTTCTTATTGAAGGACTCACAGATCATTTAAGTGAAAACCCTGTCTGTAGGGGTCAGGACAGTAAGAAGATGCTTCACTTTGAACATTAAGTATTCTAAAGTAGCTCATGGGGGCTATTCCCTTCTGGAACTATGCTAAAGGGCTGTACACACTGGCTGAATATTGTGCGGCATTGGCCGGCTCAATACAAACGCTGTGTGTCCAGAAACCGGACCAAAATGGTCAGCCGATCGGTGCTCTCGGCCAATGGCTGAGAGTGCTGACTGGTGTGTTCTGATGTCAGAACACAATAGCTCAGCAGGGACGATTGCTGTACTAACATCAGACCGTTAGTACAGTGGCTCCTCCTTGGCGTCTTTTTTTTTTCCCAGCCCCCTAAGGTTAGCCATTTTTACTTTTATTTTAGTAAAGGTTTTATAAATATATGTGGTTGATTTGTGTTCATTTTTGCTTAAAAAAATATTCTACAGAGAACCCAAGTGAGCCTTTTGGAGCATCTGTAATTATAGATGGTGTAACCTATGGTAGTGGGACAGCAAGCAGCAAAAAACTGGCAAAGAATAAAGCTGGTAAGGTCCATTTGAAATGAGTTTCCTAACTTGTCCATAATGCATGCTTTAGTACAGATTTCCGTAAACTGTTTTGGTGTAATTCTTTTAGCTCGGGCTACATTAGAAATCCTTATTCCTGATTTTATAAAGCAGACCGCTGATGACAAGCCTAAGGATGGGGATGAGCTGGAGGTGAGATGCTTCTATAAAATAGACTTTTTGGCTTCCCAGAACACCTTTTATATTGATTTTTAGATGTTTCTGCTTTAAAGGATAAGTTCACATTTAGGAACGTGTTCCACCCGTTTTTTAGGGTGGAACATGTAACATGTTCCCAATGCTGCAGCTAGCTGTGGACCACCATGGTAGTTTGTTGATTCTTACTGTTTGCCTGCATGGGCCCAGTTACACCGACAAGTCTGCAGGAGAGACCTGCATGGCACCAAAGATCTGCTGTACATTTTATAATTTTTTTTATTAAAAAATGAACTTATACTTTTTAAAGTAGCATGCCAAATACAATTTATACATATCCACTAATTGATTGCCCTCTATTTTTCATAAAATTCTTTTTTTTGTAAGGAGGCAGAAAAACACAGTAACGTTCTCTGTAAAACCCTGAAACTGCTTTACCCTCCTTCCTTTGTAATGAGCAGTATGCATTGGCTGCAGGCATGTGCATTCCTCTATGCACACTACAAATTTCTAGTACCTAGTCTCCGGAGCAAGCAAGAGTGGCTAGGTTCCTATTGGATGGTGACTATGTTGTTCTCCATGGTCCCACTGAATGTAGTAAGTCTGATCACAGTGGCCAAAAAAAGAAAGGGATTTGGAGGTATGGAGGAGGCGGAAGAGATGACTTCTGGAACAATAGGAAAACACAGATATATGCAGGGTACCTGGGGGCCATGGAAAAGTTAAGGGGTTAGTTTGGGCACCAGGGCCCTGGAGAATAAAATGGCACAAATATTTTACAACAAAACAATGCAACTGCTATTATCAAACACTTATTTTTCAGAGAAAATCTCAATATCAAATGTTTGCTAATTTTATAAAATTATAGGGTTACAAACTAAATAAAGTTCAGTAGCTTAAACAGAAATGGCCAGGGTGGTTCCCCAGGGTGTGGAGGGTTCCCTGGAACCCAATGAGCTCTCTAAACTGCAAACATGGGAGAGAATGCTTTTCAACCAAAAGTTTCAATGAGCCATTGTTCGATGAATGCTACAGGATTCTTTCCTTCGTTTTTTTCCCCCTGGTATGCCCACTGCTTGCACATTATTTCTTCTAAGACTGTTCTCCATGTCCTCCAGGCGTGCAGCATGACACGTGGCCAAGCCGTGTACCTGTCACACTTCATGTTGTAATGGAGCAACATCATCTTCAGTAGTACTCCCATGTCCCTCCAAGGCTGCATGTGCAATCTCTCAGCTTCTGCATATCCTGTCTGAAAAAAACAAATTCCATTTTCACACCCCTTTGAATTCAGTAGTAAAATTAGACAGGTTGTTACTGCATGAGGCAATGGCAGCAAAGATTTCTTGGAGAGTAGGCTCCCGGGTCTTATGTGCTGTAAGCGCTGAGATCAGAACCAGAGGCCAGGATAGCAGGTGTACTTGCTGTGTCCCATAGAGTCTCTGCAGGGTCCTCTAGACAAACAGAATCCGTCTCTTTATCAGCAGCCGGGCCCGGGTGAGCCTCAGAATGTATGATGGTCAGTTTAGCTGGGGTTTCCTTTAGGCAGTGGCTTGGTTTACCAGCCTTCACACAAAGCATATGCTTTAGAAATAGTTCATAAACACTTGCGTACTGTCCATAATACTTAAATTATGGTTCACGGATTACTTTTGGCAGCAGCTCTGTTTGTGTGAAACATGAGAACGATTAAACCTAGGAAAGAGATCTATCCATTATGACTAATGCTAGTGTCCCGCAGTTCTAATTTTGGAGCCCCCCCCCCCCCCCCCCCCCCCAGCTGAAGTAAAATGTCGTTGGGCAGCTTGGCGGAAAGCAAGACATTGTGGAGCATGCGCAGGGTGTGTGACAATGCAGCAGCCACAGAATTGTCTGCTCTTTAATTGCCACTGAGTAGAGGCAGAGTCAGCCAGGTATTTCTCACAATAAATGATGCCTTAAAATGTCATATATACCGTAGTCTAAAAATGTATTTTTCGATCTTTCTAAACCTCCATCCTTGATTTAAAATCCCAGGCACTATTGGGTATAGGTTAACAACTGTTTCCCTAGTTGTGCTACAGCTTTGTCATGTGGGTGGCTGTGCCAACACACTTTGAGCATAGCCTTCTGTCACTAATAGGAAGCCAGTTCCTCCATCTGTAGTGGCTCTCCCCACTCTGACAGGCTTTTACGGAGGCAGTGGGGACCATTGGCACCTGCTGCTGTCAGTAAAATTCTGTGATGAGAGAGCAGGGGCCAGGTCTTTGTGTATATAGGGGCACACCAAGAATGGGAGAAGCCAGGAGTGCTTATGGGGGGGGGGGGCAGAAAGAGGCTGTTCAAGCTGCTTTGTGGAATTTCATTCCACAGAGCAGATAAGTATAAACCTGTGTTTTCTTCTTGTTAAAAATTGGTTGCAATCAATTTAAAAAGTTAAAAAAAAAAAAAAAAGCTTTTAGAAGATTGTGGGTTGTAAAGGTACAATTATTTTTTTTCCCCCTAAAATAGCTTCCTTTTACCTTAGTGCAGTCCTCCTTCACTTACCTCACTTCCTTCAATTTTGCTTTTTAAATGTGTCCTTATTTCTCAAAAATCCCCACCTTCACTTCCTGTTCTTCTGTCTGTAACATCCACACAGAGTAATAAAAGGAGAAAAAAGGCTTTCTCTTTCTTTCCCTTTCCCTCCCCTGGTGTGGGAGTGTCGTGCTCGCTGCCGCCCCCTCCTTTGGACTACAGGAGAGTCAGGACGCTCTCTCTAACCGTTGCAGATAAAGTAGCTGTGTGTTAGTGGGCGTCCTGACTCTCCTGATGGTCCAGGGAGGGGCGAGCACAACAACTCCACACCAGTGGAGAAAGCCTGTGCATTACTGTATGGTGTTTGCAGACAGAAGAACAGAAGTAAGGGATTTCTCAGAAGAAATTTGGACATTTAAAAGCAAAAACAGAAGGAGGACTGCACTTGGATAAAGGAAGCTATTTAGGGAAAAAAAATTGTACC